>VYZX01024249.1:42658-101981 GCA_013401335.1 Brachypteracias leptosomus
TGAATTTGGGGGTTATGGGGCTGGGAGGGACTGTGGGTGTGGGGGCTGTAGGGCAGGGAGGGATGGTGGGGGATCAGGGTGTGGGGGCTTTGGGGCAGGGAGGGGCAGAGGGGGCTGCAGTGGTGCTGACTGGGGGGCAAAGGGTGCTGCTGGAGTATCTGGGGGGGTCCCTCCCCTCCCAGCACCCCCTCCTTCCCTTCCCCACAGCCAAGTGTCTCTGGCTGCAGTGACAAAGTTGTGGGCTTGAGGGTGACCCCCGGGGCCCACGCAGCCACCACCCAATTCCCTCCTCTCTCCCCCCAGCACATCCCCATGGGGCCAGTGGTGGGCAGGGGGTTCCCCTAGGCTTTGGGGTGTGATGAGACGCGGGGGGGACATCCCTGGGACAAATCCTTGGCCGGACCCCACAATGTGGGACTGTGCTGCTGTGGGGCTCCGGGCTGGGTCTGTTGCTGGTGTTGATGTGGGGCTCCTGGGGCATAAATCTCCTTCTTCTGGTGCTGCAGGTGCTGATCCCCCCCCCGGCTGCTCCCCGGCGCCCTCCTCCTCCTCCTCTGCTCACAGGGTCGGGGCGACTTCAGCTCCAGGAGGGCCCCGCAGCCATGTCCACCTTCCGGCAGGAGAGTGTGGAGGACTTCTACGAGATGGGGGAAGAGCTGGGCAGGTGGGTGACATCCCAACACACTCTGGGGGGGCTTCCGTAGCCATCCCTCTGCTGGTGACATCCCCCGCGCCACCTCGGTGCTACCTGCAGGCCAGGGGCTGTGCTGAGAGCCGGGCACCTCCACCAGCTGTATGTTAACAAAAAAAAGGTGCTAATTAAGGGTAAAGTCGCTCTTCTATCAGGGCAGGCCCAGCAGCTCCCTGCAGAGCTCCTTGTCCTGCCCGGGTTTGGCCGGGGCTGGCGGCTCCGGGTCCTTCCGGGTGGCTGCCCCCGGTGGGGCCGGGGCTGAATCACTGCATGCAAATGGGATTGAATCACCCGGGTGTGGGCTGGGTCTGGATCCACACTCCAGCTCTGCCTGGGCTCAGGGCACCCTGGGATGGCTCCTTCTAGGGAACAATCGTGCAGCGGAAGCGTTTTGGGTGGGTTTAGGGGTTTTTTTAGTAGGAAGAGAACTTCCAGAGGCTTGCTCTGGATTCTCTTTCCTCTTGGGCTGTGCTGTAGCTGTGGTCCAGGGTGAGGCAGGGGATGTGGAGCCTGGGGGCTGTATCCCACTGGGACAAGGCTCTGGGTGGCCCCCGGGGGCTGTGAGTGGCCCCAGGGACGTGTAAAAGCATCTTGGGGCTGGCACGAAGGGAAGTCGGGATGGAGGCGGGTGACGGGGCCACACGTCACCGAGTGTTGGCCGGGATGGCCAATGGCTGCAGCGAGGGGAGGGGAGGGGAGGGAGCAGCCTGGGGCTGTGGGATGGAGCCAGTCCTGGGGGGAAGTGTTGAGGGGCCCTCTGCACCCTGGGGCTGTGGTGGGGACAAGGGTCGGGGTCCTGCCGTAGCAGCGATGCCGGTGTCGGCCGGGACCCGGCTCCTCCAGCCACCCAGGCTCCTCCCAGCCCCTGACCCAAGTGTGCTTTGACCTGTTGGTTACTCCAATTCCAGGTATTTCCTCCCCATCCCACCTTCCCCTTCAGAGCTTTATGGTCCCCAGGGACTCCCAGGATCTCTGGGGTTCACTCCTCCTGGGAACAGGAGCCCATGGGCATCTCCCAGCCTGGGCAGTCACAGCAGCACCCGAGCAGCTCAGGGAGGGTCTGCAATGGCCACATCCCTGGGAGGAATTCCCTTTCTCCATCCTGGGCAGTGCTGGGGTTTACATTCTGCTCTGGTGGTGCTGGGGTGTGTGAACCCCAGGAGTGTGCCAGGAGCGGGTGGGCATCGTTGGCTAAGCATGGGAGGACCCCAATCCCAACAGCTCCTGGGGCAACCCTGAGCACAAATCCAGGCTGGGCAAGGAGTGGATTGGGAGCAGCCCTGTGGAGAAAGACTTGGGGGGGCTGGTTGATGAAAAGCTCAAGATGAGGCAGCAATGGGCCAGGGCAGCCCAGAAAGCCCCAAATGTGTCCTGGGCTGCATCAGAAGTGTGGCCAGTAGGTCAAGAGAGGGGATTCTGCCCCTCTACTCTGCTCTTGTGAGACCCCACCTGGAGTATCGTCCAGCTCTGGAGCCCCCAGCACAAGAGGGACATGGACCTGTTAGAGAGGGTCCAGAGGAGGACTACAAAGATGATCAGAGGGCTGGAACACCTCTCCTGCAAAGACAGGCTGAGAGAACTGGGCTTGTTCAGCCTGGAGAAGAGAAGGCTCAGGAGAGACCTTCTTGTGGCCTTCCAGTATCTGAAGGGGGCTACAAGAAAGCTGGAGGGGGACTTGTCACAAGAGCTTGTAGTGACAGGATAAGGGGTGATGGGTTCAAACTGGAAAAGGGGAGATTTAGATTAGAAATGAAGGAAATTCTTCACTGTGAGGGTGGTGAGACACTGGCCCCGGCTGCCCAGGGAGGTTGTGGGCACTCCATCCCTGGAGGTGTTCAAGACCAGGTTGGATGGAGCCTTGAGCAACCTGGTCTAGTGGGAGGTGTCCCTGCTGTGTTGCGGGGGTTGGAACGAGACGATCTTTAAGGTCCCTTCCAACCCAAACCCTTCTATGATTCTAAACCGTGGGTCCTCCCGCTGGTGCTGACCCCTCTGCCCAGCCCCTGCTGACACGTGTGATGTGGGGTCC
Organism: Brachypteracias leptosomus; assembly: GCA_013401335.1. Lineage (NCBI taxonomy): Eukaryota > Metazoa > Chordata > Aves > Coraciiformes > Brachypteraciidae > Brachypteracias > Brachypteracias leptosomus. The sequence continues at coordinate 45,379 of VYZX01024249.1, forward strand.
TCTCCTCACCTCTCCCCCCCCCCCAGTGGGCAGTTTGCCATCGTGCGGAAGTGCCGGGAGCGGAAGACGGGGCTGGAATACGCCGCCAAGTTCATCAAGAAGCGGCGCCTCTCGTCCAGCCGCCGGGGCGTGAGCCGGGAGGAGATCGAGCGGGAGGTGGACATCCTGCGGGAGATCCAGCACCCCAACATCATCACCCTGCACGACATCTTCGAGAACAAGACGGACGTGGTGCTGATCCTGGAGCTGGTCTCGGGCGGAGAGCTCTTTGATTTCCTGGCCGAGAAGGAGTCGCTGACGGAGGAGGAGGCCACCCAGTTCCTCAAGCAGATCCTGGACGGGGTGCATTACCTGCACTCCAAGCGCATCGCCCACTTCGACTTGAAGGTGAGGGCTGGGGGGGTGCAAACACCCTGTACTCAGCAATGTGGACATATTGGAGCGTGTCCAGAGGAGGGACCAAAACCATCAGGGGAATGGAGCATCTCTGGTGTGGAGACACTGAGAGAGTTGGGGCTGTTCAGCTGGAGAAGAGAAGGCTCCAGGGGGACCTTAGAGTGACCTTGCAGGACCTGAAGGGGCTCCAGGAAGGCAGGGGAAGGTCTGTTCAAAAGGGTTTGGGATGACAGGACCAGGAGTGATGGTTTGAAGCTGGGAAAGGAGAGATTTAGGCTGGAGATTAGCAAAAAGTTCTTTAGCACGAGGGTGATAGATGAGTGGAATGGGCTGCCCAGAGAGGGGGTGGAGGCCCCATCCCTGGAGTCCTTCAAGGTGAGGCTTGATGGGGCTCTGAGCAGCCTGCCCTAGGTAGAGATGTCCCTGCTGGTGTAGGGAGGTTGGAGCAGGTGACCTCTAGAGGTCCCTTCCAGCCTCAAACATTCTATGATTCTATGATCCAGGCACCTGCAGAGCTGTGGAGAGGGCTCTGGGGTCTCTCCCTACTTGATGCATGTGTCCTCTCCTCTGGGAAGAGGAGTCCAGGGCAGCACAAGGCTCCCACAGGTGAGTGTGTGGGGTAACAGCCACTCCTCTGCCCCTGCAGCCAGAGAACATCATGCTGCTGGACAAGAACGTGCCAAACCCTCGCATCAAACTCATCGACTTCGGGATCGCCCACAAGATTGAAGCTGGGAATGAATTCAAGAATATATTTGGGACCCCAGAGTTTGTAGGTGAGACCTGCTGGTGATGTTCTCATGAGGCTCCTCTGGGCTACAAAAGCTTTGGAGAGATGCTCAACACCCTGGTGCTGCAGGCTGGGATGTAGCCATGGGATTCCCCCAGAATAAACCTGTTTTCTCCCCTCTTTCCTTTTAAAGCCCCAGAAATTGTGAACTATGAACCCCTGGGGCTGGAGGCTGACATGTGGTGAGTGAGTCCCCTCCCAAGTGCCTTCCAGTGACACCAGTGACCAGTCCCTGGGTCTGGCCTTGCACCAGCACCTCTCCCCTCCTGCTGGAAGCCCAGGGAGAGGGGACTGATGGTGCTCTGAGGCTTCAGCCTCCTCTTCCTCTCTCTTCCAGGAGCATCGGGGTCATCACTTACATCCTGTGAGTACACGGAGGGTCTGGGGGTGACGGGTGCTGAGGGGTGAGGCCCCCACCTCGGGCTGGCACCTTTTTGGGGGTGTCACAACCTGCTCTCCACAGGCTGAGCGGAGCCTCCCCCTTCCTGGGGGAGACGAAGCAGGAGACCCTGACCAACATTTCTGCTGTCAACTATGACTTTGATGAGGAGTATTTCAGCAACACCAGCGAGCTGGCCAAGGACTTCATCCGCCGCCTCCTCGTCAAGGACCCCAAGTGAGGGATGGGGAGAGGAGCTGGGGGTTACCCTGGGAGAGGGGATGGTCCCTCCTGCCTCACCTCCCACATCTCCTGCCTGCACCAGGGTTTAACATGACATCCCTGTTGTGCTGCTTGTTTATACATCCCATTTATCCCCCCAATTCCCCTGGAAATCAGTGTCTCTTCCCCCACGTCAGGCATGGGGTGAATTCTGAGAGCATCCTGAGGGTACAGCAGGGAGGGAATGGGGGTTGGATCAGGTCAAGGGGTGGCTGCATGGTCGGACATCAGTTGGGAGGTTCCTGTGGGCTTTTCTGTGAGATTCTGCTCTTGGGAGGCTGGCTGAGGGCCCAGGTCCCTGTCTGGGGTGTCCCTTGAGCGCAGTGAGTTTGTTGGGGCTCGTGTAGGTAGGACCTGAGCTGCTTTTCCAGGAGTTTAACTGGGAGAGAGGCAGCAAAGCCCCTTGGTCACAGCCTTGCTGTCATTGCAGGAAGAGGATGACCATTGCTCAAAGCCTGGAACACCCTTGGATTAAGGTGAGAAGTTACAGAATCAGCACTTTTTTGGTATCCAAGAGGTTGGGGATGGGTGTTGATGCACCAGCAGCTCTCCAGCTCTTCCAGGCCCCAGCTGGGGCTGGTGTGGTGCTGCTGGTGGACAGTGGGTTGGTGCTGGAGCCATCCAGCCCCTGCTGTCCTGGCTGTGCCCTACACCTGTGTCTGTCCCTCTGCACAGGTGATCAAGAGGAGGAACGTGCGCAATGAAGACAGCTGCAAGAAGCCCGAGCGGCGCCGGCTGAAGACCACGCGCCTGAAGGAGTACACCATCAAATCCCACTCCAGCATGCCTCCAAACAACACCTACATCAACTTCGAGCGCTTCTCCAAGGTCATGGAGGAGGTGGCTGCAGCCGAGGAGAGCCTCCGGGAGCTGGAGAGGAACAAGAAGTCCTTCCAGGAGGACATCGAGGCCTTGCTGTCCATCTACGAGGAGAAGGAGTCGTGGTACAAGGAGGAGAACGAGAGCATCAGCCAGGACCTGCGGCAGATCCGGCAGGAGCTGCAGAAGACGGAGGCCCTGAAGAAGCAGGCGCAGGAGGAGACCAGGAGCGTGGTGCAGGTGGCCAACGGGCTCAAGAGGCGCTACCGCAAGCTGGAGAACCACTACGAGGCGCTGGCCAAGCAGGTGGCTTCCGAGATGAAGTTTGTGCAGGAGCTGGTGTGGTCCATCGAGAGGGAGAAGCTGCAGAGCAGCGAGGGAGATGGCAGCATCCGTTAGCCCTTGGCTTGTCCTTCCTGAAGGGACCTTGGTGGCTCTGCCCCTTGCTTGCCCAAGGAGCTCATCCATTGACACCCTTCAGGAGGTGTCCCCAGGCTCTACTGGGCTGGTCCAGGGTGTGCTGGGGGCTCCCTGGAGACCCCACCTCAGGGGGGCTTGAGTTGTGCTCGCCCAGGCTCCGGCTGCCTGTAAGTGGCTCTTGCTTGGCTTGTTGTCCCCATGTCCCCCCCGGCAGCTCCCCCTATCCACAGGGGGACCAGTTCTCCCAGTCCCACCCTGGGACTGGGTCTCGGAGCTCCTGCAGTGCCCTGTCTGGGGTGGGGGGGGGGCTTGGTGGGGAGACCCCCTCCTCTAAACCCTGCCACGCGTGAGCCATGACCGAGGACCAATTCCTGCACGGCCTGAGGTGCCTCAGCCCTGTGGGCACCCCCGGCTGTCCCCACCCCCCTGGGGGCTTCGCAGCCCCCTCCCCAGCCCTTGCTCCCCCTTTTAACCAAATAAAGGTTTCCGTGCACCGGGGAAGCCGCTTTGGCTCCTGCCATGGGGGGACGGGTGGTGGAAAGGGGGGCAAGGACATGCTGGGGGGTGAGGTCTCCTCTGTGTGCCCCCAAATGGTGTTTGTGTTCCCATCCCAAAGGGATTCCCTTCATTTGGGAGGAAAAAGGTGCTTTTTTTTTGGCCTTGTCAGCCCTGTGCTGGTGGGTGAGCTCCCTGCTGGCACGGAGGGGGCTTTGGGGGTGGGTTGTGGGATGCTCCCAGGCTGGGGGAGCCTCCAGCCCCTCTGCCTCAGACCCTAGGGGAGGTCTGGGGGGCTCAGGGAAGGCTGGAGGCTGATCCTGGGAATTGGAGAAAGTCTTGGGGAGGTCCCTGGGGCTTGGGAAAAGCCCTTGGGTGCAGGGAGGGTCCCAGGGGTCCCTGCCCTTTTCCCCAGAGATCCCCCTGTTGCAGGGGACCAGCCAGATCCCATTTTCCATGGGCACAGAGTGGATAAGGAATTATCCCCAATATTACCAGGGCCAGGAGGGGGGTGCTGGGCTCTGGGGAGCAGCTGGTGGCCAGGGCTGAGGGGTGATACCCACTTGCTCCCCTCGCCACGGGCCACCTGGGGACAGGGCCAAGGAGGGACAAGGTCCTGAAATACCACTTGCCACAGGGCATGTGTGGCAGCCCTGGGCCGGGTTTCCTCTGGGAGCCCCGAGGGGTTTCTGGTTGCCCGTGGCCCGTGGTGATGGAGCCAAGATGAATTTGATCCGGGGGAATCACCAGCCCAATCCCAGGCAGGTGGCCCCTGGCTCCCCAGCACCTGCAGCGGGGGGGCACTGCTGGGTTTTCCTCTGCCTCAGCCCCAGGCCAAGGGGATTTGCTCAATTTAGGATGTATTTATCACTCTGGTTCTTCCCTCTCAGCTCCCTGGGGGTCTGGGGTTGGCAGCAAGATGGGCACAGCCTGGGTGGAGGGGACGTGCTGCCTGTGCCCATCATCCCCGTGCTGACGTCCTGCGGGGTGTAGGTTTCATCCCAACCCGTGGGGCATGTGGGCCTGGGGGGGTAATTTTAGCCTGTCCTGCTTCTCCAGGCCAAGGGGCTTGGCATCCAGAGGTGACGACGTGACCCCGGCTGCTGGCAGCCACCCAGGGCAGAGCTGGATCAGTGCCATGGCCCCAGCCTGCTGGACGGGGCTCTGGCCATGGTGGGGGACACTGGGGGTGCTTGGGGCCACCATCATCCCCCCAGGATGGGGTGTGGGGAGAAGCTTTGGGGTTCAGCTGGAGACTGGGGCATTTGATCCGCTCTGGCCGAGCTGATTCATCAGCAGAGCTGGTGTGTGAAGGGATGTGTGGAAATCCTACCCCCACAGTTGTTCCCCGAGTGGTGCAAAGTTCACATAGTGCTGAGGCTCCCCGCATGCTCCTCATGCCACCGGCTTCTGTTTCAAGGCTCTGGGGAGTCTCTGGCCATTCACCCTGGCCAGGGTGGGCACCTTCTCCCCAGCCACACGCTGCTCCGGAGCAGGGGAGCAGGAGATCCTCGGGGATCACAGGATAATGCTCAAGTGGTCTGTAAAAAAGCAGAATTTGAGGGGGGTTTGTTGCTGCTGTGCTCAGGGTGACAAGATAAAGATGTCTGTGCATGGGGGAGATGCTTTGACTCCTTTCCCACCATCCTGAGGGATATGCTGGGGGGGGTGACAGCTCCTCTGGGTGCCCCTAAGTGGTGTTTGTGCTCCCATTCTAAAGGGATTTCCTTCATTTGGGAGAAAAAGGTGCTTTTTTTGCCTCTTCAGCCCTATTGCTGGCAGGCGAGCTCTGGAGATGGTCTGGGGAGGTCCCTGGGGCTCGGGGAAAGGTGAGGGTTGGTTCTGGGAATTGGAGAAGGTCTGGGGAGGTCCCTGGGGCTCAGGGAAAGCTCTTGAGTGTCAGGAGGGTCTCGGGGTTTCTGTAGGGTCCCTGCCCTTTTCCCCAGGGATCCCCCTTTTGCAGGGGACCAGCCAGATCCCATTTTCCACGGGCACAGAGCAGATCAGGAATTATCCCCAGCTTTATCAGGGCCAGGAGGAGGGGTTCAAATTGCAGGAACTGGCAGGAGCTCAGGAGCTGCCCCACGTACCACATAAAGCTGCAGAGAAGGGGGAACAATCCTCGCCACTCATCGAGGAGGAGGATTTACTGGGGAGAAAGTGTCCAGGAGAGAAATACCCCAGGACTCAGCTCCTGCTAAACACCATCAGGATGAGGGTGGTGCTCAGGGACACGGGGTGTGCTGGTCCCCAGGGGATTTTGGGGGTGACATACTGGGATGTTCTGCCCCTGGTTCCTCCCCAGGCTGCCCTGGGGTGTTTTATCTGCTCTGCAGGCAGCGAGTGCCCAAGTGCCTTTTTTAGGAGTCAGTTTTTGCTCCCCAGGGGCTGGCTCGGAGCGAGCACAAGAACTTTGCCCTTATATGTCCCCGGGAGAGCACAACGGCTTCGCTGGGCTCAGCCTGCACCTCACTCCTAACAGGGGGAACCCCTGATGGAATCAGACTCAGGTCCCAGCAGGGAGCTGGGGCTGGTGGTTCCCCTGCCAGCCAGTGGAGCTGCAGCTCAACCACTCCACTTACTAGTGTCAGAAGGACTTAGAGAGACTGGGTGACAGAGCCTGTCCCACTGCCCGGACGTTCCTCAGCTCTGCCCGGCCCCGGAATGATGTAACTAGAGTTTTGTGGGTCTCTCCAGGCACGCCTGGGGTTGCACACAAGGAAAGATGCCTTTTTATAGCTTGGGGAAGTGTGGGTGATGCCATCAGGAGTTATGTCTCGTTTCTGGCCACGGTGTCCCAGCTCTGGCCAGACAATCAGAAGATACCGGAGTAACAGGACATGGTGGTGGCTCTGAGCAGCTGCTTCAACCACCCCTGGAACTGGGGCTTGGGGGGTTTTTGGGGCGACTCAGAATCATAGAATGGTTTGGGTTGGAAGGGACCTTTAAAGCTCATCTAGTCCAACCCCCCTACAATAAGTAGGGACATCTCTACCTAGGGCAGGTTGCTCAGAGCCCCAGCAAGCCTCACCTTGAAGGACTCCAGGGATGGGGCCTCCACCCACTCTGGGCAACCTCTTCCAGTGACCAACCACCCTCATATTAAAGAACTTTTTTCTAGTATCCAACCTAAATCTCCCCTTTTCTAGCTTAAAAGACTCGTTACTAATCTGTGGCAGCTGCTTTTCTGGAGCAACCTAATTAAGGCAAGGCCCAAACCACAGAGGGAGCTGCACTGACACCACCACCCAGTTATTTCAGTGCCCCAGCACCCACCACACTCAGCTTTGGGCATGGTGAAGCTGTTGGTGCGTGGTGAGCCCCACGTGCTCGGGTACATCAGGTCCATGGCACGTCCTATCTTTAGCCAGGGGTATTTTGGGGGCTGGCAGCTCCCAGCACTCACCTATCTCACCACAGCCCCTCGGTGCCGTTAGTCACCGGGTGCAGGGGGTTTATTATTAGCTCTCTGAGGGCTGCACTCGGGGCTGGGCTCCTGGGGGGAGCAGGAGGCTGAGGGGCCATCTCATTGTAGCTTCCTGAGGGGATGTGGATCCACATCCCTGGGATCCACAGAATCATCATGGTTGGGAAGGATCTCTAGTCCAGCCTTCATCCCAACATCTCCCTGACCCCTAGCCCCTGGCCTTAAGTGCTACATCTACCCAGTTTTTAAACCCCTCCAGGGATGGGGACTCCAGCAACTCCCTGGGCAGCCTGGGCCAGTGCCTGACCACTCCCTCAGTAAAGAATTTCTTCCTAATGTCCAATCTAAACCTGCCCTGGTGCAACTTGAGGCCATCACCTCTTGTCCTGTCATTAGTTCCTTGGGAGAAGAGCCCAACCCCAGCCTCACCACACCCTCCTTTGAGGTAGTTGCAGAGAGCAATGAGGTCTCCTCTCAGAGACACACTGGCCCAGGTTGCTCAGGAGGGTTGTGGATGCTCCATCCCTGGAGGTGTTCAAGGCCAGGTTGGATGGAGCCTTGAGCAACCTGGTCCAGTGGGAGGTGTCCCTGCTATGGCAGGGAGGTTGGAACGAGATGATCTTTGAGGTCCCTTCCAACCCAAACCATTCTATGACTTTCTCAGTGTAGGTTCCTCCACAGGACACATGTTGAAGGCAGGTGACACAGGGGTTATCAAGCAGCCCTTGCACAGCCCCAATTCCTTCCAACACCTTCACAGCCAGTTGGGAGAAGCCTGAAGAGCCTGCAAAGGGTTGTGTTTAAACACCCTTTGTCCCATCCTGAAGCTGGGGTGGTGACACATCATCATTGGGTAGCAGTTTTAATTTGAGGCTGCTGCTCTCATTCCCTGAAAAATCCCACCCATGGGATTTGTGGATGCCCAAATACAGCCCTTCCCACCTCCTGAGACAAGTTTAGGACCAAATAATGTTCTTGTTTGGCTTGCAAGAGGCAGAAATAGAGGCCTCTGTCCAAACTTCTCACCTTGGCAGCACTCAACTGTGTGTGAAACAGGCCCTGGTATCTTTATGTGCTAATCTGAGTGTGAGGTGAGAAACTTCACAAAGCTGAGGCTGACATAAAGCTGGTTTCATACCAGCACTTTGGAGATATCATTAGAGATATCCCAAGTGCTGCTCCCCCCCTCTGAGATCCTCCCTCTCATTGGGATGTCCAAGCAGGGCCTCCAGGCCACCACTCAAACCAAAGCAGCAACACACAAAGGGAGGGTTGAGGCTGTGGAATGTCAAGGGCAACATGAAAAAGCAGGAGCTGGTGGTGTCCTGGGGGGGTTTGTGCCTATTTCCACCACAGTAAAGGTGAGACTTATTAAAACAGGACCTCAAAGAGATTTAAAATGGATTTTTACTGAGCTGAAGAGCTGATGTTACAAACAAGCTGTTGCATAAAGAGTTAATATCTGCAGAAGCACATCAGGAGTCAGTTGTTTCCCCAACACAGCTCTACTTGCTCCATTACAAAAAATTCAACTGATGGTTAAGCCAGTGGAATATAAAATAGGAAATAAAAAAACAACCCCAAACAATCCTGTCCCTCACAGACTTGTGAATAAGTTATCTTCATTTTTCAATTATATACAAAAGATACTTTCCCAAGGACAGCACAGGGAGAGTTTACACAACTAAACCCTCCTTCCCACTTCCAAGAACTATTTACATCGTTCTGTACATGGGTCCTCCAGGTTTTCACAGACCCTGGAAGGCAAGAAGGGAGAGTGTGAGTGTCCAAGGGTGGGTGGTTTCCAGCCCTCACCCCCCCAACTCCAGAACAGGGATGTATTTACCTATGAGCAATTTAAAAGCCTGTTGTGAATATCTTCAAAGACTTGATTGTAAAGTTCATCTCGAGACTTCAGCCCATCTAAATAAACTGAGAGGAAAAGGCAGGGTCAGGTTTCTGATCAGGACAGAATCCTGGGCATTAGTTCTAAAATATTTCATACTCCATTGACCCAAATGACAACATGTTTTCCAACATGAAAAACAGAACCAGCCTGAAAATACTCTGCAAAATCTCTTCTCCTTTTATAAAAAATGTGGGGATTTTTTTTGCTTATAATATGAAGCAAAGGGAAGATGTTCTTAGCTATGAACCTGCACTTATTTATCCAGACAAAGCCCAGGATTACAGCTTTGTAGTAAAATTAGCACCTTGTATCATTAATTCAAGGAAACGTGAAGTGTAAATCAGTGAATTCCTTAAAACCCAGGGTACAGGGAGCAGGGATATGTCCTGGGGAGCCTCACCAACATCCACACCACCATCCTCCATCTCCTTCCTGTGTTTGAGGTACATGGGCCAGACGTGGCCATCGAAGAGCCCCGGGGGGTCAGGGACTGTGTAGTGACGGGTACTGAAATAAAACAGAAAGGAATATCAGGGTGATGGCCCCACAGAGCCCCTCCAGCACTGCTGGGGCCTGGAGTTCAGCTGAGAGCTGCTCTGCTGCTGGAAAAGCTGATTCTCACAGTCTGGTTTCTCATGGGTATCAGTCTGTGTTTTCATAGAATGTTTGAGGCTGGAAGGGACCTCCAGAGCTCATCTGCTCCACCCTCCCTACACCAGCAGGAACATCTCTACCTAGGGCAGGCTGCTCAGAGCCCCATCAAGCCTCACCTTGAAGGACTCCAGAGATGGGGCCTCCACCCCCTCTCTGGGCAGCCCATTCCACTCATCTATCACCCTCCTGTAAAGAACTTTTTTCTAATCTCCAGCCTAAATCTCTCCTTTCCTAACTTAAGTTTTGCAGCTATTTGAAACCAGAAGCTATAGGGAGGCAAAGCAAAGAGCACCCAAGGGCTTATGGGCCACTTGGCTCCTTCTGCACAATGTGCTGAGCTCCAGAAACCCCCCCAGAGGTGTCTGCCAGAGCTAAATCTCAGAAACCACCACAAAGTCTCCTCCTCCATTCCTATTAACATTTCCAACTGCAATTCCAATCTGTGACACCAACATATCCCACTAACAGCAACACAGCAGCAGCAGAGTCCTCCAGGAGAGAGGTTCTGTTGGCCAGAAGGGTTGGACTTTGCAGAGAACCTTCTTACCTCCTCCTCCTCTTGCACTCATCGTACGGCACCGCCAGGTAGTAGCGCACATCAAACAGGTCTATCAGGGGTCTAGGGGAGGGCAGAAGGAAAGAATGTTGATGTTTTTCCAACAGAAAAAAGTGTTAATTAACCCCAAAGCCATAAAAAAAAAAAAATCTTTCTGCCTCTCTCCTATTTGGGGCTGTCATAGACAAGAGCAGGGAAGTGTTTTGCTAACACAGGGTAGGTTGATTAGTAGCTCTAAGCCATGGAAAATGCTCTTCTCTGGAGGTCACACCAGGTGCTTCTCCCACCCAAATCCCTGGGATTAGTGACTGTGGAGGATCACTCTGGGCTGGGGAGGCCTGGGCTGTGAATGGTGACTTTCTAGAGCGTTTCTAGTGATCATGGTTGTGATTTAATCTGACATGAAGTGACTTCTCAAGCTGCTCGTTGTGTGAAGCTGTCTGTCAACAACTGCACATGGATCAGCACAAGGCAACTTGTGATCTCCTCCAGAAGCCTGGGGAGTTCTGCTGCAGCTCCTGCTACACTGAATAAACCAGGAAAATCCCAAAAGCAAGTCTAGTTTGGAGCTGGTGGGACTGACAGACTGGACAGACAGACCTCTAAAAGCTGCTGAAGGTTGTGTAAGTGTTTAATAGAGCACAGAGCAAGCTCCAGGTCCACGGGTGAAAAACTCCCTGTGGACTATGGAAAGCTCCTGTTAACAACATGGGGGCTTCAAAGGGGTTTGTGACCTTCAGGAGAGGCCTCCCCAGGGCCAGGCCAGGAGCAGCCAGCAGTGGGCCAATGGTGGGAGGGCTGGTTCCAGCTCTGGTCAGCTCAGAAAGCCAGGATGGTGCCACTTGTCTTATGGCACAGCTCAAAGCCACCAGTTTTGCCAAGGGTCATGCACAGCTTGTTCTCTTGAGAGGGTTTCATGAGCAGAACTATCACTTGGAGCCATGTGCTGGTCATGTTTCCAACCCACAATTTTCTGAGGTTTATATATTTAGCTACTGGAGGTTTTCTCTCTCCTCACTGCCAGCTGAGACTCCCCATCTTCCTGCCAAGCATTTTATCTCCCCATAGAGAGGTTGGTCTTTGCTCCAATGTGCAATTAATTGCTAAGCTCAATCTATTTGGTGTTAAACAAGCACATGTATCACCTCCTCATATGTATCACATCAGAACTAGTCCTAAATTCCAGAAGAGATTCCAAAGAGGAACTACAGAGGGGATCATCTCCTTGTTCTCATCCCAGGTTGTGGTTTAGGCACCGTGGAGGAGACCAGGAGGGACCCTGCACCTTCACTGCTGGCTTGGTATTACAAGTCCTGGTTTAGAGCTCTCCATGCCCTAAATGAGAACTTCCTACATCACCTTCAGAAAGTCACCTTGTGCACCTCATCTTAGCAGCATTTACTGGTCAATTTTACATTTTACATGTGTGTGATACTGCAGAAAATGACAGGAGGGGTATGTTAGTAAAGAGGAGGGTTTAGCCCTGGCACTGGGGGATCTAGGGGCCTTCCCTGGCAAACCATTCACCGTTCCCCAAACCTTACTTGTAATTATAAAGCAGGAAGCCTTCAATGACCAATATATGGGTATCTTTGGAGGCTGGCTCTTTAGAGCCAGGCGTGACATTCACCCCATGGGCACGGGCAAACTTCACTGGGTTCTCAATCCAGGCCCGCACAGTGCTCACCATTGCCTCCATATCCAAGGAGTCCAACACTAGTTAGGAGAAAGGGGGTGGGTGGGAAAAAGGTATAGAATCAAATACCACAACCACACTGGCTTGAGATGAGAGTATAGAGTGAACGCGGGAAATGGAGGTTACGTAAAATTACTGTTAAAAGTCTTTAAGAAGTAAAAAAAGGAAATACTTAGGAAAAAAAATATACATTACTGCATCCTATAGAGAACACTGCTCTTACCATCCCATTGTTTAAAGCCGTCTTCCCCGACTTCTATTTGATCTTGTGGCTGAAATATAGTGAGCAATAAAACATTGCTGCAACCTCAGCGTGATCAGTTACCTAAGAGCCGACCACAGCCTGGGCACTACTGCAATACACAACAAAGCAAGGGTTCACTTAAATAACCACAGACCCTCTTTGGGACACAGTAAAATGTAAGTTCCCAGCTTTGCACCAACCCCAAGAGCTTCAAAAAGGTTTCTTGGCTCAGTCAAGGCACTTTGGACAGAGTTTTAGGTGAATTATTGGATATGCTGCTATTAGCCAAAATACTACAGCCCTCTGTTTATAAGAGCTTTGTATTTTTATAAATAACATATGTTTATAAATACTACAGATATTTAGAAATACTATATTTATAATCTATGTATTGATACATAAATTATATATAGTATATTTATGTATAATACACATATATAAATCATAATACACATAGTTATATATTATGACATATTTCTAAATTCTCTATAATTTATATATCTATAAGTTTATATTAAAATTTATAAATACTATATATACTTATAGATACTATATATACTTCTATATATACTTATAAATACTATATATTTATATATAAGAACTTAAAATGCAAATACAGTGTTCAGTGCTACAATTTACACATTCAAGAAGAGCTATTTTAACTCCCAACAGCTCTAATAAAGCAGCAGCTCAGCCCAGCATGGCTTTGGACAGTTATGGCTTTACTTGTGGCAGCTTTTACCAGCTAAACACACAAGTTCAAGATCTTCATGGGAAGTCAAATAAATTTCCTTCTCTACCTGAAGGGCTCATGTCTGACCAAACCCATGTAGGAACCTTCTGGCAAAGGAGCATCTCATCCTGTTTTGTACCCCACATGCTCCTGCAAGGCCAGGACAACCCAACCAGGTGCTGCAGCACCTACTTCAAGTATTTGGCTCATCTCTTGGGCTTCCACACATGGTGGGGTCCAGCTTTACTGGAATTCTGGTGAGATGGTTGCAGCCTGTGGGGTTTGGCAACATGGTTCTGACACAAGCCCTTCCCCTGCTGCTCCCTGGGCATCCAGCCCAGCTCTTCTCTGCTCAGCTCTTACTTGGGTTCCTCACCTGGAGCTGTCAAAGCTCCTCTGTATAATGTATTTAAAGCAGCCTAGAGGTGTTTAAACCCTAAACCACTATTTAGAAGCAGCATTCTCATTTAAACAAAATAAGGAGGAAAACCCAACGTGGAGAACATGATTTTGCAGAGTAAATAAACTCCAACTTATATCAATAGTTAACTGCAAGTCTGCTCTGTTGTTAGCTAAAGGAAGCTTTTGGTGCAGCTGTTCTGTAGCTAAAAACTTCCTTTTTCCTTCTGCAGAAGCTTGTCAAGGTCAGTATCTCCTCACCTGCCTAAAGTAACTTAAAAAATTAAATATATATATATAAGAAAAGGATAAATTGGGAAGTGCATGGCTCCTAAGCTGGCAAAACTTACCTGGCAAGCACACACAAGCACATAAAACTTACAGGGGGACCTACCACAGCTACCACGACACATAGAAGCAGCTTTAAAGCAGGGAGGAGGAGCTGGGCTTACCTTGAAGAAATCATCCTGGTGGACCACGCAGCAGTTGGGCAGCGCCTTGATGATCCTGTTGGTCAGGGTGGTTTTACCACCGTTGGTGACGCTGTAACGTAAGGGGAAACAGGACGTTAGGGCCGCCTTCGGGCCGCCTTCGGGCCGCCTTCGGGCCGCCTTCGGGCCGCCTTCGGGCCGCCTTCGGGCCGCCTTCGGGCCGCCTTCGGGCCGCCTTCGGGCCGCCTTCGGGCCGCCTTCGGGCCGCCTTCGGGCCGCCCTCCGGCCGCCCTCCGNGCCTTCGGGCCGCCTTCGGGCCGCCTTCGGGCCGCCTTCGGGCCGCCTTCGGGCCGCCTTCGGGCCGCCTTCGGGCCGCCTTCGGGCCGCGCTTCCCCCTCAGCCGAGCACCCTGAGAAAGCACAACCTCAACAGCCCCTCGCGCCCAGCCCATTTGAACTTCCCGCCAAGTCACGCGCTGGCCGCTGATTGGCTGCGCCCGCCCCCTCTCCCCGCCCCTTCCTCTTCTCCCGCCGGTAACTGGTCGAGCTCGGAGCGCGCGCGGGGTCCGGTGGCGGCGGCTCGCGCCGCGTGTAACGGTCCCTTCCAGCTTCCCGCGCGCGCTCAACGGCGCTGAGGAGGGGGAAGGAAGCGCGCGCGGGGCTGCGTCGCCATCTCTGCCCCGCTCTGGGCGGCGGGAAGGGGGCGGAGGTCCCGGCTCGGCCCGAACAGGGGAGGCCCCAAGATGGAGGAAGCTGCGCGGCCCCCGGCCCCCCGGGCCGCTCCACACACCCCCCCAGCCCGCCGCGGAGCCTTGGTGGCTGCCGCGATAGGTTGAAGTCAGGCCCTTGCCGGGGCTCGTTGCTCTAAACCGGCCTTGCTCGTTCCGGGGCTCAGGCTCAACAGCTTCAGAAGCCGCCGTGCGAGTCAGGCGGGCGGAAAGGGCTTTTTGAAAGAGCTTTGAATGAATTTTGGTCGCTCTCGTCGCCCCCGAGCATGACTCAGGCTGCCTGAAGCTTGCAAAGCCCGGGTTAATATAAAAGGTCTGAATAATCTTCCTCTCCAAGGGAGGAACCTGTCAGTTCTGAATGTGCTTATTGCTCATTTTTTAATCAAAGGCTATAAAGCATCTCGCACTGTCTTTACCCTGTGTTAGAACTCAAGGTCTCGCCCGGGGGCAGCTTTGCCAACCCCTCAGCAGCCGAGGATGTCCCAGCCCAGACACAGCCCTGCTCCTAAATCCTACCTTATCAGAGAAAGAAAAGCTTTTTATACCCCCCGATCTTATCTGAAGCAGGATTTCCTCCTTTGTCTTTCAGAGAAGCTTTTAAAAGCCTAATTTATGCCTCAGATATTCAAAATATGTTTTCAGCAGAACGCTCCATTTAAACTATATATTTACTTGATATATTTCTCTCTATTTCAGCAAAATCCTACAAAATTTGGGTATTTGCCACCCTGCAGAGCTCACTGAGCAGCACGAGTGAAGAGCCGGCGAGTTGCATCATTCCTAAAATCCTCTAATACTATTTTCTAGTCAGACCTCCAGAACCTCCAAGTCTCAGATCATCTTCCACAGAACAATTAAACAGCGAGAAAAAGCAGTATGTATATCTTTATATAAAATAACTTACCCTCCGATGCCTATGATGTATTTCATCTTTGTAGAGGTGCTTTTTTAGCAGGAATGTGGTGAGAAAAAAAAAAAAAAAGGCTGAAATGACTTTCAGCAGAATAAAACGACACCTGCCCCTTTTCTCTCTCTTCCCCTCACACACCTCTCCCTTCCCTTACTCTTTCATTGAGGGAAAAGGCGGGTTTGTGCCTAATTTATAGCCCCGTGCCCGCCCTCCCCGCCGTCTCCCCGCCCCTCCTGCTGATGGCAGAGCCCTGTGACTATCATGAGCCCGAAGATGTCACATTTGGGAGCAGAAGGAGCCACTCCTGCCCTCTGCAGAAGGGTCATGCGCGCTGCCCCGCACCTGTCCCGGCCCCCCCGCCCCTGCCACTGGGCTATAAATAACTTTTTGGCCAGCTTTTCCTTTGCCTAAATTAGTAATGGGGTAGGTGGAAATGTCACCCCTTTTGACAATTCCTTTGGGGGTTCTGGTGTGTGAGGATATAATTCAGTGAGGGTTTTTTTTTTCCTTGAAGTCTCTCTTTGCTTTGCTTTTCATTTTTCCTGGTTCCTATTTACTTGAAATGCATCCAGGAATTTTTTTCATATCTCTACACTGATAGGGAAGGCAAGGGAACTAAATTGTTATCTTCTTTTTCTCTTTTTACTCCTTCTAGCAAAGCTGTTTAAAGAAAATACCCAGAGGCTCATAAGTTGAGTCCAACCCACTTGCACCATTATCTTTTAAACCTTTAGGAGGAATTTTTGAACAGTTTATATACAAACAGTCATAAAATGCTGTTAGCTTTCCAGAGGGCCTTCTTCTCCACAGTTTATTCATGTCAGGTGGTGCTTTTTAAGCTAAGTTCTCTCTAGCTGTTCTGCTTCCCCCATTAAATACACATTGTGGAACCTGGGCTTTAATTTTAATTGTTTCTGAGGCTGCTAAAATCAGGATGACAGTGAGAGGTAGAGAGTTAGCAACAGTTCTGAATATTCAGGTGTGAAGTACATAGTATGCATTTTAAAACAGTATCTTGTCTAACAGAGCTTAAATAACCCAAACCATTGTGTCCCTTAGTTCTTCCCCTATATAAAATCACTGTTATGGGGGTATTAAAAGACACACTTACAGATTCTTTGTCTTGCAGAGCTTTGAAAAGTAATTTAAAGAACTTAGTAAGTGGGTGAGGGGTGTCCTGCTCTTTTTCCTTACAGCTTTGGAGTCTGGGGAGCTGATTGTGTAGTGAGCTGGTGCTGATAGATTTATGTGCAGCATCTGTGCAGTGGTGCAGGGTGTCCCTGGGCTGGAGGTGAGGGCAGAGGCTGCTGCAGGGGGTGGTTTTCACTGTGCTCAACAGAGTGGACAAGCACTGCTTCTATTTCAGTTTTTGTGTAGTGTCTCCATCATTTGCTTACTGGCTACAAAATTTTGTCCCTTGAGCTTTTCAGCTGTTGCAGCGTAAAACCCAGATACCCAGAGTTTACAGAATGGTTGGAGGGACCTCTGGAGATGCTCTGGTGCAACCCCCCTGCTCCAGCAGCTCCCCCAGAGCAGGGGGCCCAGCAGTGTGTCCAGGCCCCTTTGGAATCTCTCCACACAAGGAGACTCCACAACCTCTCTGGGCAGCCTGGGCCAGGCTCCAACACCCTCACAACAAACAACTTTCTCCTCCTGGGTTCCACTTGGTGCCCAGTGCCCCTTGTCCTGTCCCTGGGCACCCCTGACAAGAGTCTGGCCCCAGCCTCTTGCCCCCACCCTTTAGCTCTTGCTCAGCATTGATCAGATCCCCTCTGAGGCTTCTCTTGTGCAGCTCAGCAGCCCCAGGGCTCTCAGCCTTTGCTGGGCACAGAGATGCTCCATCCCCTCAGCATCTCCAGAGCCTCTGCTGGACTCTCTCCAGTAGCTCCTTGTCTCTAGAACTGGGGAGCCCAGCACTGGACCCATACTCCAGCTGTGGCCTCAGTCGGACAGAGCAGAGGGGGAGAAGAACCTCCCATGACCTGCTGGCCACACTCTTCTTAATTTAACCCTCAAGAACCTGAGGAAAACATTTTTGCAGGAGTATTCCTCAAAACCACTCCTGGGGGTGGGTGCAGCTCCAGCATCTCAGGCTGTCACTGCTCCAGGCTATGGACACACACTCAGGGCTCAGAGCTCCCTTAGATATCCTCACGTTGCTTAATTGTTTGACATCATTAACTTTTATTCAGAACAACTGCTTTCAAGCTGTATTTAACTTGGATTTTTCTGCTTCTATTTCAGGTTTGTGGCCTAAAATCTTGTCTGACCCCAGCTCTGTCCATTGGTCTAATAAAAGATGTTACTTTTCCCTACGAGGCTTTTTTATGCTCCTCAGCCATGAGCACAATGCTTTGATAAAATGAACTGATCATGGACTACAAATAAGAAGATTATTAACTATTGGAAGTGTAAGATTCTGGAAGTCTTGCAGTGAAGGCAAGAAAATAAACTGGTTTTAAGATAGAACCTAGTAAACTTATTAATAACATTATAGCAAATGGTCTTTTCCAGTCTATTATGCTCTTAATTCTGTGTTTAACAAACAGACCTCAGCCAGTGTTGCTGTAGTTATTTATGGCCAACATCAACACTGTTTGATTCTTCCTGGAGGCATCACTTGCAAATTTTACTTTCATCATCATTTCCAAGGGAAAATGATCAGTGCAGAGAAATTTGGAGATTGAATTGTTGAACATGAAGGAGACAGGATTCAGGGAAGTTGGATCTCCAGCAGCTGCCTCTCACTTCCAGCACACATGTGTAGTGGAGTCACCGTGTCAGGCTCTCAGCTGGTGTAAATTCTCCCTGTGCACTGAAGTGGAGCAGGGCTCCTTTACACCAACTGAAAACTTGGCCTAAGATTAGCTCCTGGCTCAAATTTTCCATGCTTTTCCTTCTGCTTCTTTTCTGTCTGGGAGCGAGGGAGGTGTCTGGGTTAAGAAAGCAAACAGGGGGTTACTTCAGGGTTTATTTTACCACATTTAGCCTTACACAAACTGGGAGGCTGGAGTTGTGTGGGAGTTAGGAGGGGACTCTGGTGTCAGCCCCTCTGAGGCAGCCCTCTCTACACTAGGGTCAGGCTAAGCCAGGTATTTTTGGAAGATACCCACCTCAAGATGAATAAAAACTGCTCTGCCTTGTTGGATTTATTAAAATGAATGATCCTCAGAAATACAGGTTGGGATTTTACACTGAAAAAAGCATTTGGCCTAAGATATGTCAAAGGAAACAACACATTTCGAGTACAGAAAATAATAGTGGCAGCAATTCCAAAATATTTGGAGGTTTGTTTGGGATCAGTGAGTTCTGGAGCAGTGCAGTTCTGCTATCTCTGTAAATAATGTTAAAACTGTGTCTTCTGCAGAGTGAAGGGCAGAAAACACCATTTGTTGTTGGGGTTTGGTTTGGTTATTTTTAATCTCCCAGTTGCAGATCTCATGCACGTAGCCCTCTGTGTAAAAGCTGATTTTTTTTTAAGCCTCCTCTTCATCCTTTTGTGTCTGTGGCTTTCCTGAGTTAATTTCAAGCTGCTTGGCATGTTTTTTCTATCACCCATATTCACCAAATGTCCACTGCAATAATGTTCACCCACATAGCTCAGATTCTCTGATTCCAGCGTGGCCTCAGCCCCTGTTGGTGGTGGCACATTCCTGTTTCCTTGGGAGATCTCCAGCAGTTCAGCTGCCAGTCCCAACAACAAAAACCCTACAGAAAACACTAAAATGAGTGGGGACAGTTACACTTACCAGCTACAACACTTCACCCGACCTGTAAAAATACAGCTATGCAAATGCTGAGTGCTCACAACCTTTTTTTAGCCTGTTGTTTTAGCTGCATTTCTCAGTTAAGTGTTGGTCATCTGAAACTTCCCTTTTTTTGGGCTTGTTTACCCTGCAGCTACATTATGTACTTGATGCTTTACTAATTACAAATACCATTCAAGAGTGTGCTTCAGTCAGAGCTCAGAAATGATCCCCCTCTTGACATTATTTTTAGGCTACTAATGTTTACTAGAAGTTTAATATTGATCTTAATTTAAGATAAATTTGGCAGAAGCCAGTTTAATGTTCATAGAGCCCTCCTGGTATCATTTCCCTGGGTTAGTTTCATTTCTGGGCATCCTCTGACCTTCCTGTTGCAGAAT
The DNA here is from genome assembly GCA_013401335.1 of Brachypteracias leptosomus. Taxonomy (NCBI): domain Eukaryota; kingdom Metazoa; phylum Chordata; class Aves; order Coraciiformes; family Brachypteraciidae; genus Brachypteracias; species Brachypteracias leptosomus. The sequence goes on from VYZX01024249.1 coordinate 64,793, forward strand.
ATGACTCATTTATTCTGAAGCCTTAATTGAGAGTTTAAATCCCTCACTAATCATAAGACATTACTTATAGTAAGAGCAAGGTCCTGCCAAGGTTCTTCCTGCTGGCCCTGGGTGAGGGAGCTGGATGGGACCAGATACCAAGAACAGGCAAAGGAATGGGAGTCACTTTCCCTTGGGAAGTTTTAAATCATGAGTTTGTTTGTTTTTTCCAGAGGCTTTAGAGGCTGCTTCTCATGCCTTGACAATGCACAAACTGTCCCACCCCTCTGGAGGAAGGCAACAAGAACTAGGGAGAGAACTTCACCAGAACAGAACATCAGGGTGAGGTGCCAGGAACTAGAACAGCCAATAATAAGGGAAATTAGGGTAGTAGAAAAACAAGTTTAAATAGTGTCATGCTTAACTGGCTGGTGTGTTGTCCCAGTGAGAGGCAGAGTGGCTGCCAGCCAGGAGCTGCCACCACCACCACTGATCCTTGCTGCCACTGCTGCAGCTGATCCCCTGCTGCTGGTGGTCTGGTGTCTTGTGGAGGAGAACTTGGACAAGGTGGGATCAAGGAGGAAGCAGGAAAAATGGAGATGAAAATGATTCAGTGTGTTTAGGTTGGATGTTAGGAAGAAGTTCTTTCCTGACAGAGTGGTCAGGCACTGGACCAGGCTGCCCTGGGAGGTGGTGGAGTCACCATCCCTGGAGGGGTTCAAAATATGAGTAGATGTGGCACTTGAGGACATGGTCTAGGAGATGTTGGGGTGAAGGTTGGACTTGCTGATCCTGGAGGTCTTTTCCAACCTAAATGATTCTATGATTGTTACTTTGGGGATATGGGATTAACCTGGAAAAACCATTCTAGGGGGAAGGAAAAGTGCTGGGGTTTGAATGGGAGGCCAAGAAGGTAAGTGTGAAAGGAGGTTAATAATATGAGGTGAGGGAAAACTGGAGCCCAACAGCAGCCAGCTTGTTACTGAAGAATTCCAATCAGAGATGGAGAAATCCTTCAAAATTCTCGGTTCCCAAAACATCACATTCTGCAGTTTCACTCCCCACGCTGCTCTTCCCAAACTTTTCCTGACTGGAGCCCTTTGGAGCTGTTGGGAATGATGCTCCAAGAAAGGATCCTCCTTAGATTTCAGCGGCCTGAGGAATTTCTTCCATGGGATTTAGAGGCACAAAGGAGTAAGACATGCAAGAAATGTCTCTATTTTGTGTCTGTGTGCTGCCAGGTAACAATGGCAGTAATTCCAGGGATACATTTGAAAACAGATTCCAGGCATTCCTGGTGCCATTTGTGTTTGTAGCTGTGTGATTCCTCAATGAGTCTTGATCTGTGTGTGCTATAAATTATCTAGTTGGTAGCAATGAATTAGAAGCACTTTAAAAAGTGACAGTATCCCAGTTTTTACTCTGGTTTCTATTCTAGGAGAGATAATGTCTCATCTTGCTCTCCCTCTGCTGAATCTTTTGGCCAGTGTAGATTGTACAGATGGGTGAGAGGAGAGGAAAAAACCAAGACCTGAGGGTGGTTTGGAAAATGAAGAAGGATGGGGAGTGAATAAAGCATGAAATGGGTGCTCAAGCAAACAGGCAGTGATGAACCTGAGCTGTCAGACATGCACCTCAAGTGTGATGAGTCAGCCAGAGCTCCAAAATATTCTGACAGTTTTTCAGGTGTGTTTGACAGACTCTTCAAGATCACCCTGAATTTACAGCCAACAGAGGGAAGTTTCCCTTTTTTTTTTCCTTTCTCTGTTTAAAGCTCATCCCTGCCCCTGCTGCTGCATCCTGAGGTTGGCAGGGCTAAGCCACCTCTTGGGTTTGGAGGTTGCCCCCAGCTCTGGTCCTTGCTATCCTGGGGTTCCTTTGATGTGAGGAGTTTTCAGGATTTGGGGGACTACTGGGGCAAGATGTGGGCACTGAGACCAGAATCCAGTTTGTTTTGGTGCTGTGCTGCTTGTGTACAAGAACAGGAGTCAAGGTCTGTTCACTCAAGCCCAGTTGCTCTTTAGCTCAAGTGCTCTCACAACTCCTTTTCCTCCAGGCTGTGTTCAATCCCTACCTATAATTTCTCTTTTCTCTCCATCCCAGGTTAGAAATCTCACTCCTACAGCTCACATTTGGGCACTATGAACTTTTATCGAGTTTTCTGTTGTGGCTGTTCTCTGAGGCACTGAAAAAATACAACCAACCTAAACTGAATTTTAACTTGGCTTTCTCTCCTGCTTCAAATCTCTTCTCAAAACTCAGCTCTTTGGCTGGCATTCCCTTGTTCATCCCCACTCTCATGTTACTCAGGGAAATATTGATCATATTAGATTGTTAAAGAGAAGGTCAAGTACACAAAAAGTCTCAAACCTCCTGAGAATTTACCCCAAGGTGACAGGTTGAATGATCAAAGGACTGAACTCCCTTGTGTTAAAAAAGGAAGGGATGTTCTATCCCTTTCTCTCTTTTTCACTGGCATTATTGCTTCATTTTCCTCCCCTAGGTTGTGATTCATTCACTGGGAGTTGAGAAGATATGGGTGTAGTGTAAAGCTTGATGTTTATCTACATCTACCAGTGGAGGGAGAGGCCTCACCATGCACTGATTCATCCCACCCCAAGACTGGTGAAATCAGCTCTTGTCATCTGCTGTGGACAGAACCTAAACCTGATTCAACCTCCTTATCTAATCTTTAGAGTGATAAAATGAGGTGAGATGAAGCCCATCCCTGGTGTTGGGGTTAATTGTTTGGAGATGGTTCTCATTGTTTTGAGGAATCTTGGTTTCTATCTGTGGTGCATCACAATTAGCAGTGAGTGAGTGCCTCAGAATAGTCTATGCCCTAATTAGCACGTTCTTGATTATTGCTTCATCCTGGAGCCTCAGTCATTCTGAAGAGGAGAAGAGGGGGAGAAGTGATTTCCTCTTGGGTGACAGTTCAGTTCACCCCCTTGTGCCAGGAGAGGTTTCAGTGCTGAGGAGGAGAGGGGAGATACTGACTCTTCTAGTCTGTGTGGAAAGAGGGTTTTTTTGTGTTTAAGCAGCTTTGGGTTGGGCTGGGTTTTGTATCTTTGTTTTTACAGTTTCATTCCCAATCATGTGATCAATTGAGGTCTAAAAAGATACAGAAAAATAACCTGAAATCAAAAAAGCTGGAGTCAAAAGTGGTTGTGGGCAGGTTGCTGGAAACCCAAGGGAAGGAATTTTTCCATGAGTCCTGTCTAAAGCACATCACTGAGGAAAACCTGCAAAGATCTAAAGCTAAGTTGGCAGAATAGAAGCTATTTTAGTTAAAAACATTCTGAGAAGTTAATTTTGCAGTCTCATAATTGCCAGGGAGGACTTTGAGCTGCTTTACTCAAGGGCAGAGCATCCAAACAACATTTTTCATCCTATTTTCCATATTGAGCCCAAGTCTAAAGAAAAGATACTGACAAAAAGAGGGGTTTGCATCTTTGCTTAAGGATTAGTCTCATTTTAATTGAATATCCACAGATTCTTATGGAATAATACAAAGCAAAAATAATAATAATAATACATACTGAACAGCAATCTATGTCTTCTAGCAGAAACCACCTAATTACAAACACTTTTAGAAAAATGACAGTTCACACGTTTTTTTACAGGGAATGTTGGGGTTAAAAGGGCCCACTACAAAGGAAAAAAAAAAAAACAAATTGAGATAATTATGTTCTATTGTCATGGTGACCTTTGAAAATTCACTTTACCAGTAGCATGCTGTGGTTTTGGCTGCCAGTAAATATGGAAATAGAAAAGAGAAAACATGTGCTTTTGTGTTGAGAGCCAGTTTGCCTCTGGGTGTCAGCTGCTGCCAGGCCAGGCTGAGCTTATTGCCACCAGCACCTCACCAGCTCTTCTGCTGAAACCCCTGTTAGAGGCTGTGGGGTTTAAAACCTTGACAGCTTGTAGGGTTTTTTTTCTCAGACATGTGTAAGCAAATCATCTTTGGGAAAACTAGATGGAAAACTCACCATGAGGTATGTTCTGAACATCCACTCACATCTCCATGGTCCTGTACAGAAGGAATTGGGTTCATTTGCCAGTGTCAATATCCAGCAGCATCCCAGTTTTATTTCCTGTGTCTTCCTCATGAAGCAAAATGAAAATTACTGGGCAGGCCCAAGTCTGGGTGATTCCTGAATGTGCCAAACCAGTTTTAAGTGGGGAAATCTGATGGTTGCTGTAATGCAGTGCCAAGTGCCTGTGTTTCCAAAGGCTGGGTCAAAACTACCTCAAGTTGATGGGAAGGTGGTTCCTAATCTCACCAGGAGGGGATCTGATTTTTCAGTTTCTAGGAATGTTGGAATTTAGCCATTAATGAGGCTGTGAGTAAGAATACTATGATTTTTTCTAATATATCATCATGGGTATAAAGTATTTCTTTTTTTTTCTGCAGCTAAAATATGGCTCTAGGTGGATTCACCACTGGAAAACCTCAGGAAAGGTAGAATCCAAGTCTGGAAAAATGTTGCTGGTAACACCTATTGTTTGATACAACACAGCACATTCAGAAATCAAGATCTTTATCCTTCAGAGATGTTTTTAGGAGGCCTGGTGAACATTTGGAACATTGACCAATATAGCAGTATTGCTGAAAGGATGGAGTTTATTTCATTTTATTTTTTAAACATCTGTATATATACTGGTAAAAGTCCTAATGTAAATGCACTTGGACTAGCAAGATATATATATTTTTTTTTTGCTGGTATAGCATATTTCTCTTAGAAACTGCATCCCCAGTGGAAAATAGAGCCTGGCTTTTGCAAATAGGCTGTGAGAGCAACAATCTTGGAGGAACTGCTGAAGGAATTTGTCAGATGGCTCCATCCACCTCAGATCTCTGCTGGCACTGCTTGAATTCTGTGCAGGAGAAGTCCTTGGATGAATCCTCTGGTTGAGAACCCCCCTCTGATGCCATTCCAGCAGCTGCTGCAGCCTCCAGGACATCACCAGCCATCCTCCAGAGCTGCTGGTGATCTCTCACCTCCACTGCAGGGTGGGTCTGGCTTGGTGATGATCTTCTGAGGGTGGACCCAGCACTAGATCTGGCTTTGTTTGAAGCCTGGGCAGCTCTATTGACATCAAACTTCTCTGCATTGCTCTGTGTTTGGTAAAGGGGCCCTGCCAGCTTGACTGCTGCTGTTTCTGTCCAGCAGTTTGTAGCTACTTTGGTTTCAAGTAGCATCTAAAATCACTGTCAGAAAGAGGTTGATGCTCTTTGTTGGTGGGGTTGCTCTAAAAATGCACTTTTGACATTTATCTAGAGTTCATCCATTACAGGTTCTTTTCTATGCTGAAAAGATTTACAGACATCCATCCGTCCGTCCAGGAACAGAACATTTATACACTCATAACATCTTGTTAAAAATTAAACTAGAGTGCTCAGAGTGCTCTACAGAAAGTGCACTTCTTGAAAGATTGGTTCAAAGGAGTTACAAATGGGCTTTTGTATTCAACCAACCAACTGCCTGCCTGGCTTGCAGTGAAATTGGTGATCTCTCCTTTTCCCAGCTGAACTCTTCACCTTGCCCTGAAGGAATGAGTTCAAAAAATAGGAAGTTTCATCTTCAGGTCTGCTCCTTTTTCTGAATTTTCTTGGGGAAAAAAAACCAAAATAACAAAGCCCCCAAACCCCACGTTCTCCTGGCAAGGTTCCTGCTGATCCAGGAACCCAAGACCACATGCAGTTGAGGTTCCTTATCTTCCCCTAGGTCCCAAGACCACATGCAATTGAGGTTCCTTATCTTCCATCACTGCAGCATTTTCCATGATGCTGTGAAGTGTGAAGCAGAAAAGCTTTCTAGAGTTGGACTTTGAAAACATTATTAAATGCTCCATCAATTTTATTCCTGATATGATTGGAAACTTCTCTGTCAGTGCCCAGCTGCTTTGCATTCTTTTGTGGGCAGCAGAGCAGATTCTTTGTATCTAAATGCATCAAAAGTGTCTCAAAAGGAAAAAAGGAAAGTCAGGTTTATTATCAATGGGAGACAGTCACTTCACACCCCCTCACACTCCCAGGAGATCTGGGATTGTTCATAGTCTGAGCTCGGGTTAATTTGATCAGGAGAGTCCTTTCTTCATCCCAGTGGGTTCATTTGTCTAAGTGTGGAAGATGACACGGAGCTGGGTGTCCAACCTAAACCCCCAAACCCCAAAGTGCTGCATTTCAGAATCCACTTTGCCAATAACTGGCTCCTAATGAAATTTCTGGAGAGCTGTGGGGGCTGATGCTTGCTTGGTGCTCATTATTAACATGCCAGTGATACCAAACGTGGAGTTTCTACCATCTTCCACTCCCAGGGTTCATGCTGTGGATGCAGTGCTCTGCTTTTCATGCACAGATCTGTTTGGTAAATACCCCTGTGATGGAAGTGCTTGAGAAAAACATAGATCAAATGGGAAATAAGGTTACAAAGCATATTTGGTGCTCCTCTGTAGCTTCAGGAAAATAAAGATCTCATCTGTAGCAGTTTTATTCGCTGAAAGGAAAAAGGAGAAGCTTCATGTATCCCAAGGAGACATCCCTGTGGTGAGGAGAATCTTGCTTTGACAGAAGTGGCCTCCTGGGGATTTTGGAGCAGAGTGAAGTGGTGGCAGCTTCACAGAGCCATGGCTTGAAATGCTCCTTCAGTGGAGAGATGTGCAGGTAATTCTTCATCTGCAGTTGTCTGCCAGGGGTTTTTCCTGGTGTGTTTGAGACTGTGTGTGTAAGCTGGCTCTGGTCAAGGCAGGAGTTTCCAAATGATCTTGGCCAGATCATTGTTTCTTAAATTCTCTTCCCTCTTTCACTCACAGAAGCCTCATGAGTCCAAAGTACAAGTTTCAAGAGTCTCAACATCACGTCTGCACCTCTTGGCTAACTGAGGAGCTGAACCCCCACACAGTGTCCTGCCTCCACCTCTGCAGCCTTCTCCACCTGGATTTTTCCAGGTATGTTGAGAGATGAGACCCTCCTTGCCCAGGGATGGCAAGTAGGACATTTCAGCCATTTAGCAGCTTGTCTCTGCAGTAGGAGGTATTGATAGAATGATTGTCCAGTGTCATGAACTCAGTACAAAGACAAGGTGTGAAAAACTCTCCTGTCCATAAGGCTCCTTCTTAAAACCTTTTTGGGTTGTGTGTGTGAGTGTCAATGTGAGAAAAAGCTCCTCAGAAGGTTCTGTGGAGGCTCCTGTGACTCTCTGGGAGTTCTCAGAGTGCCAGAGACAGAACAAACCAGGAAAACCCATGGCATTGACTTGTAGGAACAGCTCGGGGTGAGTTAATAAGAGGAACTGGCAATGAATTGAGGTGGTCGAGGCTGGAAGAGGTGCCTAGACCCGTGGGCACTTGGTATTTTCAGGAGGAAACATGTACTGGCTGTAGCAAGGAGCAAACACACCCTTGTCACTGCTGTTTTGGTCATTCCCTGGGGCCATGGCTGTTGGAGTGTCTGCGTGGAGGGCACTGGGTGTGCAGATGAAAGCAAAACATCTCAGTGCTGGCCAGCAGCAAGTCAGGGGAAGGGGTTATAATTTAAACAAAAAATAGATCTCTTTCTGGGCTGGTGGCTAATGGACTCTACAGGAGCTCTCACTAAGAGATGTGGGATCTATCTGCACTACTGACTAGCTCTCCACAGACCATCCACATGGAACCCATCCTGAAAAGTGCTAGTCTTGGCTTGGTTTGCTTTGTGGTTGGTTGGATTTTGGCTTGGTGGTTGGGTTGTTGGTTTGTTTTGTTTTTAAAGACAACATTTTAAAAAACCTTAAAGGACTTTGCATCTTGGAGATGGGGGAGGCAGGCTCCCTGATCTTACAGGACTTGGAATAAGATGGTGACGAGGTCTTATACCAAAGGTCATTCACGTGGGGCACTGCCAGGCTGGGTCATTCTTCTCCATTCATTCCACTCCACTTCCATTCAGGACATACTGGGAAGGGACAGAAAGACAGAGCTATTTTTAGAAAGCAAATTGTACTCCACATTTTGCTTATTCCCACTGTGTCAAAAACTATGACTATGTTTGGGTGTGATCCTCTGCAGAAGGAGAACAACATCCGTAGCTTTAAGGGATGTTCTTCTTCCCTGAGGGCTTCTCCTGGGTGCACAGGACCATGAGAAAGTCCCTGCAGGGCAGAGGAAGGAGGCTCTGTGCTGAAAGCCCACGTGCACACCTTCAGCACGTGGCAGACACCCAGTAATTTATTGCTGAGTGGCAGCTTTTCTCCTGTGCCCCCCCAGCAGCTGGTGCTGTGCCCAGCCTGTGCTTTGGGACAACCTGCATCTGCACCAGGGAGGGGTGAGGGTGGCAGCAGCTCCCTGGTTCTGTGCCCCCCTGCTGCAAAATGCTTCTTTGGAGCTTGGTGAGTGGCCCCAGGTCCTGGATCTAACCCACTCCTGTTAGATTTTATTGCATTTATAATCCACTATCACATCAAGGGAGACAAAAAGAGAGTGAGGTACGAGCCAAACCTGGTTTCTTGGTCCTCTGCTGGGGGCACAGACCTGCTGGGAAGAGAAGCAGCAAAATAAGAAGTGGATCTCCCCCACAAACCAATCCCCTGCCCTTTCAGCCCTGAGGTCCTGCTTGATTCTCGGGACAATTCAGACTCCTCAATGGACCTTGGCAATTCTGATCAAAGCTCTTTTTACTCTGGGAGGAGGACAGCAGAAATATGCCCTGTTCCAAGGGATCTTGAAAGGTCCCTTCCAACCTGAACCATTCTATGATTCCCCTCAGGAGCTAGTTAGAATCAAAAAAAAGCAGAGAGAGAGGCTGGAGCACTTTGAAGCAGAGCCTGAACCAGGCCAAATGATTCTGGCACAGGATTTTGACACTCTCTTCCAAACCTCCTCAGAATTTTCCTTCCCCTCTAAAGTTACAGCCTCATGTCCCAGCTGGGCCTGGCAGCTCTACTGGGCTCTCTGCATTGCACCATCATGCAAATGCTACCACTGAATGTCAGGAGAAGGTTCCCTGGTGCCTCTGGCTCTGCTCCATGAGCAAATGGGGTTCACTAGCTTTACAGGGGTAAAAAGCAGTGGCAGGAACCCATTCTCATAGGTGAAGGTCAATAATGTGCCACAGTGATGGCTTAGGGAGCTGTGAGGGAGAGGAGAGGCTTTAGGTGATGCAGAAATGTCCTGTTGGCTCCAAACATCTCCTGAGAGTGCAGAGCCTGGCTCCCCAGGGGCTACCAAGCAGTAGAATCATAGATCTGTTTTGGTTGGAAGAGACTTTTCAGCTCATCAAGTCCAACCATTCCCTCATCCCTGCCAGGGCACCACTAACCCCTGGCCCTCAGCACCACATCTCCACACCTTGGAAACCCCTCCAGGGATGGGGACTCCACCACTGCCCTGCCCAGCCTGCCACAGCCCCAAACAACCCCAAACAGCAACAAATTGTTCCTCAGCTCCAACCTCAACCTGCCCTGGGGCAACTTGAGGCCCTTTTCTCTTGTCCTATCAAATCTGAAAACACCCCACTCCAGATCACACCAGGAAAAGGCTGTGACTCCAATAGTGCTGTTCTCCTCCCCAAAGACAAGTCTTAAAAGAGCTGTAAATGAAGGATAAATAAGCAGTAGTTACTTACCTTTCCTTCTCAGCCATGTCTTGTTTCTCTTCTGCCCTGTAAACACAAATCACATTTGAAATCTATCCCTTAGGGGGGAGTGGGATGAAAGAATAAAGTGTCTAAAGCCTTTCTCAGGAGAGAGCTGGAGCTCAGGGAGGTGACAGGTCTGGTCAGAAATGACTTTGAGCCTCTTGTCCCTGTGATATGCAGCCTTGATAAGCCCCATGCTCTCAGGACACCTCAGCTGGCCCTGCAGGGAGGTATCTGACTGCTCCAGGCTGGACAACTCCCTGTCCAGCACCTAATGGACTGGATCATCCCAAACTGGCATCTCCACCAGCACCAGGAGGTGTTATCACAGCTCTGGTGCTGACCCAGCAGCTCCTGCCTCTCTCCATGTCCCCTTTTAGTGGCTCTTAGCACTATTTATGGCCAGAACTTCTAACCTAAACCACTGCTGATGGGATGGAGCTAGAAAATGAAATAAAAACTGTGAAATGTAAACTCGTGGCCTTCTTTATGCCACCCTAGCAGAATGAAGTGGCTTTTAAAATAAGCACTAAAGGTCAGTTTGTGTGGTTGTACAGGGAAAATGTGCTGGGTTTATACACAGAGTGATTTCTCATCACCTTTCCTAGCACATATGGTGCATGTTCAGGATGGAGGCACTCGTGGGGTTAAGAGGAACACTTCTATGGATAAAAAACCTTTTAATTGAGCTGCTCCTCCCTCCTGCAGCTTGGACTTATTTTGAGAGAATCAGTAGAAAGGAAGTGTAAGCTGTGTGGGATATCAGGGTAGGAGGAACACAGAATTGAGTGGTTATAACACTAATAATGAGAGGAAGCAACAACATCCCAAGACATTGAACCCACCCTCCATCCCCTGGACCCCCCAGAATAATTTTTACCTTTCTTTTCTGGCCTTGATCCTCTCTTCTTCATATCTGCAACAAACAGGGAACATTATTTAACTGTTACCCCATCAGACTTGTTCACTTTTTATTGTATTTTAGTTGTGTTTGCTCTGGAGGTGGCAGAGCCTCCAAACCAGCACAGAGAGCACTTGGCACCAGGGTGAGTCAGACAAGGTTTGCCCCAGGCTCTGCATTTCCAGTAGTGGCTTTTGACCCCACACAATATCCTGCTCCATGGGGTTTTCTCCTGCTCCTCTGAGCCACGTGTGCCCCAGGGTCCCTCAGGTACTCACTGTAAGACACAGTCTGGGATCTGTACATGCTCCATCGGGATGAGTTGCTCCAGTTCCTCCAGGCTGTGAACATACTGGATCTTATTGATAAACTTCACACTGGCAGAGAGAGAGAGAAAGAGGGTGTGCTTGAGGTCATGTCTTGATGTTCTCTCCATAAGAAAGCAGAATTTTCCTGCTGGAAATAGGGAGTTCTGCATCTCTGTCTCCTCTGTAGTCTGAGTGTACCCATCTCCTCCCAGTGCTAACGTGCTGGTGACTAAAATTGTGGTGAGATTCCACATTACCCCACTCTGCTTTGACCCCCACCTGTAGGAGGGAATAAGAACCACCCTTCCTGCACTTCCCACTGAATCTTTATGTGCTACCCACTGGGACAAACTGTGACCTGGATCCAAACCACCACAGGGTGTCCTGAAGCCACCTCTGGCGTTGTCCTTGGAAGTATTAGGGAGATGTAGGACAAAGGATGATCAGTCTCACCTTGGTTAAAGATCTGATTCATGAGATTAAAACCCATCTCCAAAGCCAGGTGCTGTAGGTACCTGATGAAGGGTCTGGATATGGCCAGCACTGTCCTGATGAACCACGAGGGGTGCACGATTATCAACGCTTTGAGGTTTTTACGCAGCCTGTGGAGAAGCCATGGGACAGAAGGTCAAGTTCAAAGACCTGTGATGTGTCAGGGCACTAACAAGTGTCACTGCCCTCATGGGGGTCTCCTCAGGAGCCCTGTTTAAGCTGAGACCTGGCAGGCTGCAGGAGCATCACTTTGCTTGGGTGCCTGATCTCTGTGAAGGTCCTTGTGAGGGAAAAAGGGAGAGAAGTGATGAAGAGAGCATGGAGTAAGTCAGAAAGCTGTGATGGAGGAAGGAATTATGGGATCTGGGGACTGAGAAAGGAGGGGAAGGCTGCAAAGCACTGGAAGAGATAGACTGGGAAGAATGAAGAGGCAACACCAACTGGATTCTCACCTTCTGTCTATCATCTGGTAGCATTTCTTCAGCCAGCCCAGGCCTGGCATCCTCCTCCGGGGCGTTGCTCCATTTAGGTACACGATCATGTAGTCCTCAGCCACCAGCAGCTCCAGGCTGCTGATCACGTATCTGTTGGGCAGTGAGCAAAAGAAATGGAGACATGAGACTCAAAAAAGGTTCTCAGGTGTTTGTGTGTCATCCCAAAAGGCTTCCAGAGCCCTTCTTTGTAGACCTTGGAATAGGTTTTGGATTCTCCCGGCACCTCGGGGTCATTCTGGTCATTTTGGGGCCTTGGTGAGACCCCACCTGGAGTATTGCACCCAGTTCTGGAGCCCCCAGCACAAGANGAGGGACTACTGGTGCTTGTCAGCACAGAGCATACTCTGGTGGACCTCCTTGTGCTGTCCTTCTGCCCAGCAGCAGCAGCCACCAGCTGTCCTGCATTGCTTGCATATGCTCCAGCCTGGCTGCGAGTCCATCCCTGGCATCATTAACACTCAATGTTTGGACACTTTGGATGCAGATGCTGTGGCCAGTGTCTCCCCCAGTGGTGCTGGCTCCACCCTGCAGCTGCACACTGGCTGCATTTGGCCTGGATTCAAACTATTTCCAGCAATGAATACGTGGAAACTGATTCCCCAGAGCCCCAGTTACCTCCCTTGCCCTCCTCTCCCTCCTAGACCTTGACCAGGCACTTACAGGAAGAGGTTCTCCATGATGTAGTGGTAATCAGCCAGGTTGCTGTCTGGGAGATAGCAGGCAGCAAAGACAATGATGGCATTGAGACCTTCTCCATAGTATCCTGGGGAAGAAAGACACGGGTGGATCAGAGACTCTTTCCAGGGGGAGGTGCAAGAGCTGAAGGAAAAATTGCAGTGGAGATGTATCCTCAAATTTGGGCCTGGGCTGGTTTTTCTGCCCCTGTTCAGCGTTTGTCTCTCTTAGAGAGCTATTTCATGATCAGTTTTGCCTCTGATCCTGGTTTCGGGGTTCAGGGAAGGAATTTGTGGGTGTCCAAGCAGAGGACTGAGACCTTTACCCTGGGTTGCTGCTTGGATTTCCTCAGCCTTCAGACATGGCCACCAACTGTGGATGGTCTTTGGCTGTGCCTCCAGAGACAGCTCAGGACTGAGCTGCTGAGGACCGAGTGCCTGCAGTCCCAGGGCTCAGGCTTGGTGGCTATTTGGTGTTTCTCAGAGGCAGCTTTAGCTCTGCTTGGGTTTATTGCAAGCCTGCTCTGGTGGCCAAGTGTTTTTAAGCATGAGTTGGTGCTTTTGGGCTTGTCTGCCACACAGTGGTACAAAACGAGCAGCAATTTTCCCCCAAAGCCCATCAAAGCCTTAGCACCCCCTCCAGCTTGACTAAGAGGGACTGAAAGACACTCACCAAAGCAGGATTAGGCCTCACCTCCATGTGTCACCACCCTCATGTAGGGTTTGATCATCTGGAGGTCGATGCGGTGCTCCTGCTCCCCGATGATCACGGTCCTCCAGAGCCGCCCGTTGGTGGCGCTCCCGTCTTCTGGGCCCCCGTCCCCAAACAGGTCTGCACTGTCCCCTGGCATGTTCTTGGCTGTGGCTACTGGAGTGTCATCTGCAAAAGGGACAAACGTTTCTGCCTGGGTGATACAAGGGATGAAGAAGCTCTGCAAGAGTTTTGGCGTGCGGTGAGAGCCAGTAACACCCATTTCATAGAGGCATAGAATTGTCAGGGTTGGAAGGGACCTTGAAGATCATCTGGTTCCCACCCCCCTGACATGGGCAGGGACACCTCCCACTACATCAGGTCACTCACAGCCCCAGCCAGCCTGGCCTTCCAAATGTCCAGGGATGGGGCTTCCAGCACCTCTCTGGGCAACCTGTGAAAGTCTGGGTGGAAGGGACCTCTAAAGCTCATCTGGTCCAACCTCCCTACACCAGCAGGGACATCTCTACCTAGGGCAGGCTGCTCAGAGCCCCATCAAGCCTCACCTTGAATGTCTCCAGGGATGGGGCCTCCACCACCTCCCTGGCAACTTGTTCCAGTGATCAACCATCCTTATATTACAGAATTTTTTCCTAATATCCAACCTGCAGCTTTGATCTCTCTAAGTTCATGGTTCTTAATAATCTTGCTCCACTGTCAAATCGCAATGGAAATAAGCTTAACAACTCATGCTGCTTCTGTAACCTGCACCTACAGGGTGGACACTGGACTGTTTGGTGGATCCTCCTTCAGATCCATCTACCCTGCCTGTGCTGGTTGTCTTCTGACCTAGCAGAGCTGCTTGGGTGAGTCCTCCTTGGTCTGATTCGGTCAGAATCAGCCAGGTTAGCCAAGAACACGTCACTCAAGACGTTTGAACATTCACATGACAGCTCTACTGGCAGAGCTGAGCAGGTGGCACCTTCCAGCCTGGGGTGGTGGCCCAGCTGCAGCTGGAAGGGGACGTGTGTCCCCAGCCTTAGGCCTTACCCTGAATTATGCCCAGACCAGTGTTTGCAAGTCCTTGAACTACTTCTGCCCATGTTATCTCCAGATGGAAGTGCTGAGATAGCAGCACTGAGCCTCCTGGGCTATAGCTGGGGTCCTGGTGGGGCAGATGCTGTGTGGAGGTTGTGTGTGCTCTGCTTCAGGGCTGGGGAAGTCACTCCTCAGCTGCTGAAGGTGAGTGGTGTCAAAAGTAGTTAAAATAAGGCTAAAAACCACCCCAACCCCTGCAGACATTCACCCCTTTTACCTTCCCATTCCAATTCATTCCCATTCCCCAGGAATTCGAGGGAATCGGTCTCATCAGGAGTTTCAATATCATCCACATTGATGTCCAGGTCATCTGGTGTGTCCAGGAAATCATCAGAGAGAATGGAGCCTTCACTCTGGTCCAGGGAAATGTTGATTTCAGGTGCAACAAGTGTCTTCCGCTTACGATGCGCCCCGTTAAAGTTTAACGTGTTTGGGGGAGCTGGAGTCAAAAGGAAAATAACTGACAGGTTGTCCTCCTCCTGCCTCCTCAGCCAACACCTGGTGCTTTCATCAGGCATGTTCCAAGGTGTAGTCTTGGGTGCTAAGGGTGGTGGATCATAGTGGGGAGGTGCTGGACACCTGCAGGTGTGGTGGGGTAGAAGTCCCCACACTCCTGAGATATCTATGGCCTCCCCCAAGCTGCTCGTGCCACATCAGCCAATTCCCATCTCTCTGGTTTCCTCTCCCACATGGGATTTTTTGTGGATACTCCCCAGGAACTGGTGTTCACCCCAGCTGCAAGCTGCTGTTCCCATGGGTGGGTTTGCTTTGCACTCCTGAGGGGCACAGGCTGGTACTTACAGGATGTGTTCTCGTCTTCTGTAGGGCTGCCCAGAGACTCCATCCCTGTCTCCTCTGGGAGAGGTCTGCAGGCCAGCCGAGATGTGGAGGTAAAAAGACAGGGGATAACAGGTGATGTTTAGGAGAAAGTCATTCCATGGCAAAGCATGGAGAGAACTGGGGACACCAGGGAACACATGAAACCCCCTGTGTGCCCCTTTCCCCATTGCCTGTGAGCTCAGCCTGAGGGGTGCCCTCAGGTGATTTGCCCAAGAGCAACCCAGCAGTGATTTCTTACTGGGGTACTGTGCAATCCCCAGTAACCTCCAGACTGGGAAGGAAGACCCAGCCATGGGAACAAATCCCATCCCCAGAAGGTCCTGGTGACATCCTCACTGTCTCTGTATTACCCCCATTTTTATCTCCATCAGAAGGTTGAGAGGCAGTGCCAAGCTCTAGGGCTCTTCATCAAGGGGACCGGGGAACATCTTCTGGGTGGGATCCCAGACTTGTCACCCCAGCCCCATCTCAGCCCCCATTTAACAAAAGCTGGTGGTGATTCCCAAACCTCCCTGAGGTTTGGAAGCAGGTTCATTCTGAGCTAAGATCCAGGCACTCAAAGAGCCAAAGGCTCAGAGCCAAAGGCCAACCCACAGCTCCCTTCCTGGGGGTCCATGGCAGAGGTCAGGACTTGCAGCTTCTCCTGCTTGGCTCCTGCACCCTCTTGGTATAAATCACCTTGATTTAAACTGATTGATTGGTCATTTCATTTAAAAGTTGTCTTTCCTGTACAGATGCTAATCCCATTATGTGACTGTGACCCTTTGGAAGTTGCTGGAGTTGCTCCTGACCCATCCTGGGGTAAGTGAAGGCAGAATCTGGCCCCCAGTAGAGTGGTGAGGATGACCAGCTGGGGGCTGAGCAGCACATTGCCCACCCTGAGCTGGACACTTTCTGGACACTTGTCCCTTTAATTTCAGCTGGAACTTGTGCCTGTCCCCTGACATTAACTGGGTTTAAAACTTTTGCATCACAACCAGACCCCCTCCAACCCCATGTTGTTAAAGGTCTGCTTAAAAGGGACCTTCTGAGCCTTTCACCTTCCCCTTGCTGGAAGCTCCTCCTCTACAGGGGGAAGATCTGAGGGC
This sequence comes from Brachypteracias leptosomus, assembly GCA_013401335.1. NCBI lineage: Eukaryota > Metazoa > Chordata > Aves > Coraciiformes > Brachypteraciidae > Brachypteracias > Brachypteracias leptosomus. Next base: position 80,977 of record VYZX01024249.1, read on the forward strand.
TCCAGCTGTAAAACCCAGGGTGCTGGGACAGCCCTGGGGTGAAACGGGGCAGGAAACCCCCCTAAGTTTACAGGCAGTGCTGTAAGAATGGGGCTGGGGCTGGTGTCCAGCAGCTGCTGGCCTCATGCTCCAGTGACAGCAGGGAGGGAGATGATGGGGATGGACATCTCAGCATGCACGGAGGACACAGCCTAGCTCTGCCCTGCAAAGGCTCCTCTCCCCGCTGCCATGACACCAGAGCCACCAGCCAAATTAAACCCTATAAATATTTAGATTAAGGGATAATCCTCTCCTAGCTGGTCCCTGTATATTTATGAGAGTTGAAGACCTGATCAAAGGCTCTTGCTCGTTTGTGCCGCGCCCGGACCCCGTGGGCTGCCACACGATATTCCTGAGCAGCCAGAAAGATCCCTCTGCCCCCTCCAGCTTCTCCTCCTCCCTCCTGCTTTTGTCTGGCTGGTTGTTTATCTGCCTGGGTGCTGGCGCCTGGCACAACTTGGTGATACAGCATCCAGAGGAGGGGGGGGCCCAGCTGGGCTGGAGGACGTGCTGCAGTCACGCACGCTGCTGCCTGATGCTGGGGTTCATCTCAGAAAAGCATTTCCAAAGTCAGGGGTGAAGAAAAGGCCTTTCTTACCTTCCTCCAGGGTGCTCCAATCACTCCTTCCCAGCCTCTCCTGTAAATCTTCCTCCCCAAACGCAGCCAGCCCCAGATGCCAAATTTTCTGAGCCAAGCAGCTCTCCTAAGGGGTGGGCGCCACCATTTTGCTCTCTGCTGGTAGCCTTGCCCCTCTCTCAGCACCTTCTCTTGGCCCCCAACCTGCCCCAGCCTTCACCAGCCGTGATGTGATGGGTGCGTGACGGAGTGAGCATGCTCCTGAGGCTGCATCATCATCGGCAGCATCATCATCATCATCACCACAGGGCAGCACAAACAGCTCACACAGACCGTCAGCAGGGGACTAAACCTTCAGGGAGCAGAGGGGGGGGTCCCTTTCCTCAGTGCCTTGGCATTGCACCTTTGCAGCCTGCAAGGAGCTTGTCCTGCCCATCAGCATCTCAGGGAGGGAGGGAGGGAGGGGAGGAAGGGCAACGTTGCCTTAATGAGCAGCTGAATTCAGTTGCTCCAGCCCAGATCTTTGTCTAGGATATGTTGTGTTTTTTTTTTTTCTTTTGTGGCAAGATTGGTTAATCACAGCTAAGCAAAAATAGCTCTGCAGCAAATCGTCTGCTGGAGAGCTGCTGTCCCACATGCAGCAGCTTCTGCCCTATTATTTTAATGCTTCTAGGGGGGGAAGTGGCTTGAAAATGATTATTTATTTATTTTTAATGCCAGTTAAACCCAGCTGGTGTTCACTCATTGCCCAGTGGCTGTCTGGGCTCTGTTTCACTTGCATCACTCCTGGTCTGATCCCTCCCCAGCAGGCTGGGGAGCTTGGCTGGGGGGGCTCTGACCTCATCCCTGCCACTGACTTGCCACCCAGCCATGGTCACATCCCTTTGCCCCTCCCTGGCCCTCCTTTGCTGGGCAGGAGCAATGATGCCTGTGCTGGGTGGTGCTGAGGGCTCTGCACGAGAAATGCCCCTGGAGGGCTTGGCTGTGGCAAGTTTGCTGCTTGTGTGGCAAGTGTGAAACGGAGCCTGGCAGCTCCTGCTCCAAGGGGATGGGCTGGGTTAGTGCAGAGGTGTCCAGGGGCAAGACCAGCTTTATCCACAGATTTTCTGGGGGACCTTGGGTCAATGTTTTCCTTTCTATACCTCACCTTCCTTTCTGTACCTCACCTTCCTTTCCATACCTCACCTTCCTTCCTTTCCATACCCTGCCTTCCTTTCCATACCTCACCTTCCTTTCCATACCTCATCTTCCTTCCTTTCCATACCTTGCCTTCCTTTCCATACCTTGCCTCCCTTTCTATATCTCACCTTCCTCCCTATATCTCACCTTCCTTCCTTTCTGTGCTTCACCTTCCATTCCATACCTCACCTTCCTTTCTTTCTGTACCCTGCCTTTCACCTTCCTTTCTGTACCCTGCCTTCCTTTCCATATCTCACCTTCCTTTCTGTACCCTGCCTTCCTTTCCATATCTCACCTTCCTTTCTGTACCCTGCCTTCCTTTCCATACCTCACCTTCCTTTCTGTACCCTGCCTTCCTTTCCATACCTCACCTTCCTTTCCATATCTCCCTTCCTTCCTCTCCCTACCTCACCTTCCTTTCTACTCAATGAAGAGCTTGTCAGCACAGCGCTCTGGGGGAGCCTCAGGTTGGCAAAGGTCCATCAGCCCAGAGCTCTGCTCTCACAGAGGGAAGACAAACCCCATCCTAGAAACCCAAGGGCTTGGCTGAGGCCACCTCTGGGGCAGCGGAAGGACAAGCCGTGGGCTGTGAGCGGGGTGCAGGGCTGGCAGACAGAGGTGCTGTGATGAGCTCTGCAGCTGGCCAGGGCTAAACAGAGTGAAGCTCATCCGAGGGGAACAGCAAAGCCTTTCTAGCAGGGCAGGGGCTGTGCCTGCCCACCCCCCAGCACACTGTGCCACTGTCTGCACATACAGGGGCTCTGTGGGCTGCCCGGGGGGGACTGGGCTGCAGCTGGGACCTGCTGAGCCAGCCCTGAGAAGCCCCTCGACAGCTGCAGCAAGGTTTGGGGTTGGCTGTGCCCTGTGTGCCCCAGCGAGCTGCTGCTGGGCCAGGGGGTTCTGAGGTGGGGTGAGGATGAGGGTGGGAGCACCCTGTGGGTGGCTGTGGGGGGTTCAGTGCACTTGGAGCTCATCAGGATTTTTTTTTGGCACTCTGTGCAGTTAGTGAAGTGTCTGTGAAGGTGGAAGTGGCCACTTTGGTACCTGCTGTCACCCACACATCATTTCTTAGAAGGTTTGTAACTGTTCAGATTCTGCATGTCAGGGTCAGCAGCCATTGCATCCCAACAACTCCACTGCCTGCTCAACCTCCTGGCAAAGCAGCATTGCTCTGTTTGGGGAGAGACTGCTTGATTTGGAGACTGGGAAGGAGTCCATCCAATCATCCATCCATCCATCCATCCATCCATCCAATCATCCATTCACCCATCTATCCATCCATCCATCCATCCATCCATCCACCCATCTATCCCTACATCCATCCATCCATTCCTGCTAATCTCCCCGTCCTCCACACTTGGCTCCTTACCCCCTCCTTGGGGTGCTCACAGAGGGTTGCCAGAAGCCTCCCAAATGTTTTAAGCATCCAGAGCAGCCTTGCTGCAGAATCTCTGTTCTCTGGCCAGGACTGTCCTGTTGGAGCTAAGGCTCCTGTTGCCTCTGGGGCTCCGTGCCCTGGTTTCTTACAGAAAGAAATAGAATCATTTAGGTTGGAAAGGACCTCTAGGATCAAGTCCAATCTTCATCCCAACATCTCCCTGACCCTAGACCATGTCTTGAAGTGCCACACCTACTTGTTTGTTGAACCCCTCCAGGGATGGTGACTCCAGCACCTCCCTGGGCAGCCTGGGCCAGTCCCTGACCACTCTGTCAGTAAAGAACTTCTTCCTAATGTCCAACCTAAACCTCCCCTGGTGCAACTTGAGGCCATCTCCTCTTGTGCTGTCATTAGTTACAAATAAAATCCCCTCTGGCTTTTTTTCTGCAGGGAACAAACCTGGGGAAGTCCTCATCTTGCCACTCCTCCTTCACGTCCACATTTTCCATCCGCAGAGTGGCCTCTGTGGTTCCCATGGTGCTGGGAGAGGGGTCGGCTGCACAGTGGTTCCCAAGGAAGAGCCCAGGCTGGAAGGTGGAAGGCAGAGAGGTTGGCATTGAGCTGTTTGGAGCAGCCACACACATACCCAAAGGTGCAAAAAAGCCCCAAGGCAAGGACAGGGGGTTTTGTGGCTATCTGACATGCTTTGAACATGGAAGAGGAGGTGAGTTTGGCCCTGGAGCGAAGCAGTAGAAGTATCTCTGCTCTGCTGTGCCCTTTGCTCACCTCCCTGAGGACCAGCACTGTCCAGGCTGATGTCCACCCATTTTTCCCTTGCTGCTTCTCTTCCAACACTAATCTCACCATAATCAAGCTCCTGTGCTTGGAGTGGGGCTGAAAGGGAAGAGGAGAGCGAGCTCCTCCCAGGCTGCTGTCAGGTGCTTTGGCAGCAGCACCAGTTTCCATTTTGGTGGCCTGGGCAGAAGTTAATGGCTTTGGTTTTGCAGAGAAATCCCTGACTGCTGCTGCCTGGCCTGGGCTCCATCCCCACCCCAGAGAGGAGCAGAGGAGGCTGAGGAGCCTTCGCAGGGGTGCCAGATGTCCATCCACACCCCTCAAGAATTCCCATCTCTGCCTTGCTCCCAGGTAAACCAAAGCAGATGCCAAAGGACTGGAGCACCTCAGATGAAGGCAAATGGGTGTGCTGCTCCCAGTCTGGGCTTCCTCCAGCACTGGTATGAACAGGAGTTCAAATCCATCCTTGTTTTCACTCATACTAACACCCTAGCAGCACGAGGGGCCCTGAGGACCTTATATCTTGTTTGCCTTCACTAGAAGGTTCCTGTGCCACCAGCCAGCCCAAATCAGACCTTTGTGGCTGTGTCCCAGAGACTGCACCTGCAGCTCCTAACAAAGCCTGGCTGGGGGCTCAGGACCAGTCCTTGCAGGACCAGCTCTGAGATGCTGCTCTCAGCTGCTGCTGCTGCAGCTGAGCCTGGAGGGGACAAGGTCAGGCCTTATCTTCTGTGGAACATGTTCAAATGAAATCAGCTCCTATGCTGGGTGTGTGCATTAACCCATCCACTGCAGGACAGTTCTGAATGTCCTTCCTGAGCTCAGCCTTTGCACTGGAAATGTACCCAGGCACTGGCTGGAGAGTAACCTATTTATTTTGGGATAAGGGACCTGGGCTGATTTCCCAAGTGGATGGGGCTGTCCTGTCTGTCCCCTGGTGTCAGGGAAACCAGCACCTAGCAGAGCCTGATCCATTGCTGTAAGGAGAGCCTCTGTTTTTTCTGCTTCCTTCAGAGGCTCCTTCTTGCTGAAGGTGTCGCTGGTGATGATCAGGAGGGAGATAAATCTGTCTGGGTGTATCTGCTTTAAAGGAATGAAGCTACCTAGAGGCCTGAGTAAATCCAGCATCCCTCTTCATTACAGGCAGAGCCAGGAATGGGAGCAGAGAGCTGGTGTGAGCATCCCGGGGCTCCCTCCTGCCCGGTGCCTCCCAGCCTTTCCTCCCAGCACCCCCCTTCTGTGCTCTGCCCTCACCCCACGCCTGGCTGCATGACACGGTCACACATGTCTCCATTTTTGATTTCCCTTCATGCAGGCGAAGGAGACAGCTCGGGGCTGTCAGAAACCCCCCTCCCCTCCCTCCTCCCCGCCGCTGTCGTCTGCTCGCTGCTACCCCTGGAGGCATCATGGAGGGAGGGAGAGAAAGGGAAGACACCGAAGCGAAGCCCAAGCTGGAGCCTGACGTTCCTTATCATCTTATCGTCATGCTGTACTCACCGAGGATGTGGCTAACGAGGAACAAAGGCGGTCCTGCCCTTATCCCAGCCAGGCATTCCTCCTCCTCCTCCCGAGGGCTGCTCAGGAGCTCCAGAGCCTGGATCCGGGGGCAGGTGTGTGCGGAGCAGGCTGGGGATGCATCTAGGTCGGCTTTGCTCACAGCAGTGGCTGCTCCGTGCTTTGGATCCTGGAGGAGGAGGAGGAGGAGGGAGGGAGGGGGAATTGAGGGCAGTTATTTGTATTCTTCCATGGCTGCTGCTTCTTCCTCTGCTGCCTCTCTCCCCTCCAAGGTATTATTTTTTGATGATGATGATGATGATTTTCCGCTGGCAGCTGCCTGAGCTCTCCTAAGCCAGCTAACTGCACTGCTTTTGTGAGTGAGGAGGATGGCGGTGGTGGTGGTGGTGACGGGGAGGGGGGTGTGATGGAGGATGGGTGGGGAGAGGAGCTGAAATCACCCCCCTGCCAGTGGCACCTCTCCTCCAATTGGCTGCGAGGTACCAAATCTCTCCCTACACTCTTCCTCCGGATGAAGGATGCTGCTGGGGGCTGAGAGCACCGGCTGCTTTCAGTGGGAGCCAGGGGTGCCCATCATCCAGCAGGAGCTGGTCCTGCAGGAGGTGTGGGTGCTGGGGAGGGGGGGGGGGGAAGGGGAGGGCTTTTAAATACGGTGCATCAGTCACTGAGAAACTAAAAGGTGGCCTCGGTGTGTGGTGGGATGCAGGATTTAATGGTCCATCTTGCCTTGTGCATAAACCTCAGGCACTGGTCTAGCTTCTGTACAGACAGACAGTCCTCCTTGTGCTGGGGGATCAACTCCTATTCCTCCAGCACGTCTGTAACTGCATTAGAACCTGAGACCTTCCCTGGTTCCTTTGCAAATCCCAAGTGAATGAAGAAGCCAAGATTTTCACCTGCTCCAGGCTTGGGCTCACACACATCAGTGGTAGCCAAACACCAGCAGCTCCTAGCCATGTGCATGGTCAGCCTGGCAGCTCCTGGGGCAGACCTCAGAGGGATGATGGGGTGTCCCTCACTCACATCTCACATTTTGGCCATCCCCGTACAAGACACTTATGGAATGCATTTTATTTCTTTATATATTTCTATATTAGAAGCAGGTAGAAGATCCCTGAGGACAGAAAGAGATGCCAGGAGATCTGTAACACTCGATGGCTCCAAATTGTCAAAGCCTGCAGAGTCATAGAATCATTTAGGTTGGAAAGACCTCTAGGATCAGCAAGTCCAACCTTTGTCCAGCACCTTCCTGACCCCTAGACCTTATCCCAAAGTGCCACATCCACTCGTGTGTTGCACCCCTCCAGGGATGGTGACTCCAGCACCTCCCTGGGCAGCCTGGGCCAGTCCCTGACCACTCTGCCAGTAAAGAACTTCTTCCTAATGTCCAACCTAAACCTCTCCTGGTGCAACTTGAGGCCATCACCTCTTGCCCTGTCATCTCCAGCTGCCTTTTACCTTCCTTTTCATATGAAAAACGTTCTTCTCCTGTGTTTTCCGAGGCAGTTTAAGCCCGATGGCACCTGGCAGGCTGTGTAGCAGCCTGTGAATGCCATCTGCTGGCTGCGGGCCCAGCACTTGCAGCCAGAGCACTTTTTCCAAACCCCATCAGCCTGTCCAGGGAGGTATTTCATTGAGCACAGGCTGAGTGAGCCCAGCTCTGCCTGCCAGGCCACATGGCTTGGTTGGGAATCCATTTGCTTTACAACTATTCACGAGGGTTTGTAGTGACAGAATGAGGGGTGATGGTTTTAAGCTAGAAAAGGGGAGATTTAGGTTGGACATTAGGAAAAAGTTCTTTAATATAAGGATGGTTGGTCACTGGAAGAGGTTGCCCAGAGAGGGGGTGGAGGCCCCATCCCTGGAGACATTCAAGGTCAGGCTTGGTGGTGCTCTGAGCAACCTGCCCTAGTTGAAAGGTCCCTTCCAATCTAAACCATTCCATGATTCTATGATAGTCAGAGATGTCCCTGCTTATTTAGGGAGGTTGGACTAGATGACCTTTGAAGGTCCCTTTCAACCCAAACCATTCTCTGATTCTCTGGCGTGATGTATGAAGTGAACACAGCTCCAAGCTGATTTTCCAGCACTTTAATTCCTCTGGGAACTCTCCTGGGCTGAATCCTGCCCATCTGGAGAAGGCACTAGCAAGGCAAGGGGATGGGTTGTGCAGGATCAGGTCCTTCCTGCTCCTGGCTGTTCTCCCAGCAGCTTTTTTTACCTTGTTCCAGCCTCTCTTGTATCTCCATGAGCTCCTCTCACCTGGAATAGTGTGTTCTCATGTCACTTGATAGCCTGTTTAATCAATCCCTGACCAAGCACTCACACGAGGGGGAGAAAAGAACAATTTGTCACTTCTGGAAGCTACAAACTGTCATGTGAGCATCTTCCTTTTATTCCCCTGAATGTGACACCCATTTTTAGGCAGCAGGAGCTTGTGCTACTGGGTCTTCTGCCATCCTGCAGGTCACCAGCAGCCTCTAGATTCCTGGTCCTACCTGTAGGAACCTGTGATAGAAATTATTGGCTTGTTCTAACGTTCTGACGTTGATTTTATTACAGCAAATCCAGCAGCTTCTTGTACCCTGGTGGAAGCCAAAGGCAGAAACCTGTTCTGGAGCCTGCCACAGGAGGGCAGTGAATCCCCCCAGCCTGAGATGTCCCTTCGGCTGGGCTGGGAGATGCCCGGACCGGGCTGTAGATGTCACCTTGCACCAGGAGATGGCTGGAGCTGGGCTGTGAAAGTCTCCCGGAGTCGCTTTCTCCAAGGGGAAAGCAGAACGAGTAAGTTTGGCCCAGCCTAAAGTCTGGTGGCTCTTTAAGCTGGGCTGAGATGCTTTCTCCTAAAGCCACCATTGAAAAGATCCTGGATCAAGGACCTCTGCAAAGGAAAGGGGTAAGAGATGCTCACTGGGGATGTGGGGCTTTACTGGCAGCTGACCTCAAACCCTCCCCACACCCTGCCCAGGAGCTCCCTGTGCTTTGTCCTTGTGTGTGCACATTTGCAGCCTTTCCCTGTGTGTCTGTGTCATTTCTAAGGGTCTTGTTGAAATTTAGGGTACTTTAAATGTCAGTTCTAATGACCAGGGTGTTAAAACATTTGCATCTGGCAGAGCATCCAGAGAGGGAGGTCCAGGGCCTGAAATTTCCACTCTCCTCTTTCCCCATTCATGCTCCTGTCTCCTGACCCCATCAGAGGCCTTTAGGTGGAGACAACAGCAGCCCCAACACTCCAGAATCCCAAATGGGAAACACCCACAGACTGTTTCACTCTTCTTTCCACCCCTTTCTGACAAGCTTGGCCATGTCCCAAACCCACTGGCATTTTTATTAAACCTCTTGCATGGTGGTACCACAGCTGATGGTGCCCAGCACATACTGGGTGCTGCTGGTGGCCAGTGCAAGCTGCCAGTGGGCTCAAGCCTGTGGAGCTATCGAGGTCTGATGGGGTGGCCAGGAGAGGAATGAGTGGCCTTAATGAGGTGATGCTCCAAAATGGACCAAACCTCTTACTGAACTCCAGAGAATCCACGTAGGCACAGGACATTTTCAATATCTGATTTGGGGAGGAACTTTTAGAATCATGGAATCATCAGGGTTGGAAGGGACCTTAAAGATCATCCAGTTCCAACCCCCCTGCCATGGCAGGGACACCTCCCACTCCATCAGTTGCTCACCGCCCCAGCCAGCCTGGCCTTCCAAATGTCCAGGGATGGGACTTCCAGCACCTCTCTGGCCAACCTGGGCCAGTGTCTCCCCACCCTCCTGGGCAACAACTTCTTCCTAACCTCTCATCTCAACCTCCCCACCTCTAGCTTTGAGCCATGATGGATTTCCAAGTTCATACCTTACTGCACACCAGAGGATCCCCACAGGAGGTCTAAGGGCTGTGGAAATGTGGCTTGTTCAGACTAGCTGCTCACCAGGCAGCTCCTTTTCAATGCCTGGGGTGTTCTCCTTGGTAAATCTGTTTTTCCCCCCTTTCAGGTCAGGCAGAGGTTACAGGTTTTCTCTAAGGAGGGTAAGAAATGTGCCTTTTATTTTAAACACTCAGTTGCAAAAATCCCAGGAACAGAAGCTGGAAAACACCACAAAGTTCTGTGCAACTCTGGGGCTTGGCAGGGGGCTGGTGATTCCCCAGCTTGTGATGGTTTAAGGGCTGGTGGATCCCTGGGAATCCCCAGGGAGGAGGCTGCAGGGCCTGGAGGCTTCCTTTTGGAGCTGGTGCTAAACCCACACATAACGAGGCTGGAAGGGACCTCTGGAGATGATCCAATCCAACCCCTGCTCAAAGCAGGAGCAGCCAGAGGGGGTTGCTCAGGGCTTTGTCCACTTGGGTTTTGATTATCTCCAAGGATGGAGACTCCACAACCTGCCCCAGTGTTTGACCACCTTACAGTAGAAAAAAACCCCAACAAACCCCCAGTTCTCTTCTGGTTAAAGGGAATTCCTGCCTTTCAACTCGTGGCCCTTGCCCCTTTACTGGGCACCTCTGGGAAGAGTCTGGCTCCAATCATGTTAAGCTGGCCTGGCTGAAATTAAGATGAAACATTTGTTTGTAGGGAAAATAAAAGTTATTTTGGTTCCTTTGAAATTATTTACAACTTGAACCGAAGTTTGAAGTGAAAAAAAAAGTATGTTAGGGATGAAAATCTGCAGGCTTTGTTTAAGATACGCTTGAAATTAAATGCAAAACTTTTTATTACCCTGACATTCTCCATCTGAAATTTGCCTGCCTTTAATTAGAGGAGCGAGGGACCACAAGTGCCTTCAAACATGCATGTGAAAGCAGAGAAATGTTTTATTTTGGGGAGAACAAAATGTTTCCCTTGTCTCTACTGAAGGGAAGAAAAATGTTTTGCTGGGACCAAAAGGAAGGTTTCATCTGGGGGGACCTAAAGAGAAAAAGTGTTCCTCATCCTCACTTTTTTTTATTTAAAGGGTAGAGGCTTCACCTCTGTGAATCCAAGAAGAGGAGCTGGGGAAGGAGGGGCTGCACTGGGATCTGGGAGGTGTTTGAAATGTGGAGTTGGATTGGGCTCATTCCTGTTGACCAACAGTAGTTGTTGGAGACCTGAGTTCTCCTTTGCTTGGGGGTGCAGAGGGGCAGCTCCATCATAGAATCATTGAGGTTGGAAAGACCTCCAGGATCAGCAAGCCCAACCTTCATCCAACCCCTCCCTGACCCCCAGACCATGTCCCAAAGCTCCACATCTCCTCGTGTGTTGAACCCCTCCAGTCTCACCAGGCCATGGCCATGCTCTGTGCTTGACACCATGGAGCTCAGCTTGGACTTGGCAGAGCTGGGGAGCAAGGAATGAACATGTGGAAACCTCTACAGCCTCTCCTTGCAGTGTTGTCCAGTTCTTCTGGGGAGGTTTATCTTCTTTTTTGGGGAGGTTTTTATAGGACAACTGCTGCAGTTCCTGGCCTGGAAGTTGTTACCAGCAAAAGCCTGGTTGGGCACTGGTGTGAGGTGGGTGGAGGTGCTGTGATGGACCCCCCATGACTTCAGATCTCTGAGCCCTTTGTCTCAGGGCTTTTCAGGTGTGGGGGGACCAGGTACTGCTGAAGATTTGCTTCAAAGGGATGGGACCTGTGGTGGACCAGGCTCTGCAGCAGCAGGAGTCTCTGTCTCTCACCTTCTGTCTCCTGCACTATTTTTGCAGCACACTGGTGCTGCTACTGTCTCTGCAAAGCCCAGATCTGCATGAAACCCAGAGGTGTGAGTGAGTGAATCCCAGGAGCTGCTGGAGAGTGATGTGGAGAAGGAAGAATCCGTCCAGGTGAGCACCAACTGCATTGATAAAGTTACACATCTCCCAAGGGGTAAGGGAGGTAAGTGCCCCAATGTTTCTGGAAGCCAAAGACATCCCAATTCCCAGCTAAGCCTGCACTGGCAGCACCTTCCCTCCTCTCCTAGGAAGCTGACATCTTGACCAAGCTTGTTGGGGTTCAGCTGGAGATACGAGGAGAATTGGCACCCCTGGGTCCCACCAGCCTCTGCCCACAGCAGTGGGGACGTTCTGGGGGAGAGGTGGGAGGCCAGTTCCTCCCCATCCAGAGGTTCCAGCCTGGGCTGTGTGGGCTGGGGGGTGACACACGTCTGCTGAGGAGCTGCCAGGTTGTGGGGCCCCAAGGACTCTGCGTGGGCAGAGGCACTGTCAGGAATGCATGGCCCAAACCCAGCACCACAGCCATTTGCTGACAGCCCCATCACTTCGTGTGGCTACTGAACCTCTCCAGAGAGGCTCAGGGAGGCAAATCCAGCAGAGCCAGAGCTCTTCAGAGAGGTGGAGACAGTTGCACCAGATGTTTGTGGTGTAGCATAGAGAGGCTGAAGTTTTCCTTCTCAAATCCTGGTATATTTAATGGGGAAATGGGGCTTTTCAGCACCAGTGGGGCAGGATGAGGGCAGCAGCTCTTTGCAAGCCTTTATGTGGCAGTGGAAATGGCACATGTGCCTGGACATGGGGATGGAGACACTCATTAGTCCTCTATAAACACTTGTCATGTTGGCCTGAGCTTTGTGAGACAAGTTTGTGATGGGGATGGAGCCTTGGGAAATGGAGACCTTGATTGATGGGTCAGGTTAAACTCCTGGGCAGGCTGAGGGCTTGTGGCCACCTCCTGGTAAGGTCTTCAGAGCAGCAGCCCCTTCCCCTTTCCCTTCCCCTTCCCCTTCCCCTTCCCCTCTCACCTTCCCCTTCCCTTTTCTCTTCCACTTCCCCTTCCCCTTCCCCTTCCCCTCCCTTCCCCTGCCTGCAGCTCCATGATGTCCCCAATGTGGAGCAGACCCATTCTCCAACCTCCTGTACCAGGGAAATATGTTTTGGGGTAGAAAAGAGATGCTAGAGAAAGAAGGCAGAGGATGGGGATTATTTCACCCCCAACTTTAGGTTCAAAGCCTTGGACAAAAGCATCTGGGAGAGATTATGGCTTTGACCTGGGGGCTGCTGTTTATGCCAAATGAAATGGGTCGTGGTAAGAGGGCATCCCCTGGCCTGACCTGCTCCTCAGGGCTTGTTTACATCTCATAAACAGGGAAATTTCCCCCACACCCTCCTCCCTGGTGACCAGCAGCAAATCCTCCCTCCCCTCATTGCCTCTTTGATTTCCCTGGGTACAAAACCAGGCAGAAAGGTGTAAACAGTGACCTGCTCTTGCTGGGGTGGGACTTTCTCTGTTCAAGTGCAGCAGGATGCAGATTTTGGAAGTTCTTGGGGTTTTTTTAGTGTCTCTAGGATGAGTCCAGCTCTTGTGGTCTTTGATCATTTCCCAGCACCTGGCTGGAGATGGAGCCAGGGTCTGATGACCTGGGCAGCTGCTCAGGGGTTGAAGAACAGAAGATGTGATGTTGTCTGACCTCAGCAACGGGCAGGGGAGTCCTCAGAGCAGACAGAGCTGGATCCTGCCCCGTGAGCTGCTTGTCAGAGGAGCCTGGGGATGTTAAAAGGGGTTTAAGAGGAGACTGGGCAGTTGCATGTAGGAGAAACTGCTGAGGGGTTACTGAGTGCATCTGGCTCAAGAGCTCCTCTTGGTTGGAAGCAGCTGGAGGCTGGAAGAGGACTTGGAGCAGTGTCATAAATGTTTGTCTTGCTCTTACATGTCTCTGGGCATCCTCTTATGTGCCTGTTGAAGAGAAGCTATGAGGGAAACTGAGCCCTTGGCCTGACCTGGTGGGTTGGTCTGTGTGAGGACCTTGTCCCTTGACTCTGTTTTAGGGGGTCATTTTCTGCTGCTTTGGCATCAGCTGCCTCTGCAGGGAGCTGGGTTGGACCCTGCTGCTGCTGAGCTGGGAACCAGTGAGGCTGGTTTTCAGGCTGCTCTACACATGAACTGGAAGCCCCAAGCATGGAATGAGAAGAGGAGACAGGTCTGATCCTGGGAAGAAGGGAGATGGATGCCTAAGACTCCTTTCTCCATCCCAGCCACCTCCTCTTCTCAACTCAGCCCCTTGTTCTCATTAATTCCTCTCCAAATCTTCCCCTGGACTCAAGCTCTGACCTTCCCTCTCCAGACAGTGCCCTTGTTCTTCTGCTTCCCCCCTAAATTTGGTCCCTGGCATCCTCCTCCCAGCCTCCTCCTGCCCCAATCTCTGTATGAAACAGCTCCCAGCAAGCCTACAAAACCCCAATCTCTGCAGTTTGCCAGTTCCTGATGTTGTCGAGGAGGGGAAATGGAGGCAAACAAGCAAATGGGCCATAAAACCCAACATCAGTCAAGAATGCAAATTTCTGTAGCTGTCAATGGGCTTATATCTACAGGGCAGGTGCAGGAAGGGCTTTAAAATATAAGGTTGAGGTTTTTTAGTCTGCATTAAGTTCCACAATCAGAATTACGTAGCAGCAGAGGGATGTCATGGGTCAGTGGCAGAGAAAACACCTTCTCTCTCATGCCTGCTGGGGAGGAGGAAAGATGAATCAAATGGATTGACTGGTGGGATTCATGCAGGAGTTTCTAATCTGCTTAGAAACATCCCCCACCCCAGAGAAGCTGCTAGTGATGGATTTGCAGAGTGAGCTCCGTGGCACCTCACGAGGCTTTGCACCTGCCTGCCCCTTGGATCTGTCTCCACTTCAAAGCAGGTGAGCTCTCCATCACCAGCCACCTGCAGTGGGAAGGGCTGGCAGGACAGGGCAGAGGTTGTCTCTCTTTTCATCTCACCATAGTCCATCAACACCAACCACACCTCCCCAGGGGTTGTGTGGGGTAGGGTTAAGATAAACTCCACAGTGCCTCGTCTTGGGTGTCTTGCTGGGAGGTTTAGCTGGACCTCAACTCTGCCCTGGGGAGACCCCAGCTGGAATAGTGTGGCCAGTGCTGGGCCCCTCAGCTCCAGAAGGACACGGAACTGCTGGAGAGAGTCCAGAGCAGAGCCACAGAGATGCTGGAGGGAGTGGAACATCTCCCTGCTGAGGAAAGGCTGAGGGAGCTGGGGCTCTTTAGCTTGGAGAAGAGGTGACTGAGGGGGGACCTCAGTAATGTTTATAAATATGTCAAGGGAGAGTGTCAGGAGGATGGAGCCAGGCTCTGCTCAGGGACATCCAGGGACAGGACAAGGGGCAATGGGTGCAAGCTGGGACAGAGGGGGTTCCACATCAATAGGAGAAGAAACTTCTTCATGGTGAGGGTGCCAGAGCCTGGCCCAGGCTGCCCCGGGAGGTTGTGGAGTCTCCTTCTCTGGAGATGTTTCAAGCCCCCCTGGACGTGTTCCTGTGTGAGCTGCTCTGGGTGCTCCTGCTCTGTCAGGGGGTTGGACTGGATGATCTTTGGAGGTCCCTTCCAACCCCTGACACTGTGATTCTGTGACATAAAACCAAGGCCTGTTCTACCATGTCTTCTGTTCAGTCACCATTTGTGGGTCCTACCCTGGGACCTCACCCTGCTCTAGCTCTGTATTAAGCCAGGTTTATCTGGGCTTGTCCTGGTACCCAGAGCCACACCCAGTGAGGTGCTGCCTTCAAATTTCAGCTTGTGTTTTATAGTGGGCCAGCTCATTTCCCTGTGTAGAAGACAAGGAACACTGGGCCAATATTTGTCCTTAGCTTCACTGAACTTTGTCCCTTCCTGGAAAGGAACTGAGGAGAGTGAAGATATTCAAGTAGAGGTGCCAGGGAATTCACCCTGGCTGGAGTCACAGCCCTGTCCTGACCCACCCAGGAGAAGTCACTGATGCTCTGTATTTTTTGGAGGCTTAATGCTGGGACAACATGGTTTGCTTGCCTACCATGGGAGAGGGATCAGGCATGTGGAGAGGAGCTGGGATGGGGGAGGCTGTGGGTGTTTCCCAGCTCTGGGCTTGGAAGGGTTTGGATTTTGCTCTTGATGGGAGCTGTTGATGATGGGAACTACTTGAAACCACCTGGTACAAAGTGAATCCTTTCCTCAAGGAGATGCTTCACCCTCAATTGACTGTAGACAGAGTCCCTTCAGAAGGTGCTTTGCTCTCGTGTTTCATTATCTAGTAATAAACCTTTATTGTGGCTGCTCTTCACCAGTGAGAGCCTCAGCACAGCAAGTGGTGATAAATTTTGCTACCAGCTCATGTCCTGCTCAGTGGAGGACATCCCTGGCCTGGGGATTCCCAGCCTGTTGACAGCTGACACTGAGGTAGAGGCTGCCCCAAGAAAACCCCCCCTGACCTTGACATTGATGTGTGAAGGGTTAATAAGGGCTCTGCTCTGCCTCCCAACTCACATCTGCTGATTAATTCCAGCCAGGTGTCTACGGTCCAGGTCTTAAAACAACAAGTGCTGAAGTGTCTGGGAACACTTAGTTAGGCTTCACTTGGCAATTCCAAGTATGGATAAATATTTGCACCTCTGTGGCTGTAAGACACCTTTGAGACATGAAGGCAATTACTGGGGGAGTTCTTTACAAGGGAAAAAGCTGATTTCCTGGTGCTGCCCTGGGCTCCTGGGCTCCTTCTGCAGCAGGGTCTGGGTGGTCCTGGAGGAGGTCACCAGGTTTGGGTGCTGGAGGGGTTGTCCTCCTGCAGCCCCTCCCAGGGAATTCAAACATGCTCCCACTCATCTTTGCCTTCCCAGGTTCTGGGCTGTGGTTGCCCCCAGAGATCCATTTGACATGGGAGAATGAGGAGGAGAAATGCAGCATCCAGGAGCATGTGCAGAGCCCCTTTCTGCAGATACCCTGAGGAAAGGCCCTGAATGGCTCAGTGAGCCCAGAAAATACCTTTAAATTTGGTGAGTTCCTATTTTCAACTAGGTGTAGCTAAATAGCTGCAGTGTTCTGCCTCTGCAGGAAAGAGACCAGTGGGTCTCAGCTCTGTCTCTGGGGGGATCCAACCCTGGGACTCTTCATTTCTGGCTTTCAGCAGCCTGCCAGCCTGTCATGTGTGACAGAAAAAATAGTGTCTGCTTTCTGATGAGGGAAAATAACTCATCTCATCTGTGCCTCCCTGCCTGCCTGGGGACTCCAGTGAGTTCCCTGCTCTTCTAAATGTTTTCATGCTGGCCCTGCTGATGCACTTCTGACCAGGTTTTATTTTTAGGTTTTTTTTGGTCTTTTCTTCTGGGTTTGGGTCTGAGTCAATAATCCCAGTGTGGTGGGGTTGGAAGGGAGCTCTGGAGATGATCTGGTGCAACCCCCCTGCTCCAGCAGCTCCCCCAGAGCAGGGGGCCCAGCAGCGTGTCCAGATGAGTTTGGAATCCCTCTAGACAAGGAGACTCCACAACCTCTCTGGGCAGCCTGGGCCAGGCTCCAACCCCCTCACCCCAAACAACTTTCTCCTCCTGGGTTCCAGTTGGTGCCCGTTACCCCTTGTCCTGTCCCTGGGCACCACTGACAAGAGTCTGGCCCCAGCCTCTTGCCCCCACCCTTTAGCTATTGAGGTTGGACTTGCTGATCCTAGAGGTCTTTTCCAACCTAAATGATTCTATGATTGCTCAGCATTGATCAGATCCCCTCTGGATCTGATGGAGAAGATTGTGTGGAACCTTGTGGACCTGAGCCACGTCCCACTCTGGCCAGTGCTGCTCAGAACCCTCCTGAACTGGAGTGCAGCAAACTAAAACTCACTCCAGATGTTGTCATTGAATCATAGAATCATAGAATGTTTGAGGCTGGGAGGGACCTCCAGAGCTCATCTGCTCCAACCTCCCTACACCAGCAGGGACATCTCTACCTAGGGCAGGCTGCTCAGAGCCCCAGCAAGCCTCACCTTGAAGGACTCCAGGGATGGGGCCTCCACCCCCTCTCTGGGCAGCCCATTCCACTCATCTATCACCCTCATATTTCTAATCTCCAGCCTAAATCTCTCCTTTCCCAGCTTAAAACCATCACTGCTGGTCCTGTCATTACAACCCCTTTTGAACAGACCTTCCCCTGCCTTCCTGGAGCCCCTTCAGGTCCTGCAAGGTCACTCTAAGGTCCCTTAGACTCGATTCACAGACATATATGGGCTACAGCATCCTTAGATTTGTCAAATAAACGGCCTCTGAAGAGAGCTCTTCCCTCCAGTGTTTGGAAGTTGCTTTATACCTCTCTCTCTGCACTGCTGGGGAGTCTGTGGTGTATTAAAACTACTGTAATAACCTCACAGGCATTTCCACAGTCAAGTGATCATAATAATGCTCGTAAAGTACACTCCAGTGTGAAGTATTTATGAATTATTCTACTTAAGGTGGGGAAAAAAAAATAAAAAAAAAGAAGAAAAGACCTGGGCTGAATTAATAGCTCTGGAAGAACTATAAATTTCGAGGACTCATATTACAAGAGGGTTATTTTGTGTGTGCAATAAAAGGAACATTTACGGCTTTGCTGCGTCAATTTGGGTTGGATGTTTTTGAAGCAAAGACCTTTGAAATAACTTGTAATTTTTCCTCCTTTCAGCTGAATATTGCCTTAAAGAGAAACACCAGACACTTGGGTGCTGGGGATGAAGGGAAGCGAGGAGCCAAGTGGGAGCTCAGTTGGCTCAGAACCTTCTCCTTGACCATGACCTGAGGCAGGTGAGGAGGGTGAGGGGGTGGAAGATGCTCCTGGAGCTCTAAGGGAGATGCTCAGCCCCAGGCTGGCTTCTTCTGAGCCCACACTGGGGTTTGGTGGCCACATGTCTCCCATTCTTTGCTGCAGCAGTAAATACACGTTATCCTAAATCTCTTGTTAGTAATTGTCTTGTCTGGAGGCGTTTCTGGATGCTGTTCACACGCTGCAGTCAGGCANAGGAGCATTTACACCCCTGATCACCTGAGGAAGAGGAGGGGGAGAGTGGAGCTGGTTCAGGAGGTGACTCTCCAGGATGCCAGGGGCAGAGACAACCTGCTCCCCTTCATCCAGCCCAGTGCTTCACCCTCCCTGCATCCCTGGAGCCGGGAGGGAACTGGAGCCACCAGGAAAGATTCCAGCAGCAGGAATTCAGACACCATCACCCCTGGGGGTTGTTTTTTCACTCCTTTACTCCCCATCACCACCAGAGCAACCTGAAGCGAAGCCCCAGCTCGTAAATCCTGGGTGCTGCCAGGACCCGGAGGGTTTTCTTCCCTTTGTCAAACTTGAGTAATCAAATCCTCCCCAACACGTTTTTAATGGGGTAGCTGCTGCTGTCGTGTTCCCCTGGGGACATCTGTGGTGGGGCCTGCCCAGGCAGGGGGAGATGCTGCTCGGTCCCCCGGGGACAGTGACGCCGAGCAGCAGCCGGGGCTTCTCCAGCCTGGAAGCACTTAGAGCTCCGGGAGGCTGCTGGAGCCCTGGCACCCACATGGGAGCAATCTGAGGAGAGCTCTGCGGTTCTGGCTGAGCTCCCCAGGGCTGGGGTGGGCCAGGGTGGAGGCTGGGGGGTGCTGGGGGTGCTGCTCCCCTTCCCCTGCTGGAGCATCACATGTTGGGGGGAGTAATGACTGAGGTGATGCTGGAAATCATGGGGTTTCCAAGGAGGCCACTAGAGTGAGAGAGTTGGGGTTGTTCAGGCTGGAGAAGAGAAGGCTCTGAGAGGACCTTGTTGTGGCCTTTCAGGATCTGAAGGGGGCTACAAGAAAGCTGGAGAGGGACTTTTGAGGCTGTCGGGGAGTGGTAGGACTGGGGGGAATGGGTCCAAACTAGAGGTGGGGAGATTGAGATGAGACGTTAGGAAGAAGTTGTTGGCCAGGAGGGTGGGGAGACACTGGCCCAGGTTGGCCAGAGAGGTGCTGGAAGCCCCATCCCTGGACATTTGGAAGGCCAGGCTGGCTGGGGCTGTGAGCAACTGATGGAGTGGGAGGTGTCCCTGCCCATGGCAGGGGGGTTGGAACTGGATGATCTTTGAGGTCCCTTCCAGCCCTGACAATTCTATGATTCTATGAATAAGTTACCTGATCGTGGAGAAGTGTTTGTGTCTTTGCTTTCAACTTGTGTGTTGCCCAGGCTAGAAATTCCATGGGAAAGGCACAGTGGGGAGATTCCCCTGTCCCATCCCAGCACCCTCACCCAACCAGCCCCTTCCCCTCTCTCCACAGCATCTTCTCAGCCAGGGCAGAGCCAGAGTCCCACCAGGACCTTCCCTTGAGGGAGAGTGGAAGAAACATATCATGTGTGGAGCAGATGAGGAGATGCTCTTGTCTTGGTCTCCAGTAGATGGGGAGTCCTGCAGCACTTGGTTGCATGATGGTTGTTATCTGCTTGATGATGGCTGGAATCATTGAACAGAATAATAGAATCACTTTGGTGGGAGAGACCTTGAAGGTCATCAAGTCCAATGGTCCCCCAGCCCTGCCAGGGCACCACTAACCCCTGGCCCTCAGNGACCTGGGCTGAATTAATAGCTCTGGAAGAACTATAAATTTCGAGGACTCATATTACAAGAGGGTTATTTTGTGTGTGCAATAAAAGGAACATTTACGGCTTTGCTGCGTCAATTTGGGTTGGATGTTTTTGAAGCAAAGACCTTTGAAATAACTTGTAATTTTTCCTCCTTTCAGCTGAATATTGCCTTAAAGAGAAACACCAGACACTTGGGTGCTGGGGATGAAGGGAAGCGAGGAGCCAAGTGGGAGCTCAGTTGGCTCAGAACCTTCTCCTTGACCATGACCTGAGGCAGGTGAGGAGGGTGAGGGGGTGGAAGATGCTCCTGGAGCTCTAAGGGAGATGCTCAGCCCCAGGCTGGCTTCTTCTGAGCCCACACTGGGGTTTGGTGGCCACATGTCTCCCATTCTTTGCTGCAGCAGTAAATACACGTTATCCTAAATCTCTTGTTAGTAATTGTCTTGTCTGGAGGCGTTTCTGGATGCTGTTCACACGCTGCAGTCAGGCAGCTCTGAGAGTTGCCTCATTTCCCAACCCCAGGGTGATGCTTTCACAGGGAGATGAAGAGGAGGGAGATGAAGAGGGGTTCCCCCAGGAGCAGGGTGAATGCCAGGCCTGGAAAGGAGGCAGATTCTGCCCTTCAGCAGTCTGGGAAGAAACCATTCACCACATGTTATTTAGGCTTTACAGTGGCTCATTATTGCTCCGGAGCCCTGGGCAAGGTCCTGGAGAACTTTGAGGGTTGCTGGGGGCTGCCCATTGAGGCTCAGTGGTGGTTAAGGTGGTCTAAGTTCAGGTGGAGGTGGGATAGATGGAGGGGTCGGGGACTTTTGAGGCTGTTGGGTAGTGGTAGGACTGGGGGGAATGGGTCCAAACTAGAGGTGGGGAGATTGAGATGAGACGTTAGGAAGAAGTTGTTGGCCAGGAGGGTGGGGAGACACTGGCCCAGGTTGGCCAGAGAGGTGCTGGAAGCCCCATCCCTGGACATTTGGAAGNCAGAGAGGTGCTGGAAGCCCCACCCCTGGACATTTGGAAGGCCAGGCTGGCTGGGGCTGTGAGCAACTGATGTAGTGGGAGGTGTCCCTGCCATGGCAGGGGGGTTGGAACTGGATGATCTTTGAGGTCCCTTCCAGCCCTGACAATTCTATGATTCTATGAATAAGTTACCTGATCGTGGAGAAGTGTTTGTGTCTTTGCTTTCAACTTGTGTGTTGCCCAGGCTAGAAATTCCATGGGAAAGGCACAGTGGGGAGATTCCCCTGTCCCATCCCAGCATCCTCA
>VYZX01024249.1:109953-121233 GCA_013401335.1 Brachypteracias leptosomus
AGAAGGACCTTGAGGGGCTGGAGCGTGGCCAGAGAAGGGCAACGAAGGTGGGGAAGGGTCTAGAGCAGGAGTGTGGTGAGGAGCAGCTGAGGGAGCTGGGGGGGTTGAGCCTGGAGCAAAGGAGGCTCAGGGGAGACCTTCTGGCTCTGCACAACTCCCCAACAGGAGGTTGGAGCCAGGTGGGGTCGGGCTCTTCTCCCAAGGAACAAGTGATGGGACAAGAGGAAAGGGCCTCAAGTTGTCCCAGGGGAGGTTGAGGTTGGAGCTGAGGAACAATTTGTTGCTGTTTGGGGTTGTTTGGGGCTGTGGCAGGCTGGGCAGGGCAGTGGTGGAGTCCCCATCCCTGG
The DNA here is from genome assembly GCA_013401335.1 of Brachypteracias leptosomus. Lineage (NCBI taxonomy): Eukaryota > Metazoa > Chordata > Aves > Coraciiformes > Brachypteraciidae > Brachypteracias > Brachypteracias leptosomus. Next base: position 110,301 of record VYZX01024249.1, read on the forward strand.
AGGGGTTTCCAAGGGGTGGAGATGTGGTGCTGAGGGCCAGGGGTTAGTGGTGCCCTGGCAGGAATTGGGGACCATTGGACTTGATGACCTTCAAGGTCTCTTCCAACCTAAATGATTCTGACTCCATGATTCTATGAGCAGTGGCCACTCTTGTGTCTCGGGCCCCAGCAGCCCCAGCTGGAGGTGAGGTTGCTGGTGGAAGACGAGCCGTGGCTGTGACGGCAGAGGAGCGTTGCTGGAGGAGCTCCCTTGCCAGAGGAAATTGTTGGCAACCACGCGCTAATTCTCTTTTCATAAACAAAGGAGATAAAAGCAGCAGCCTCGGCTGCCTCCTCCTCCCCCCTGCACACCCAGCCCTGCATCTGGAGCTCGTTGGGGGCAGCTGCTGGGAGGACAGGGATGGGAACCAGCTGAGCCTCCTTCCATGCTGCTGCCAGGTCCAGGCATGGTCCTGGGGAGGGAGCAAACGGGGCCCTGCTGGGGTTGGGAGGCTTGGTTCAGGTTGGTGGCAAAGATGGAGTCATAGAATGTTTGAGGCTGGAAGGGACCTCCAGAGCTCATCTGGGCCAACCTCCCTACACCAGCAGGGACATCTCTACCTAGGGCAGGCTGCTCACAGCCCCAGCAAGCCTCACCTTGAAGGACTCCAGGGATGGGGCCTCCACCCCCTCTCTGGGCAGCCCATTCCACTCATCTATCACCCTCACGCTAAAGAACTTTTTCTAATCTCCAGCCTAAATCTCTCCTTTCCCAGCTTCAAACCATCACTGCTGGTCCTGTCATCACAAACCCTTTTGACCAGACCTTCCCCTGCCTTCCTGGAGCCCCTTCAGGTCCTGGAAGGTCACTCTAAGGTCCCCCTGGAGCCTTCTCTTCTCCAGCTGAACAGCCCCAACTCTCCCATCCTGTCTCCACACCAGAGATGCTCCATTCCCCTGAGCATTTTGATCCCTCCTCTGGACACTCCAATCTGTCCCCACCCTTCTTGTGCTGGGGGCTCCAGAACTGGAGGCAGAGCTCCAGGTGAGGTCTCCCCAGGGCAGAGCAGAGGGGCAGAACCACCTCTCTTGATCTGCTGCCCACACTTCTTTTGATGCAGCCCAAACCAGGGTGGCTGGGTCAACCTGTCAGCAAAAAAATGAGGTGGCCACCATTTAATGGCCAAAATACCTTCAGGTTTCCTCTTGACCATTCATCCCTCTCAACCAACAGTGGCCAAGTGCTGGGGAAATGTGCTGCTTGTTAGATCACTGGGGCTCTGAGCAGCCTGCCCTAGGTAGAGATGTCCCTGCTGGTGTAGGGAGGTTGGACCAGATGAGCTCTGGAGGTCCCTTCCAGCCTCAAACATTCTATGATCTTGTTTGTGCCCTGAATTTTGTCCTCTCCCTGACACAAACCTGGGATGGGCACCACAAGCAGGGGGTTTCCCTCAGGATCTGCATCTTGGGAGCAGCCACCTTGAGCTTCAGGGAGCTGTTGTTAGAAAGGCTGATTTGAACCCGTTTCTGCAGCCAAGGGTCACTGCAGATGCATTTCTCAACACAGGAGGATTTTAGCCAGAAAACCCCCATGTGATGACAATGGAAATATTTGCATTTTCCATCTGCAAGAGGCACATTTTCCATTTTGGGGCTGGAAGTGGCTTCTGTTTAGGAACGTGGGGGCAGCAGAGCACAATGTGGAAATAAACAGCTCACCAGCCCAGGTCACTGCAGCCCAGAATGAAGCTTTTTGAAAGAAATCAAACAGGGCCCCCTGCTTGGCCCCAAAGGAGATCTCAGGAAGCGGGATGGACACCTTGGCTGATCCTTGGATCTACCAAAGCCTTTCTGGCCCCAAATGAGATCTCAGGAAGCGGGATGGACACCTTGGCTGATCCTTGGATCTACCAAAGCTCTACCAAAGCCTTGGCTCTTTCTAGGACACCTCCTGGTGAATCCAGCCACTGATTTGGGGCAGGATTTTCAGGCTGAGCCCACGATGCTCCCCTGGGGTTGCCCTGGACTCATCAACCCTGTGGAGAAATGGTGTTTCCATTAGAGCAGAGGGCAGCAGGGAGCTGTGGGGGTGCTCCTGCCCAGCCCCAGCCTCCCAATCACCCCTCCCATGGGGTTCTCCTTGTGCTTGCCTGACAAGCCCTGCCTGGGGTGCTGGTTCTCATTAGCTGGGGGAGGGTGCTTGGCTGCCTCCTTGGCTCCTCCAAGCCCACCCCATCCTTAGGGAGGGCTCAAGGAAATAACTTGAGTATTTCTTGAGTTTTTGGAACTCCAAAATGGTCCCTTCTGCAAGAGTGCAGTCAGAGAGTGGTGTGTCTGTGGTCCTCTGGTCCTTCATCTGCATCTTCATCTGTTCACCTAATTTCCTCTGAAGCCAGAGATGTGTTGCCAGCAGGATCATCATAATTTTATTAGTTACATTTCCAGCTAATCACCTGTTACATTTTGCCCTTCCAGACCTTCCCTTTGCTTTTTCTTGGAAACAATGGATGCTGTGCACATGAGGGGTCACTGCCCCAATCTGCTTTCTCCTGGCAACCAGAGTGTGCAGCTGGAGACCTGGGATCAGCTGCAGGATGCCCTCTCCAGGGTGCAGCTCAACCTTTCCAAAGGATGCTTTGTGAGGGTGTGGCTGGTGTTTGGTAAGACCCAATCTTCCTTTTGTCTTATCTGCAACTTGTCTCTGCAGCCCTTGAGACACCAGGGTCCTGTTTATTGCTCATGGAGCTGCATGTCCTGCAGAGGAGGATATGACAATGGCTGCTGGAGGTAACCTCTGTCTCCCCCACCCTCAGACCCATCAGCCCATATTAGGTACCTGGACCCACATTTGAACCTCAACTTCATCATAGAATGTTTGAGGCTGGAAGGGACCTCCAGAGCTCATCTAGTCCAACCTCCCTACACCAGCAGGGACATCTCTACCTAGGGCAGGCTGCTCAGAGCCCCATCAAGCCTCACCTTGAAGGACTCCAGGGATGGGGCCTCCACCCCCTCTCTGGGCAGCCCATTCCACTCATCTCTCACCCTCATGCTAAAGAACTTTTTCCTAATCCCAACCTAAATCTACCCTTTTCTAACTTAAAACCAGGCTTAATGGGGCTCTGAGCAGCCTGCCCTAGGTAGAGATGTCCCTGCTGGTGTAGGGAGGTTGGACCAGATGAGCTCTGGAGGTCCCTTCCAGCCTCAAACATTCTATGATTCTGTGATTCCCCTTCATCCTGTCACTACAAACCCCAAAGGGAACGACCATGGCTTTGTCTCCTGCTCCCATCCTAAATGATTTTCAGCCCTTGGCCATTTTTTAATTTCTATTTTTTTGGTGGAGACTCAGGGCAGACAACTGACAAATCACCCTTAATCCACCTGAACTGCTGAATCTCCCCATAATCCCTCCCCAGCGCTGCTCTGTCCCTGCTCCCCTCCACCAGACCTTCTTGGCACCATCAATCAGTGTCCCTGGCTCCTGGGTGCCTCATGGTACGTGTCTGTGCAGGGAAACCCCCTCGTTTATAAATCTGGGGGGACCTCCCACAGCTTCCCCTTCCCCCTGACCCCAGCCAGGGGGTCAGTGAGCAGAGTAAACCTGTTGAGAGGGAAGGTCCTAATATTTATATGGAAAGCCATTAGCAGGCAACATCTTATCTACCTTCTGTTCTGAAGTGGAGGCAGGGCAGGGCTGCGGGCAGCCCTGGGGCTGCCTCTGAAATGCCCCAACATGCTCTTAGTTCACACTCGTGGCTGGGTTGTAGCATGTTCTTCATGGTGTGGGATGGGAGCAGTGGGTGCAGAATTCCAGAGAGGAGGAATGATCTTAGATCTTTGCCTGCTAGATTGTAAACCCTGATGAAAGCTCCCAAATCTGCCTTGATGCTCTATCAGTACAGGCTGGGAGAGGAGATACTGGAGAGAGTCCTGGGGAAAGGGACTTGGGGGTGCTGCTGGGGGATGAAAAGCTGGATCTGAGCCCCCAGTGTGCAATGACANCTCCTCCTGGGGTGGGTCATTTAGGTCCCTGTGTGGTTGACGTCCTTCCAGGCCCAGCTGGAGGATGGAGTGACCTTTCCTGGTCTTAAAAAGGATAAACCTATGAAATACCCATTGTCTTGTGAGCTCCCCTGAGCCTTCTCCAGATGTTGAGCAGAGCTTTGAACACAGAGGTGGTCAAATCTTGTTTTCTCCAGTGGAAATGGTCTTGGAGAGCCTCTGTGTTGGGTGTGAAAAAAGGGCAGGGAAGAAGCAATGATGAAAGTGAAGTTATAGCAGTGGTGAGATTCCTGCAGGAGAGGTGGTGACCCCCTGGGAGGGTGGGCACATAGGACATGGGACCAGCAGGTCCAGGATGCTGGGTAGGCAAAATATCCACAAACTGCATCTCTTTGGCCACAAAACAAACCAGAACCAAGGCAAACAACGAGGCAGCAGGATTCCAATTTAACTGGTGTTTTATGCATCAGATCTTCCACAAAAGGAGCTTCTCTGCTCCTGGGCTGTGGATACACCTTTGTGTATCACAGAATCACAGAGTGTCAGGGGTTGGAAGGGACCTCCAAAGCTCATCCAGTCCACCCCCCTGCCAGAGCAGGAGCACCCAGAGCAGCTCACACAGGAACACGTCCAGGGGGGCTTGAAACGTCTCCAGAGAAGGAGACTCCACAACCTCCCTGGGCAGCCTGGGCCAGGCTCTGGCACCCTCACCACGAAGAAGTTTCTTCTCCTATTGATGTGGAACCTCCTCTGTTCCAGCTCACACCCATTGCCCCTTGTCCTATCACTGGATGTCCCTAAGAACCTCCTGACACTCACCCTTAATGTATTTATAAACATTAATAAGGTCCCTTTTTTCAAGTCCATACCCTCATAGGATGCTGGGAGTCCAGGTTGGGCTGGGAATGGGAGGTGTGGACATGCTGGGACCAGCTGGGAGCAGTGAAGCTGTTGGCAGTGGGCAGTTGGCTCATCCCCAGTCAGCAGACTCGTGGTAGTTTTCAGCACATAGTTCCTGGGCACTTTTAGACTGGATCTCCAGCCTCTCCAGGTCCCTCTGGATGACATCCCATCCCTCTGGCACATCCACTGCACCCCCCAGCTTGGTATCACCCACAAACTTGCTGAGGGTTGCTACCAGGTGATGAGCAGCTCAGGTCTTCAAAGAGGTCACCATCCCTGAGTCCTCACCAGAGAACTCTGCAAACACTGGATTCATCTCCACTACTAAATAAATGGGCCAAGTGACAGCTTGACTCCATCAGTCAACTATGGCCACATCCAGGCTTTCTGCTGGGATGGCCCCTGCCCTGGGCTGTCCTTGGACCTTGGTTAGATGCTGTTTGAAGGGCTAATAGGTGTGAGCAGCACAGATGATGATGGGACAGTGTCTAGACCTGTGCCCTGGCTCCATTTAGGTCCCATTGCTGGTGTAGGTGTGAGGAAAAGCCACAGCCCAGGGCTACAGCTGAGAGGTGGGTGCTTGGCAGCATTTATCTCATAGACCTCTTGTCCCAAGGAAAGAGAGAGCCCAAGAGAACAGGGCACATGGCTCATGGCCCCATCAGCCATAGATCTCTGCTCCTATCAAGGCATTTAATGTTTGTGTTAAATTTAGCTGGGAAAAGGTCTCGATGTACCTCCAATTCCTTTGAAAAGCTTCTGCAGAGGCCACCAGGGAGCAACACTACAAGCCTGGTCTAGTGGAGGTGTCCTGCCATGGCAAGGGGGTTGGAACTAGATGATCTTTGAGGTCCCTTCCAACCCAAACCATTCCATGGTTTGATTTCCCTGTGGGTGGAACACAGAATTCCTTTGCCAAGACTCACCAGGGAGCTCTTCCAAGGGCACTCATGGCTTCAATCTCCAACTGCTCCCTGCTCATCTCCTGCAGGATGTTTTGTTGAGGCCTTCCAGGTGCGAAGATGTTTTGGGTGATGATCATCAATCAATAGGCAAATACCAGCATGTATCCAGTGATAGACCCAAACATGCAGCTGAGCTTCAGTGGGTAGGGTGGGTAGGTCTTGTCCAAACATGATGACTGTTGATGGTCTCCACCATCTCCCTCAGCCTTTTTGCCTGCACAGGCATAAAAGAAGCATCAACAGACACTTTCATCCTGCTGGATCCCTCATGGGAGTTTCCAACACAAGGGAGGAGGAGCAGGGAGATGGGAGGGACCCAACCCCAAATGTAAAGCAGGTCCTCAGATGTTTGTGCCCCACCATATAACCACGTGCCCTGGTTGGCATCCAGCAATGAGCTTCTGATCTTCTAGGCTAGACCCACCTCAAGGCTCAGCTCAGGAAGAGCAGAGCAAGAAGATGCAGCCACCAAGAACAGATTCAGCAATGCCTGATCCAGAGCAGGGAGGCTGGATGGGAGGGTGGGGTTGGCAGCCAGCCCTGGACACCAGCAACCCCCAAACCTGGCATCCCAGGAGGCATCTGCCTGCCTGGCTGGGCCAAAGCTCATGAGCACTGTCCCTACCCACACTGCCCCATGGCTTTGCTCTGTCTCTGTGACATCCCCAGCCCTGTGCATTGGGCCAGGACCACAGCTCCTCCTGGAAGGCATCTTTGGCATGGGTCTGACTCCTTGGGGGCCTCCAGGCAGCCCCACAGCTCCAGGAGGGTGGCAGGGAGTGGTGCAGGAAGGTTGTGAGGTCTTTGTATTCTCAAGAACGTTCTATTTCCTTCTAGAGAAAACAAACCAAACACAATCATTTGTGCTACACCCAGAGCTGAACCACACCAGGGGGATGCTCCACTCGCCCAGGCCACGTTCACACACTGCACTGAAAGGCTCCAATATTCTTCTGAGGAGGACCCATGTTGGATTCATCCCCATCAGCTTTGGGAACTGGAGGTGCTGTGTGTCTCCAGCATGTCCTTGCATCTGTAAATTCAGCAAAAACCTCTGTTCCCTAGGACAACTTATGGTCCCCTCCATGGCTCAGTAGCAGCCCAACACATGGGGTCCTGCTCCCCACCCCTGCTCCTCCCCATCCTGCCAGTTTCTTGAAATCCTCAAGTGTCTCTCCCAGGTTAAGAGCCAAGATCCTGCTTCTCCCAGCATGATAAAAAGAAAAAAAATAGTTCTTTAGCATGAGGGTGATAGATGAGTGGAAGGGGCTGCCCAGAGAGGGGGTGGAGGCCCCATCCCTGGAGTCCTTCAAGGTGAGGCTTGCTGGGGCTCTGAGCAGCCTGCCCTAGGTAGAGATGTCCCTGCTGGTGTGTTTATGGCCCAGATGAGCTCTGGAGGTCCCTTCCAACCTCAAACATCCTACGATCCTATAATTCTATGATCCCAGGTGAGCGATGGTTGCCCCATTGGCACAAGGAGTCCAACCCTCCCCAGGAGGAGACCTCAGCATCCGAAGCTCCTTTGCTGGGGCAACAAGGGCAGCAACCAGGAAGCTCCTCCAGAAAACAGCAGTATTTGTCTTCAGAGGTATGGATTACTGAGACTATTAATCACACAACAATGAGTCTGCGTGTCAGCCCCGCTCTGTCCTGCCAGCTCTACACCTGAACAGCCCCTTTGTTCTTGCTGCAATCTCACACCTCTTTCTGTCACCACATGTCACGGAAGCCACTCAAAACAATTCTCACTCCCCAGCTCTGCGACTGCTTTGCATGGCTTCCCCACACTTGCTCATTTGTTTAATTTGCATGAATTAACCCCTGCTGAACTTAAGTTCCCCATGGTCTTGGTTTTGAGGGGTGCAAATGTCTTGAATTTTCCACCTGTCTGAAGCCACCTGGTGCTGGGAAGCTCAGATCTTCTTTCTCCTCTCCAGCCTTGAGTGAATTGCATCTGGGGATGCCTGGGTGGCCTCAAGTTGTGCCAGGGGAGGTTTAGATTGGACATTAGGAAGAAGTTCTTTACTGGAAGAGTGGTCAGGCGCTGGCCCAGGCTGCCCAGGGAGGTGCTGGAGTCCCCATCCCTGGAGGGGTTCAACAAAGGAGTAGACGTGGAGCTTTGGGACATGGTCTGGGGGTCAGGGAGATGTTGGACATGCTGATCCTAGAGGTCTTTTCCAACCTAAATGATTCTATGACATCTGGGCATGCAGAGTCTTCCTTCATGCTTCTGGCTGCTCATGGACCTTCAAGAAGAAACACCTGAACTTCATGGCAGCACCTACAAGGATGGCTCTGTTCTCCTGAGGCTGGGCAGTGGGGCTGGGCCACGTTCATGCTGGAGAAATCCTTTTGCCACCAAGGAGTGGCCACATGCAGATGACCTGTAGGGGATGGTTGCTTGTCCTGCTAACTCCTGAACTGCACTTGGGTCACAGTTGGCCCAGCACTAGCTGGACCATGGAACATTCCAAATTGCAGCTTCTAGGGGAATTAAACCCAGAGTTTGTCCTTGTATTGTTTAAGTTACTAGTAAAGGTGTAGCCTGGGCCATGGGGAAAGGGCAAGAAGTCATAGTTGGAATTTCTAGGCTGTATAGCTGAATGGCTGGTACCTTCTCAGCCCCAGGTGAGGAGCTGTGAGACCTCAGGCTGCCTGGGTCATCCCGGGGTGAGGACACCATGAGTTATGGCCCCCATTCCTCATGCCACAGTATATTTTTTGCTCTCACCTGTGCTGGAGTGCTCCCAAGTCTGCAGGAGACACCTGCACACACTTCAGGTGACCTCCAGCTCAGTCCCAGGACACACACAGCTGCTGGTAGGCCTGGAAATGTCCAATCTTTCACCCCTCATTGCCTGTTCACAATCCCCTTTCTCACCCAGAACATCCCAAATCTGCTTTAAAACTGTTGCTGTGCATTGAATTCCAGGCCAAGAACCTGGATTTACAACTGGGTGTATTTAATCCCGATAATAACACATAATAACTTCTCTACAGCCCAGCCAAGTGCAGCCAAGCTGTGTGAGATCAGTTCCCTCTGGCCATGGCAAACAAACATCTTCTCCATGTCCACAGACCGTGATGTGCAAAGTCTATTTACCTGGGCTGGAGATGTTCCAAAGCTGCTTCCAGGATCTGAAGGGGGCTCCAAGAAAGCTGGGGAGGGACTTTTGAGGCTGTCGGGTAGCGGTAGGAGTGGGGGGAATGGGTCCAAACTAGAGGTGGGGAGATTGAGAGGAGACGTTAGGAAGAAGTTGTTGGCCAGGAGGGTGGGGAGACACTGGCCCAGGTTGGCCAGAGAGGTGCTGGAAGCCCCATCCCTGGAGATGTTCAAGCCCAGGTTAGATGGGGCTGTGAGCAACTGCTGTAGTGGGAGGTGTCCCTGCCCATGGGGTTGGAATCCCACGATCTTTCAGGTCCCTTCCACCCATTCTCTGATTCTATACAGCATGGTCTGTGGTGCTGGCCACAGGAGGGATCCATCCCCCAGACAGTCTTACTCAAGGTGAAGCTCAGGGTGAAGTCACCAGCCCCGAGATGCTGGAGAGGTGACAAGGAGGTGTGGCCTGGTGTGGGGCTGGAGTCACCTGTGCCATGAAGGCCATTACCTGGCAGGGTGGACTTGCAGACCTGATGCCTAAACCTCTGCTCCGTGCCAGCTCTGCCCAACCTTCTCCAGGCAGACCTGTCCTCCTGCACCCACAAGGTGGAGAAGAAAGCTTATCACAAAGCAATCCTGATACTGGAAGAGGAAGCAAGGCAGTGCTTGAACCACAAACAACGGCCCAGCTGCTTTCTTTAACCGTTCCCTTATTTGTCAGAGGAATCTGCCCTGGCTTTATTACAGCTTTTATTACCCAGTGACATGTTTCTGGTGGTGCTGGCAACTGGCATGTGCAGAGGGACACACCAGAGATCCCTCCCCGCAGCTCTCTTCTCTTTTCTTCTCTCCTTTTCCTGGTTGTGTCACTTTCAGTGCTCACCTCACCCTGCTCTGCCTCACCTGGACCACGACTGGAGGTGAGTTGTGAAAGGATTTTCTTTTTTCCAGTAGCTCTTGGAGGAGGAACCTGACTTGGGTTGTGAGGGAGAGGCAATGGGTAGAGGAGGGAGAGGGTCTGTGGACATGTCTCGCTCTGCTCACAGGGAGACTTTGCTTCCTTCTTTATTTTCATACCATATCTCTTCGTAGTACAGATACCACCGAGTTACAAGATAAGAGGTGACAGGTACCACACCCACCAGCTTCTGCTGGAAATCCTGGTCTTTTGGGGATCTCACCACTACCCGTAAGACCAGGGTGGAGTGAGGCTGGTGCTATATGGGTTTCCTTGCCCTTAGGTCAACGTTGCCAGTTAGAGGCAGGGACCAAGCGTGCAACCAAGACTGTCCTGTTAGTCCTGATCTGGGCTGTGGGGCACAGGCAGCAGCCCCATGCTCTTGGAGACCATAGCAAGTGGATCAATGAAAGCAATGAGGGGGTTGGAACTAGATGATCTTGAAGGTCCCTTCCAACCCAACCCATTCCATGTTGCAACCCAAAGGACCATGACGATGACCTGGGACTGAGGAGGAGCCCAGGGGATGCTGGTGATGGAAGTGCTGGTGGTGGAGCAATGAGTGGTGGAGGTCAGGGAGTGGTGGGTGGTGGTCACTCAGGAGCTGGCTCTGCTGGGAAGGCTGCAGCTGCTTTCACAGGACACTGGAGCAGAACACACAAACGAGGCTAATCATTAATCAGAACACCCAAGCTGTTTGGAAATGGTCAGTGAGGTCATCAGTTGAAAGGCAAGGAAATGTATGTAGCACCAGCCTACACACCAGGTTCACAGGTAGCCTGGGACCTCTGGGGGCTTCTTTGGAGGGGTTTGACTTCTCCATGTGCCCCACACTTCTGGTACTCCTCTGTCCTCATAGAGTTCCTGCCCATCCCTGACATAGTGAAGTGAGGGACCCCAGCCTGGCTGCTTTATATCTGTGATTTTATGGTTGTGTGTTTTTTATTTCTGTGCTGAACATAAATATAAATCAAAAATAATCAATACAAATATAAATATAAATAAAAAATTAAAAAAATTT
>VYZX01024249.1:131048-153591 GCA_013401335.1 Brachypteracias leptosomus
AATAAAATAAAATAAAATAATAAAATAAAATAAAATATTTCTAACCTCAGCGCTGCTTCCAGATGATCTTTTTTTCTGGCTGACCTTATCAAACCCTTGTATTTTCATTTTGGTCACTTTTTGTCTTTTTTTTCCAGTGGGATTTTGCCAGAGCTGACACATCTTTGAGCCAACCCAACTGGAAGCACCTTTACAAGAGGGCAAAGCTGATGATTCCTGTGGTTAAACCAGCCCAGACCCCGGTAGGCAACGAGCCAGGTCTTGGTAATGACTTAAATCATTGCTTTGCATAAACATAGTTCTGCAGAAGGTTCTATGATTGTATGAAATGAAAGAAATGAGGCTTTTTGCACATGGAGGAAAATCAAGCCAAGCTCCTGCCACCCTCTGCTGTCCCAAAATCCTGGGGGAATTTCCCATTTCCCTGCCCATCCTAAGCTCCCATCACTCACCCCCAGGCAGCAAAGACAATAACCAGCAAGCAACCAATATAATCCACCTTTTATTTCCACCTTGTCGTGAGTATGGAACAGCATCACACCCGAGTTTATGCTTGTTTAACAAAAATAATATCATACTGTACTTTTATTTCCCCCCCCCCCTCAACGCTCAGAATAACTGGTACAAATGTAATAAATGTAAACTGCACTTGGCACCATTTGGATCAATAAATAAAATTAAAAAAAAAAGAGAGAGAGAAAGAAAGAGAATGCATTATGTAGATGGCACACTATGGTATCTAAATAAATAACATAAGTTACGTTGAATAAATAGAGAGTATCTAAAATATAGATGCATTGCATCCACTTCTGCAGCTGGTTGGTTGGACTCGACATTCCCAGGAGGGAAATGGATTTATCCAGGTGGAGCCAGGGGCTGGACCCTGCTCCCACCAACCAAGTCTCCTTCTTTTTGTCCTTTTTTTTCCTTTTTTCCTATTTTTTTCCCTTTTCCCCCCCTTTTTTCCCTTTTTTTTCCCCTTTTTTTTGGTTTTATTTTGTTTGTTTTCTTCTTCCCCCTCCTCTTGGCCCTCAAGTCTGAGGTTTCACCGAGAACAAAACCAGGTGGATAAAGGGAAGAACATTCTGGATATCACCAAAAAATAATTTCTTGTGATAAAAATCACCAAGTTATTTCTTCCCAGCAAGTTTCTTGACCTAAGTAAGGACCAATCCCTTTGGGGGTGCTTCCAGAGAGTGGAAATAATGACATTACACCCCAACCCAATGATGTTAGACCCCAACCAATGATGTTAGACCCCAACCCAATGGTGTTAGACCCAAAACCAATGGTGTTAGACCCAAAACCAATGATGTTAGACCCAACCTGGGAGCAAGACCATGCCAGCAAATAGGTTCCCAACCCATGTGGGTGCTGGGTGGATGTGAGCCAGAGCTGGAGCCACGATCCTTCATTACACAAACACAGCCCTGTGCATATAGAGCCGTGAGTAGTAAAACACAATGAGCCAGCCCATAACTCACCGTGGCAGAGCTGGGAAAACATAACACTCATCTTTTGTGCTGTCACAACCACGAGGAGAGTTTTAAACATCTCCTCGTGTTTCCAAACCTTCTCTTTGTTTTTTTTTTCCAAACCTTCTCCTTTATTTCCAAACCTCCTTTTTTTTTTTCCTCCAAACCTTCTCCCTTTTTTTTCCCCAAACCTTCTCCTCTTTTTTCTCCCCAAACCTTCTCCTCTTTTTTCTCCAAACACTGGGCAAAGGGCGAAGCTGCAGCAGCCCATGGGCAAGCTGTGATAAAAATCACCCCCACCCCCCTGGCAGATGTTGCTCTTTATTATTATTAATACTATTAAATAACACACGGGATGAGGAGGAAGGAGCCAGAGGAGATTTTTGCCGTAGCTTTGAGAAGGGGAAATTTTTCCATCCTTTTTTTTTTCGTTGCCTTTTCTGCATTGTAGACATTCTTCAGGGCAGCTCCAGCTCCTGTTACAGCAGAGAGGGCTGTGGAGATGGAAACCAGTGGGGAAATATCAGCCCTTCTATTGGAACCACATTTCCACGCCCGGGAGGGCACGGGCTGAGTGATGCTCTGGTAGTGGAGCCCAATGAACCTCGTGCAGACCCCAAGTGAGACACATGAATAGACACATAATTTAAAATCCAACCTCTGGCCACGTCCGTGATGCCCTGACTGACCCCAAGCCCAGGTCATGGGGGGTTTTGTGGGTGAAAATCCCAGTGGTACCCAAAATAAATGAGCAGGGGCAATGTGCTCTTGCTTCCCCAACTCCCCGGCACAGGGTGAGAGGAGAAAAGAGAGAAATAAAGATGAATTGGTGCTGTCCATGTTGGTTTGTAATACATCAGGGTTTTCTCACCCCAGCACACCTGGTTTTGGGGGGTGGAAGCTGGATTTGTTCTATGCATGGGGGCACTGGGGATGTTCTGCTGATGGAAAGGCTGGGAGGGGGTCCTGGAGCTCCATCCATCTGCTCTGAGCCCCCTCCACATGCTCTGAGCCCCCTCCACTTGTTTTGAGCCCCCTCCACGACTCTGAACACCCTTCATCTGCCCTGACCCCCCCCTCCATCTGCCCCAAACCCCCTCTGCCTGCTCCTGGACCCCTTCATCTCCCCCTTGCTCCCCACAAAACCAGCGAGAGGATGGTCCCCGTGAGATCCATCACCCCATTCACACGCTCCACTGGCTGCCTGCAAATCCCAGCACCCTAAATCCCCAAATATCTCACCAAACTTCCCAAAGTGGGGTGCAAACAGCTTCTTGGGGAAACACCACAGCTCTGACCTCCTCAGGGGAGCTCAGCTGGAGGCAGCTCTGGGAAATCCAGCTGTAAATCCTCCTCCCATGGTGCCGGGTCCTGCTCTGCCTCCACAACACCTGCCCTGACTTTTCTGCTCCAGGGCCCTTCTGTCTTTTACTGGAGGCTTCTGCAACGAAACTAATTTTAGTTTTATAGTACTGAGACCTGGAAAGCACCCAAGCCCTTGAGAGCACAGTTATTATTATTAGATTTGGGTGCTTTTTTTTTATTTTTAAAGTCAGGAAGGAGCCTGGTCACTCATCCACCAGCCCCATCTCACTTCTGCTGCTGATTTCAGCCCATCTTCTTCAGTTCCGCCCAAACCCTCCTGCCTGGTGCTGCAGCACCTGGTGAGGCTGGTTCTGGAAGCTTCAAGCACCTACAGCATGGCTCAAGTTTGGTCTCAGCAGCGTTTGCATCCCCAGGGTGCAGGTTCTCCAGAGCATGGTGGGTCTCCATCCTGGGCTGGTTCTCCAGAGTGTGGTGGGTCTCCATCCTGGGCTGGTTCTCCAGAGTGTGGTGGGTCTCCAGCCTGTGGTGGGTCTCCATCCTGAGCTGGTTCTCCAGAGTGTGGTGGGTCTCCATCCTGGGCTGGTTCTCCAGAGTGTGGTGGGTCTCCAGCCTGAGCTGGTTCTCCAGCCTGTGCAGGTTCTCCAGCCTGTGGTGGGTCTCCATCCTGAGCTGGTTCTCCAGCCTGTGCAGGTTCTCCAGCCCATGTGATGCTCCACGGGTGGGTTTCTCACTCCCTGTGCTCACTGTTGACTTCTTTTTTCCAAGAGCAAGGGGAAAACGGTGTCAGGGAGTGCAGGCTGCTCTCCTCGCCTGAAGGATGGTGTTTATGTTCCTTCTCTACATCCTGGCTCCGCTCAGCCAAGAGCAATGCTTGGATGAAAAGCAAGAATAAATCCCCACCAGCCAAGACCTTTGCAGAGGTCGGGAGAGCTGCTGGAAACCCACGGGAGGTGTGGGGTGGGGGGGGATGGCTCCCATCCAAACCGAGCTGTCCCATCCTGAGGGATGTTGACCTGCTTCCCCAAATCCTGCAGCAGCATCCCTCTGTTTAGGGTGGATATTAGGAAGTTCTTTCCAGACAGAGTGGTCAGGCACTGGCCCAGGCTGCCCAGGGAGGTGCTGGAGTCACCATCCCTGGAGGGGTTCAACAAACCATTAGATGTGGAGCTTTGGGACATGGTCTGGGGGTCAGGGAGAGGTTGGATGAAGGTTGGACTTGCTGATCCTAGAGGTCTTCTCCAACCTAAATGATTCTACAATGGGATGGAGATGTGTGGGATTGATTCCTGTGTTCAGCTGGATGGAGGAGCTGTTGGGATCGGGGAGGGGGGGACACAAGAGGAGCCGTTTCCCTCGCGTTGCTTAATGCCCAGGACATGACACCAATATTCTCCTTCTGTTTATGATTTGCTTTTTCTGGGAAGAGGGCCAAGGGGAGAAAACCCATCAATCCCAGGCAGCAAATATAGCCTGCCTGGAGAATGCAGAAGTCTGCGGTCTCATTTATTTCTCCGCAGAGTAAACAGGAGTGACACTGCTGTAAATGTGAACCGGAGCCAAACCCCAGCCCCGGGTCCCTTCTCCTGCCTCATCCCTGCCTGGGCAATGGGCACCACTCACGTGCTGTGGCTGGGAGAACCCAGGGATGCTCCTGCCCTCACCACAGACCTGGCCAGAGAGTGCCAGGGCTTGGCTGGTGGCCCCATGGGGCTCTGTCACCTCCCTGGCCATGGCAGGTCTCCAGCCCAGCTGCCCGCACCGGGGGCACGGGAGGTTAATCCAGTTACTTCAGATTATCAGGAGTTTTAAGAAGAAAAGCCCAGGGCTGTGGGGAACAAGGCAAGGGGGGGCATGAGTGGGCATGGGGAGCAGAGCCAGAGCCTTTCCCCAAGCACAAAACCACTGTTGGTGCATCTCAGCTCCCAAACAGGACTTGTCCTCAGTGCAGGGACCCCAGCATGGCTGTCACCAAACGCTGGGACACCCCTGCACAGGGCAGCTACAGCCCATAGGGCTTGGACACCATCCTGGGGCACCTACAGCTGTCTGATGAACCTGGCACCTGTAATACCCCCCCATAACACACCCTGCACCTGTAACACACCCCGTAACACAGCCCAGGTGTGCAGCACACCCTGTCACACACCCCATACCTGCAGCACACCCCCATGGGTACCACAACACCCACACAACACCCCCAGCTCAACGAGCACACCCCACACGCAATGCCCGGGGTGTGACACGCCCTGTGCAGGGACACCCGTGGTGCAACACCCCCCCTGCTGGCAGTGTGACCTGTCCCTGGGACAGGGTAGAACGTCCCTGTGACATGTAACTTCTGTGCATGCCAAGGGTACAAGATCCCTGGTGACATGTAACACATCCCGTGCACACTGAGGGTAGAACATCCCTATGACATGTAACATGTCCCATGTACACTGAGGGTAGAACATCCCTGGTGACATGTAACATGTCCCATGCACGCCGAGGGTAGAACATCCCTATGACATGTAACATGTCCCCTGCACATTGAAGGTAGAATATCCCTGTAACATGTAACACACCCAATGCACACCAAGGATAGACCATCCCTGTGACATGTAACATGTCCTGTGCACACTGTAGGTAGAACATCCCTGGTGACATGTAACATGTCCCCTGCACACTGAGGGTAGAAAATCCCTGTAACATGTAACACATTCTGTGCACGCCAAGGGTGGAACATCCCTGTGACATGTAACACACCTCGGATAGACCATCCCTGTGACATGTAACACGTCCCGTGCACACCTCGGGTAGAACGTCCCTGGTAAAAAATAACACACCCAATGCTCACCGAGGGTAGAACATCCCTGTGACATGGAACACATCCAGGATAGAACATCCCTGGTAACAAGTAACACACCCAATGCACACCAAGGGTAGAACATCCCTGTGACATGGAACACATCCAGGATAGAACATCCCTGGTAACAAGTAACACACCCAATGCACACCAAGGGTAGAACATCCCTGTGACATGTAACACGTCCCGTGCACACCTCGGGTAGAACGTCCCTGGTAAAAAATAACACACCCAATGCTCACCGAGGGTAGAACATCCCTGTGACATGTAACACACCCAGGATAGAACATCCCTGTGACATGTAACACACCCAATGCACACCAAGGGTAGAACATCCCTGTGACATGTAACACATCCAGGATAGAACATCCCTGGTAACATGTAACACACCCAATGCACATTGAGGGTAGAGCATCCCTGTGACATGTAAGACCCCCAGGATAGAACATCCCTGGTAACAAGTAACACACCCAATGCACACCAAGGGTAGAACATCCCTGTGACATGTAACACCCCCAGGATAAACATCCCTGTGACATGTAACACCCCCAGGATAGGACATCCCTGTGACATGTAACACACCCAGGATAAACATCCCTGTGACATGTAACATGCCCCATGCATGCCAAGGGCAGAACATCCCCTGTGCACATCACACACCCACTGTCACCCTCTGAGCGGGGCTGACAGGGACCCCTGAGCCACCTCTGAGGTGAACAACAGCCACGAGCAGCTGTCCCCGCTCCACCCACCGCAGCCTCCACCGGCACCTCCAGCCACGTCTCCGGTCCTGTGCGGCGAGCGGGACGGGGACACACCAGCAGCTCAGTCTCTCCTCGTCCAGCCAGAGGCCTGGGGCCGGTCCTTCTCTCCCCACCTCAGCCCCCAGCCCCTCTGCTTGGTGGCCGGGGTGGGGTGGGGTGTGTGTTGGGGGCTGGGGCATCACCTCTCCCACCCGCTCCTTCACACGCAGCCGCACTCCTTGGCCGAGAGCTCGTTGACGGTGTAGTAGCGGTTGTAGGCGTCCAGGAAGGAGACATCATCATCGTAGGCCAGCGGCCGGCAGCAGGGCCGAGCCCGGACCTTCTCCTTCTTGATCCTCCTCTTGCTCCTCATGCTCTTCAGCGAGAGGTCGTAGCTGCGGACGGCGGCCTCGCAGGTGCCGCTGCAGTAGCGGAACAGAACCGTCTCGTCCGACTCGTAGCCCAGCCCCAGCTCGCTCACGCTCACCTCCAGCTCCTTCAGGGCACAGGGTTTGTGGCGGGGGCGGGCGGNGGCGCGTTTCCTGCGCCCCCCGGCCCGGGGGAAAAGGGGCAGCTCGTGCCCACCCGAGTTCATGGCCTGGCTGTAGCGTTCCACCAGCGCCGAGATCAGCTGCCGGATCTCCCCCTCCGTGTAGCTCTCCAGCAAGCTGCTGTCTGCAAGAGAAGGGGTGGGTGTTAGCGGGTGGTTTCTAGGGTGGGGGGGTGGCCCTCAGGATGGAGGAGCCGTGGGGGTGGTGAAGGTTCCCCTCCCAGGATGGAGGTCTCTTGGGATGGTGGATGTGTCCCAAGGTTGAGGACTCCCTGGCCAGGTGGAGGTCCCCCAGGATGGAGGTGCCTTGGGGTGGGTGGATGTGCACCAGGGTGGAGGTCTCCTTGGACAGAGGTCCCCCCAGGGTGGAGGTCCCTTGGGGTGGGTGGATGTGCCCCAAAGTGGAGGTCTCCCTGGCCAGGTGGAGGTCCCTTGGGATGGGTGACCCTCCAGAATGGAGGTTGCCCTAAGACTAGGAAATGTCCCCCAGAGTGGAGCTCTTGCTGGCCAGGTGGACGTCCCCCAGGATGGAGGACTCCTGGAGTGGATGGATGTCCCCCGGGATGGAGGACTCCTGGAGTGGGTGGATGTCCCCCAGGATAGAGGTTCCCCTGGCCAGGATGGAGGTCCCCCAGGGTGCTGGCCATCCCCCAGTGCTGCTTCCCAGCTCCCTCTGTGCCCTGTAGCAATTGCAAAATTGGCAAATTCTTCTCCCAAGACCCTGGGAAACAACTGCAGCATCTCCCAGGAACCATCTTTGAGATGGACACGAGGTGTCCAAAGGCTTTAACACCCAAACCCCAAGGCCAGAGATCCCCATGACCTTGGGTGCCCCAGGGTGGGCACAGGGGGGACATTTGTCCCCAGATCCTTCCTTCTCCTGCCTTAATTTCTTTTTTTTTTCCTGCCATCTCTCTTTTGCCTGGACCTGCCCCAAACAGCCTCTTCCACCGCAGAGCATCAAGCACATGCTTAAAACTCAATGATTTAGGGGAGAAAATCCCCCTCACAATGAACTCCTGCCACCTTTCCAGATGGTTGTGGTCATGGAGTAGGACAACCGAGCTCCTTGGGCATGGCCAGACACGGGCACCATGCTTGGGATATTGAAGGGATGAAGCTCCTGCAAAGAGCATCCCAGCAGGGATCTCAGACACCAAGTGCTGCTCTGTGGTGGCAAGAAAAAAAAGTGGGGAAAAAACCACCTGATCTCAGCTAAGATGATGCTGCAGAAAAACCATGCTGGGATTGGGGAGAAACACTGGGAAATTTAATATATGCAGTGTTTCCTCATGGTCCTCCAAGACCCCGTGGCCAGCAGCCAACATGAAAACCACCCCCAACTGCCACCAGTGACATCAACGTCCTTTGGTCCCAACCCTACAGCCAGGGTTAGTCCAGCTCAGCACCAGGGGAGTCCCAGAAAAGACAGAGGGAAGTGTCATTCCACAGCCTGTCATCAATTCCCCAGTTTCAACCCCAAAACGACGTTTTTCTGGTTTGGAACCAACCCAAACCAGGCTGGGGATTTTCTGCTGCCTCCCCGCAGAGCGGGGCCGGTCCCCACCCCTCCAGCTCCTGTTTGACATTGAACATTTGTAAAAATAGTGTGGAGATTTAAAGATAATAAAAATCAATAAAAAAGGACATTTGGAGCTAACAAAGCAGCTTCTTTGCATTAAGATGAGCCGCTTGGATTTGGTTTCTCTACATGGAGACCTTGCTCCAAGGTTTGGTGGCCAGCAGCTGGATTTTTGTAGGACCTCTGAGCCCTCCCCACCGTGTCCTGAGCTCCTCTTGAGCTGCTTGGAAGCACAAGAGGGGGTTGGGGAAAGTGAGGAGGGACTCAACCCACGTCGGTGAGCAGGACACGGGGGTTTTGGGACCAGATGGAGGATGTGGGATGGAGCTTACACTGGGCGAGCAGGGAGCTGTGGTGTTGCAGGGCCCGGGGGGATCTCCGTGGAGCTGCCGGCAGCGAGGAGGAGGAGGAGGAGGAGGAGGATGATGATGATGTCCGTGAGGAAGACGGCGAGGAAGGCAAGGGGCTGAGTGTCCGGCTCCCGTTGAACATGTCTCTACAAACTAAAATGGATAACATGGAACTGAGGAGCATCGATGCAATGGCTGCAAACTTCCATACCTTCATCTTAGAGCAAGTCAGAACATTGAAACTCTGCAAAACAGGCAAAACAAATATCCTTATTATGCAGCCTCCACCCATGGCCCCCGCTCCCCTCCACCCCCATCCCCCAGCTGGGGCTCCTTGGTCATCTCCCATGGGACCACCAGCATCCCCTTGGCTCCAGCTCGTCCCTTCCGTCCTCCCAGTGTTGAAATAGGGAAACTGAGGCACACGGTGCACAGCGGGGCTGTGCTGCAAAGGGGACATGGCCATGGTGGGTGAGGGTGGCTTGGGGCTGGTGGTGGCAATGGGGACAAGGCGGTGTCCTCATCTCATCCATCCCTGACAGCACAAAGCCTGATGATATCAAATCATAGGCTTATGGAATGGGTTGGGTTGGGAGGGACCTTTCAAGCTCATCTCATCCAACCCCCTGCACTGAGCAGGGACATCTGCAACTAGAGCAGGTTGCTCAGAGCCCCAAACAACCTCCCCTGCAATGGTTCCAGGGATGGGGCAGCCACCACCTCTCTGGGCAACCTGGCACAGGCTCTCACCACCCTCAGCACCAACAATTCCTTCCTAAACTCTACATCCACCCCCCCTCACAGCTGGGGCTGATACTACAGTGGGCGGCTGCGAGTAGAGGATGGACAAACTCAAGCCACACCAGCCTGTGGCACCTCTTCACCCAACACATCCCCTCCTTGGGACATGGCAGAAGCCTCCAGCCCCATTGTCCTCTTTGCTCCCTCACAGAGCCCTGGTGTGGTCTGATGTCTCTGACACCTCCCCTCCTGCCATCCTCTCACCCAGATGCCCAACCAGTGCCCGAATCCCTCCCCACCAGCACATCAACCCAGCAGCTCCATCAAAACCAGCCAAAACCATAAAAACCTCTGGAAAAAATCAACACAGAACTTGGACCATCCCAGACCAGGCACCTTGGCCATGCAGAACATCCAGGGTTGCAGCCCAGCAGTTCCTCAAAGCACAACCTCCCCACCACTGGCATTTCCCTCTCCAAGGAGCTGGGCCCTTACCTCACACCACCCAACGTTCTCCATCCTCAGGAGACTGGATCTGGTGGGATTTCAGAGCTGACCCTGCAGTGGGAATTGGGTCCGTGCCCCATCAATGGGCTCCCAGCCACCAACCCCCCATCAAAGAGGCTCTGGGAAGAGCCACAAACTCGCAGCCACCTCCTGGCCCCTTTCTTCATTTCAGCTCCTTGCAAACTCCAAATATTTCTCCTTTTTAAATAAATTTTCCATGGGGGTGGGGAAAAAAAAGAAGGGGAAAAAAACCCTCAACCCAACCTCAGTTTAAAATCTGAATTTCAGTTTGGAATCCAAACCTCAGTTTTAAAACTCAACCTGTTTTAAAAACACAACCCCAGCTTAAAAATCCAACCTGTTTTAAAACCCAACCTGTTTTAAAACCCCAAACCTCAGCTTAAAAGCCCAACCTCAGCTTAAAAACCCAACCTCAGTTTTAAACCCCAACCTCAGTTTGGAATCCCAACCTCAGTTTAAAAGCCCAACCTCAGCTTAAAAGTCCAACCTCATCTTAAAATCCCAGCCTCAGTTTAAAAGCCAAACCTCAGTTTAAAAACCCAGCCTCAGTTTTAAAAACACAACCTCAGTTTAAAATCCCAGCCTGTTTAAAAACCTGCCTTCAGTTTTAAAACCCAACCTCAGTTTAAAATCCAGCCTCAGTTTAAAAACCCAACCTCAGTTTTAAACCCCAACCTCAGTTTGGAATCCCAACCTCAGTTTAAAAGCCCAGTCTCAGTTTGAAATCCCAACCTCAGTTTAAAAGCCCAGTCTCAGTTTGAAATCTCAACCTCAGTTTAAAAGCCCAGTCTCAGTTTTAAAAACCCAACCTCAGTTTAAAAGCCCAGCCTCAGCTTAAAAAAACAACCTCAGCTTAAAAGGCCAACCTCAGTTTTAAAACCCAACCTCAGTTTAAAATCCAGCCTCAGTTTAAAAACCCAACCTCAGTTTTAAAACCTGACTTCAGTTTTAAAATCCAGCTTCAGCTTTAAAAACACAACCTCTGTTTTAAAACTCGACTTCAGTTTTAAAACCAAACCTCAGCTTAAAAACCCAGCCTCAGTTTAAAAGCCCAACCTCAGTTTGAAATCTCAATCTCAGTTTAAAAACCCAATCCCAGTTTTAAAAACCCAACCTCAGATTTTAACCCCAACCTCATCTTAAGAACACTAACCTCAGCTTAAAAGCCCAGCCTCAGTTATAAATCCCAGCCTCGGTTTAAAAGCCCAGCCTCAGTTATAAATCCCAGCCTCGGTTTAAAAGCACAGCCTCAGTTTAACGATATTTGCCAAATAGAATCTACCAGGGGAATAAAAACCCTGTTTATTTTCCCCAGGAACTTGACAGGTCGGGTTTTATTTCGAGTGCAGCAAACAAACAAGCGGCCGGGCTGCGAACGCCGCCGCCAGGAACCTTTGCTGGAGAGGATGCAGATAATTGCACATTAACTAATGGTAATTACAGGCCCCGTAGGTTACAAGATAATTGGAGAACCCAGCCAGAGTCTAAATATTTTCAGCGGGGCTATAAACAATGCCAAGCTGGGAAAAGAATAGTTTGGCCTTATAAGGAGGTAAGAGCGCGGAACCCCGGCGGGGTCCGGAGAGGAGCTGCCCGAGGAGCACCCGCAGCAGAACCGGTGTCGGGCAGAGGGTTTGCAGCTGGTTTGGTGGGGGGTGTTGGGAGCAATGGGAGGGGGGGTGCTGCCTGTTTTGTCCCATAGAGTAAAGGTTGGGGAGGTCTCCTCATGCTACAGGCACTGGGAGGGTGATGGAGGCTGCTGGGGCTTGCGTCTGTGTTCATCACAGAATGATTTAGGTTGGAAAAAGATCTCTAGGATCATCAGGTCCAACCTTCATCCCAGTGTCTCCCTAAGCACTAGATCATAGAATTATTTAGGTTGGAAAAGCCCTCTAGGATCATCAGGTCCAACCTTCATCCCAACATCTCCCTAAGCAGTAGAGCATAGAATCACAGAATGATTTAGGTTGGAATAGACCTCTAAGACCATCAAGTTCAAACTTCATCCCAACATAGAATCATAGAATGTTTGAGGCTGGAAGGGACCTCCAGAGCTCATCTGCTCCAACCTCTCTACACCAGCAGGGACATCTCTACCTAGGGCAGGCTGCTCAGAGCCCCAGCAAGCCTCACCTTGAAGGACTCCAGGGATGGGGCCTCCACCCCTTTTCTGGGCAGCCCATTCCACTCATCTATCACCCTCATGGTAAAGAACTTTTTTCTAATCTCCAGCCTAAATCTCTCCTTTCCCAGCTTAAAACCATCACTCCAGGTCCTGTCATTACAAACCCTTTGGAACAGACCTTCCCCTGCCTTCCTGGAGCCCCTTCAGGTCCTGGAAGGAAACATCTCCCTGAGCACTAGAGCATAGAATCATAGAATGATTTAGGTTGGAAAAAACCTCTAAGACCATCAAGTTCAACCTCCATCCCAACATCTCCCTGAGCACTAGACCATAGAATCATTTAGGTTGGAAAAGATCTCTAAGATCATCAGGTCCAACCTTCATCCCAACATCTCCTTGACCGTTAGACCATTAAATGGTGAAGGAGCCAGAAAATTGCAGCTTGTTCTTGGACAGCTTGTAAAATGTGGGGCTTGAAGGACTCCTGAAGAAAGAGCAGCCACAAGGGACAGATGGTGCTGGGGAAGGACCCTGCTGAGAATCATAGACTCATTTAGGTTGGAAAAGATCTCTAAGATCATCAGGTCCAACCTTCATCCCAGTGTCTCCCTAAGCACTAGATCATAGAATTATTTAGGTTGGAAAAGCCCTCTAGGATCATCAGGTCCAACCTTCATCCCAGTGTCTCCCTAAGCACTAGATCATAGAATTATTTAGGTTGGAAAAGCCCTCTAGGATCATCAGGTCCAACCTTCATCCCAGTGTCTCCCTAAGCACTAGATCATAGAATTATTTAGGTTGGAAAAGCCCTCTAGGATCATCAGGTCCAACCTTCATCCCAGTGTCTCCCTAAGCACTAGATCATAGAATTATTTAGGTTGGAAAAGCCCTCTAGGATCATCAGGTCCAACCTTCATCCCAGTGTCTCCCTAAGCACTAGATCATAGAATTATTTAGGTTGGAAAAGACCTCTAGGATCATCAAGTCCAACCTTCCTGCTTGTGGTGACGGGTGTTATGTCGATGTTCAGGTGTTTTGGGAGGTGAACACCACGATGGACACCCAGCAATGGGATCACTCACGACCTAGACCTCAACCTTCATCCTCCTGAGCTGCTCAACCCCCTTCCCAGAGAGGGAAAGGGCTGTGATGGAGCAAGGCTGAGACACTTGATCCGTCCACCTGAGGAAGGGCCTCAGCTTTATTGCAAGCCCATAAAATTTTAGGAGAGCTGTTCCAGCCTCGCCGCATGTCCCGTAAAACAGGCTCCTGCTCCGGCAGCCAGGAGGAATTCTGGCCCCCACCCGCTCGCTGGTGACCTTTCCAAAGAGTAAAACACCAGCTCCAATGTGCAAAACAAGGCAAAAAAAAAAAGAAATCCATTATTCCAGGCTTTGCCCTCGCTTTCTCTTGCTCTTACAGAGCCACAAACCACATGTGCCAACCTGTGGGGAACGCTGAGGTTTGGGGGGGGTGTGAAAAACACACATGGGGATGGCAGCTGTGACTCACTGGGTGATGTTCGAGCTGTGTCCTCCCACCTTTCTGCTCTCCACGTATTTTAAACCCACTCCCAGCAAGGAAAAATAGTCACAAGGGGTTTGCCACGTGCTGCCCTGGACCTGCTGCTGCAGGCATGGCTGTGGGGCTCTCCTGGGCTCTGCTCAGACACATCCATCAGCACCATCCTGCAGCTCCCAGCCCAGAAACACAGCCCTGCACCCAAAGGTGTCTGTGCCCCGGGCTGTGCCCTGCACCCCCAGCTTCCCAGAGGCAAAGGTTTGCACGTGAGGGTGCAAAGAACTTGCATAGAGCTGGAGAGGGTGAAGAAAGCAGCTGGTGGCAGCTGAGAGGTGCTGAGATCCCAAAAGAAGGGACCTAGGACCAAACCTCCACATCTCGGGTGGCTGCTGGTGATGCCAAGAGTGTGAAAAAGTTGCTCAGCATCTGGTTCATAGAATCACGGACTGGGTTGAAGGGGCCTTTAAAGCTCATCTCATCCAACCCCCTGCACTGAGCAGGGACATCTGCAGCTAGAGCAGGTTGCTCAGAGCCCCAAACAACCTCCCCTGCAATGGTTTCCAGGGATGGGGCAGCCACCACCTCTCTGGGCAGCCTGGCACAGGCTCTCACCACCCTCAGCACCAACAATTTCATCCTCTGAGTGTTGATGTGTCCACGTCTGGCACAGGGAACCTCCAGCAAGGATTCACCAGGCTCTTCCCAGTGCTGAGCATGGTCACTGCTGAGTCTTGCTGCTCTTTGCCCTTCTCTCATCTCATCTACTCCACCACGCCAAGGTGCTGCCATCTCCCTGCATCTCCAGCTCCAGGCTTGGCATATCCCACATTCCCAGGGCCAGGAGGCAGCTCTGCCACTCAGGATACCCCGACTGGCACCTGGACCTGGAGAATCACCCATTAAACCCATACTGGTGGCTCATCCCTCTTACTCAAGGCAATTTGGGACAAGGAGACTGTGCTCCATGGGTGGGGATGGGAGGATTGGCTGCAGGCAGAGGTTGGTGGATGAGGTGTTGGGCTGGGGGGGACAAGGCTGCTCCAGCTTTCTGGAGGGACCCAGCAAACCTGAGGCTTTGAGGTGCTGCAAGAGCTGCAGATGTAAAACCATGGGTGTGAGAATGAACCAAGGGATGGGTGGTGGGCAGGAGGGGTGCCGGGAGGTACAGTCTCACCTGAGGATGTCCAGTCCTCACTCAACCTCCTCTGCCAGCACAAAACCCTCTCTTTTCACAGGGAAAATGGGCACATATGGCTGTGCCAAGCCCTGCTCAGCTCTTATGGACACCTCTGGGAGTCATAACCCATGGAGCCATCACAGCTTTATGAGCCACCCTCTGCCCAGACCATGCCTGGGCACCTACTCCAGCCCCACAAAGCACCCACTGAAGCCACACTCCCCACGACCCCCAGGTCCAAGCCCTGGCTTTGCTGTGAGGAGGGTTTGGGGCTGAGTTTGGGTGCTCACAGACACTTCACATCCCAGGCAGGGACCCAGGGATCCTCCCTGGCTTGATGAAAGGCCAAAGTTTGCGCTCAGTTTTGCTCCTGGAGACCAGCCCAAAGCTTCCCTATTTTTCCTGCATTCTCCTGATAATCCATTAATGCCATCACCACCGTCTAGCCACGCCGTGCCTGCTGCCAAGGGGAAACTCAATCCTGCAGGAAAAGACCATTTTCTGCTGGACAGCCCCAAAAACCAGCCCCAGCTCCCAGGAGCCCAGCACTAAACCCCCCTCCAGATCAAAGCCTTTGCTCCAGCAGCCTCCTCTGCCATCACCTGCCCTCCTCTCATCCCCACCCCAACCAGCTCCCACTGGGGCTCGCTGCTTCCCAGACAGAGGCAAATCCACTCCACGTCCCGGAGAACTGGAAATCAGAGGGAAAAACAACAAACAGCAGCAGAGCCAACTCCCATCACTTCGCCTGCAGGCAGCAGTTGATGATCTTGGCTCCCTCGGCTGCTGCGGATCCTCCCCAAACACCCTCCATCAGCTCCTCGTGCCTCTCGTCTTTCTTTTCGAAGGGGATCCAACAAATGCACCCCGCAGCCCTAAGTAAACTTTTCCAAGGCTTGATTACCTTCACTGGGCAGCACAAAAAAGTCCAGTCAATCAAGTCTCATTTCCAGATGGAGTTTCTGGTGCCTTTTCCAGCTCAATCAAAGCAACAATTTCTTCCCCGCTCCACAAAACTGGAGCATTTGGGGCTTCTCGGACTCCCCTCGATTTTCACGCTCTCTGTTTTTCTCATAGCTCTTCTTTTTCTAATCCCTCTCCAATTTTTCCAGCAGAATCTTAGGATTTGATTCCAGTACTTGGGGCCAGGCTGAGAAAGTTGGGGTTGTTCAGCCTGGAGAAGTGAAGGTTCCAGGGAGACCTTCTTGCTGCCTTCCAGTATCTCAAGGGGCTACAGGAAAGCTGGGGAGGGACTTTTTACAAGGGCTTGTAGTGACAGGACAAGGGGTGATTGGTTCAAACTGGAAGAGGGGAGATTTAGATTAGAAATTAGGAAGAAATTCTTCACTCTGAGGGTGGTGAGACCCTGGCCCAGGTTGCCCAGGGGGGTTGTGGATGCTCCATCCCTGGAGGTGTCCAAGGCCAGGTTGGAGCAACCTGGAGGTGTCCCTGCCACGACAGGGGGGTTGGAGCAAGATGATCTTTAAGCTCCCTTCCAACCCAACCCATTCTAGGATTCTATGACTCCTTAAAGCCCCATCTCCCGAGTCAAGAGATGAGAGGGGAAAAAAGTAGAATATGGGGTTTTTTCACCCTGAATCCTCCTTTCTGGATGGGAGAACGAGGAGACAGGGAAACTTTCCCTCCTGATGCTTCAACGCCCAGAATCCAGCGAACCCAAAAGACATTAGATGATAAGTGTGCCATAAATTTCAGTCGATTCACGCTTCCGGGCATTGATTCATTGCTTGGAAGCAAGAATGGATGAGGCCAGGAGTGGCCGAGGGTTTTCTGGCAGCACCACACACTTGGAAAGACAAAAAACCTTGACGGGACATCAGAGAGAGCTTCCACCTGCCACACACTGTTTATTTGAGTGCCTTACATGGGAGCCAAGCAGCTTTGAAATCCTGGCTCCTCATGACTCACCCCGCAGGAATTAAACAATTTCCATCCAGGCTCACGGGGAAGCAGCTCCAGGGGCTGCTGGAAAAGTGGCTCCTCCAGCAGCAGCCTCCAGCAAAACGCCTGGTCCTGCTCAAAGGAGCCTTGGCTGGTCCCAGGAGGAGAGACCGCCTGGGAAGACCTTCCCCAGGACTCACTGCAAGCTCCTGATATGGTTTTTTGGGGGGAATTGAACCTCCCCAAAGAGCATCAGTGGGTTCAACAGCCCTGACCGGGGCGGATGCTGCACTGAGAGCACCAGAGCCTGCAATGGGATGGGCTAAACCAGCCCCAAACTGGCAAAAGTGGCCCCAAAATGGCAAAAGTGGCCCCAAAATGAGGAGTCTTGAAAGGAAAAAAGCCCCAAACTGAGTTCAGCCCCAGATCTGAGTTCATAGAATCATTTAGGTTGGAAAAGACCTCCAGGATCAGCAAGTCCAACCTTCATCCAACATCTCCTTGACCCCCAGACCATGTCCCCCAGCACCACATCTACTCGTCTGTTGAACCCTTCCAGGGATGGTGACTCCAGCACCTCCCTGGGCAGAGTTGACCTGTTGGGTTTTCCTGCTCTTGTGGGTGCACAAAGGAGGGGAGGAAAGACAATGTCCCCATCCCCAGCTCTGCTCCTGAGGTTGCTCTGGGGACACGGATTGTCACCATCTCATCACAGACACCCCTTGGCAGGGACACAGGTCACTCGTGTCCTCTGCAGCATCCCTCCCACCCCAGCACAGCCTCATCCTTTGGATGCCAGAAGCAATGATGGCCACGGAGCATCCCACAGCCCTGGCTCATCCCTGCCCTGCCTCCCCCCTCCCAGCTCTCCCAGCTCCCCCGTAAGCAAAACCAGAGCTGAGTGTAGGACACATGGTTCTGCTTTGCCTAAGTGAAAACCAGCCCGACGTGAGCAACTCCAAAGCTCTTCCCACAGCCCCAGCTTCCCCCAGTCCCCCCACAAAGGACTCACCACAAACCAGCCAGACCCTCATCCCTGGGCTCCCCCAGGAGCCCCTTTTGGGGTGACCACCAAAGCCCGAGTGAGGACCCAGCAGTGGTGGAGCTGGACCCGTGGGATGGAGGAGGGGGAGAAGAAGCCATGGGAGGGTGAGGGGAGCACCAGTGTTCCCAGCAACACGGGGAGCCCTTGGATGAACACACCAACCTTTGGCAAACTGAGTTGTTCCCACGCTGACATGACATTTACATTCGGGCTGAATTATGAGGGGTTGGGTTTGTATCACTCCAAACAGCTAAAAAACCCCCACCCCCAACCAACCAACCCCCAACCTCCTACCCCATCATCACCAGAAAAATAAGATGGCAAAATAGCTCCTCACCAAGCCCCTGTGAAGTGGCTGAAGGGGTTGCCAGGGGCACGTGCACCCTGGGGTGGGGGTGGTGGCCACGTCATGGTTGTCACCCATCACGACATCCAGGAGGTGGCTGGAGAAGGAAGGTTCCATGGCTTTGCCATGGCTGGGATGTTGTGTCCCAACGTGAGCAGCTTTCCAGCCCTGCTGAGCTGAGCCTGGGAAGTTGCCATGAGATGGGGCAGCCCTTGCTCTTGGCTCCATCTCTGTTCCCACCATCCTCTTCATTTTGGGAGCCAAACCAGCTCAAAGGTTGAGCACCAGCCATGGCAGCAGGAGATGGTGGGAATTTGGGGTACAGTAACTCATCCACAGTTGGATTTAGATTGGAAATGAGAAGGAAATTCTTCACTCTGAGGGTGGTGAGACCCTTGCCCAGGTTGCCCAGGGGGGTTGTGGATGCTCCATCCCTGGAGGTGTTCAAGGCCAGGTTGGATGGGGCTTGGAGCAACCTGGTCTAGTGGGAGGTGTCCCTGCCATGGCAGGGGGGTTGGAATGAGATGATCTTTGAGGTCCCTTCCAACCCGACCCATGCTGTGATGCTCTGTTGTACACACATCCCATATCCCACGGCGGCCCTGGGGATGTGCCTCACCAAAGGGCATCACTCCAGTGCCCCCAGCCCCAGAAACCTCAGGACCTAGAAACCCAGAATGCTCCCCACCCCCCTGCCCACCCCAGAGCAGCCCCATTTTGGGGCTGGAACCCTCCAAGGAGTCCTCACGAGCTGGATGCTGGGATGGTGCTGGCCAATCTCACCATCTCCCATCCCTCCCATGGGATTTCCGTGCCCTGGGAGACACCACCAGTGGCTTTGATTCCCTCCCCAGAAGTCCCAGGGGGGTCTTCATGTCATTAATTAAAGCAGCAGGAACTTGGTGGGGAAGAACCTGGCTGCCAACAGGGACCCAAGCGTGGGGATTTCTGCTGTGGTGTCCCCATTGGGACCAGCTCAGCCCCAGTTGGGTTTAGCTGATCCCTGCAAGGGCTTAATAATACTAAAGATGCTCTTTTCCCTCCAGCCTCCCACCCTCCTGATCCCTCCATGGCCCCTCTCTCCATCACTCTCTGAGGTACAAATTCAGCTGCACTAAACATCAGCATTAAACCCAAGCAGTTCAAACACACCCCTCTGAGCATCCACCTGCCTGGCCAGCTCAGGGACACAGAGGTCCAGGGGCACCTGGCCAAGCTCTGCACCCCAACACCCTTCACCCACCAGCTCTGCAAAAATATCATTGCAAACAGCACATTTTGGGGGGATCTCTGTCCCTCTTCCTAGCTCAAAATCAGCCAAAGTGCTTAAAAATCCCAGTGGGTTGGACATGGGTGGTGTGGTCCCCAGTTCGTGGTCCCCATCCCAGCAGCTGCATGTTCCTACTGACCCTGGCCAAGGTCAACAAGGCTCCAGCAACCCCAAAACCTTCACAAGCTGATCCAGTCAGTTCCACTCTTTGGGATGAGATGAGTAATTAGAGATTAAAAATGACCACAAAATGCTCTGTGATGGTGTCACTCACATCAGCTGGAGCAGGGACCCTTGTGCCACCATGATGGGGAATGAGGTGGGAATAAAATTGCAACACCCCCACCCCTCCCTCAATGCACCCAAATCCCATTTGCTGATGAAAATAAAAACACATCGCTTGAAATCCCACCAACCCCAGGATGGTTTCTGTAGCCTTGTAGGAAATCAAGGATAACTCCAGCCCCAAAAACCCAACCACAAGCAAGACCCTCCCTGGGTGCTGGGGGTGCAAACAGGACTTGGGGGTGCTGGTGGACGAGAAGCTCAACATGAGCTGTCAGTGACACCTGCAGCCCAGAGAGCCAATGGTGTCCTGGGCTGCAGCAAGAGCAGCGTGGGCAGCAGGGCAAGGGAGGGGATTGTCCCCCTCTGCTCCACCCTGTGAGACCCCACCTGGAGCTCTGCGTCCAGTTCTGGAGCCCCCAGCACAAGAAAGATCTGGAGGTGCTGGAAGGTGTCCAGAGAAGGGCCACGAGGATGGTCAGAGGCTGGAGCACCTCTGCTGTGAGGACAGACTGAGAGAGGTGGGGTTGTTCAGGCTGGAGAAGAGAAGGCTCCCAGGGGACCTTCTGGTGGCCTTCCAGGATCTGAAGGGGCTACAAGAAAGCTGGGGAGGGACTTTTGAGGCTGTCGGGTAGTGGTAGGAGTGGGGGGAATGGGTCAAAAGTAGAGGTGGGGAGATTGAGATGAGACGTTAGGAAGAAGTTGTTGGCCAGGAGGGTGGGGAGACACTGGCCCAGGTTGGCCAGAGAGGTGCTGGAAGCCCCATCCCTGGAGATGTTCAAGCCCAGGTTAGATGGGGCTGTGAGCAACTGATGTAGTGGGAGGTGTCCCTGCCCATGGCAGGGGGGCTGGAATTGGATGATCTTTGAGGTCCCTTCCAACCCTGACAATCCTATGCCTCTAACCAGCAGCCTCACGTACCTCCCACCATCACCTCTCCAGCCCAGAATTCCCCCCTCATGCCGCAACCTGAAGGCTGAATGTGAATTATTTTTTTTGGGGGGGTGACAAACCACCCCCCCACGCACTCAATAACCACAGGATGCCAAATAGGGGCGGCTTCTCAGAGGAAACTAATTACTGTGGCTTGTTTGAACAATCCCGGGGCCTGGGGAAATCGGGTTAAAAGCTTTAATTTTGGCAGCCAGACGGAGCCCAGGCCCCAGATGTGCTTCTCCTCTGGGCTGGTTTCGACACCGCTGGTGTCTCGGAGCTGCCACGGGTGTGCTGGGGGAAAAAAACTCCTTTTTTTTTTCCCCAAGAAAGGAAAAGTGCTCGGTGGGATCCGGGAGGGAAAATCCCACTGGAGGCAGGAGAGTCAGAGGTGCCACAAAAGCAGCAGCTCCTCCAAGCAGGCTGGCTGGGGCTGTGAGCAAGTGATGGAGTGGGAGGTGTCCCTGCCCATGGCAGGGGGGTTGGAGCTGGATGAGCTTGGAGTTCCCTTCCACCCCTGACAAGTCTATGATTCTCTGTTTTGTTGGGTTTTCCTTCTTTGTGGGTTTGGCCACTGGGAGCATGATGGCCCTTGAAGGACTCTCTGTATCAATTCCCCATTTTTCCAGGGTGTTTGTGGGAGCACTTCCACCTTTTCTATGTGTCTCTGGAGTGCTGACACGGTCCCTTTAGCTCCCACCTTAATAATTCCCATTCTCAACCCCAGAGAAATATGGGTCAGATCCTGCCCTCACTCAGCATCCCTGCAAGTGGGACAGGTTGGACCAGACATGAGCTGTGCCAGGGGCAGGACAGAAGAGTTACAGCCCCTGGGTGCCCTGTGAGGGATGAGCATCCAGCTGCATCCCTCAATAGCATCACCCAACAGCACCCATCCGTGTCCCCCAACAGCACCCATCCCTGCTCCTCATTTCCATCCCCCAACAGCACCCATCCACATCCTCCAAAAGCACCCATCTATGTCCCTCAACAACATCCATCCAGAATCACAAGGGTTGGAAGGGACCTCTAGAGATCATCTGGTCCAGCCCCCCTGTCCCAGCAGGTTCATCTCAGCAAAGTCACACAGGAACGTGTCCAGATGGGTCTTGAAAGTCTCCAGAGAAGGAGACTCCACAACCGCTCTGGGCAGCCTGGGCCAGGCTCCAACACCCTCACAACAAACAACTTTCTCCTCCTGCTCAGGTGGAACCTCCTGGGTTCCAGTTGGTGCCCGGTGCCCCTTGTCCTGTCCCTGGGCACCACTGAGAAGAGACTGATTGCTCCATTTTCCTGACACCCACCCTTCAGATAGATCAGATCCCCTCTGAGGCTTCTCTTCTCCAG
Organism: Brachypteracias leptosomus; assembly: GCA_013401335.1. Classification (NCBI taxonomy): domain Eukaryota; kingdom Metazoa; phylum Chordata; class Aves; order Coraciiformes; family Brachypteraciidae; genus Brachypteracias; species Brachypteracias leptosomus. Next base: position 153,140 of record VYZX01024249.1, read on the forward strand.
CTAAACAGCTCCAGGGTTCTCAGTCCTTCCTCAAATGAGAGATGTTCCAGTCCCTTAATCATCCTTGTAGCCCTCCGTTGGACTCTCTCCATTCCTCATCAGCTTCCTTCAACAGCACCCATCCCTGTTCCTCATTCACATCTCAACAGCACCCATCCACAGCCCTCATCAGCACCCATCTGTGTCCCTCATGAACATCACTCAACAGTGCTCATCTGCATCCCTCAATAGCATCCTTCAACAGCACCCATCCATGTTCCTCAGCTGCATCCCCCATTGCTTATACAGACTGGGCAGTGACTGGCTTGAGAGCAGCCCTGAAGAAAAGGACTTGAGGGTGCTGGTGGACCAGAAGCTCAACATGAGCTGTCAGTGTCCTCTCCTACGAGAATAGACTGAGAGAGTTGGGGTTGTTCAGGCTGGAGAAGAGAAGGCTCCAAGGGGACCTTCTG
>VYZX01024249.1:153644-204986 GCA_013401335.1 Brachypteracias leptosomus
TGCCATGGCAGGGGGGTTGGGACTGGATGAGCTTTAAGGTCCCTTCCAACCCTGACAATTCTATGATTCTATGATCAGCCTTCATCTGCACCCCTCAACAGCAGCACCCATTCACATCCTTCATCTGCACCCCTCAAGAGCACCCAGACCAAGAAGCTCAGGTGATGCCCATGCCCCAGCAGTGGGAAATCCCCCATATCTTCACTCCTCCCTATATATACACATTTAATTCCTCCTTGCACAGGAGGAGCTGCCTTGTCAAGGCTCCTGCCGGGGATTACGGTGCTTTGCTGAGGGCTGAGAGCCCCGGGAGAGGTTCTCAAATCCAATTTGCACTAAACCCTTCCAGTGGGGTTTGGACGCTGCGCAGACCAAGATCCCATTAGCATTTACTGTCCAACTCCAGCAGCAACTGCCCACATCTTGAACCACTTAGTGCTGCTCCAGAGCCAGCCGAGGAGGGATCCCTCCCGAGACAGCACCAGGAGTGGGCTGGGAATGGAGAAGTGCAGAAACTGGGAGATACTGGGGATTAGGAGGTGGGGAGTCACTGGCCCAGGTGGCCCAGAGAGGTGCTGGAAGCCCCATCCCTGGAGATGTTCAAGGCCAGGTTAGATGGGGCTGTGAGCAACTGATGGAGTGGGAGGTGTCCCTGCCCAGGGCAGGGGGGTTGGAACCAGATGATCTTTAAGGTCCCTTCCAATCCTGACAATTCTGTGATTCTATTCTACGAGGGCTGGGAGAGCTGGAGGGTCTCCAAAAGGTCAGAGTCACCTGGGTCTTTGCAAGCACAGATGCTGATGGACACATCCCTGGAGCTTTCCCATCACTGTGAGGGAAAACTGGCTTGGGATACCCTTAGGGATGGGAGGTTTTCCACATGGAAGAGCCACACAACTTCCAAAAAAGCCCAATTTTGCTTTCTGAGCCCTCTAATCACACCCAAGGACACTGATGTGGGACATATGCAGAGGCACTGCCCTCCCTACACATCTTCTTCCACTCCAGATGGGATCTGGTGGAATTTGTGGATAAGATAAGGTTCATTTTCCTGCCCCCATCCAGCAACGTGGTGCCATAAACCAAAACACCCTTTGCAATCAGAGCCTGGCCACCCAAATCCTGCCCCTGCTCCTGTGGAGGGGCTGATGCCAGCACTGAGGGCAGCACAGGGACAGTCTGCCCCTTTTCTGCCAGTTTTCCACCTTTCCCAGCCTGGATGCTGCAGTGGGACCTGCTGGTGCTGCTTGGAGCAACAGGTAAATAAAGCAAGTGCTGCTGGAAGGTACTGGGGGGTCTTCTCCAGTGAGAAGATGGATTGTGGCTCATCTCATAGAATCATAGAATTGTCAGGGTTGGAAGGGACATCAAAGCTCATCCAGTTCCAACCCCCCTGCCATGGGCAGGGACACCTCCCACTCCATCAGTTGCTCACAGCCCCATCTAACCTGGCCTTGAACATCTCCAGGGAGGGGGCTTCCAGCCCCTCTCTGGCCAACCTGGGCCAGTGTCTCCCCACCCTCCTAGCCAAGAACTTCTTCCTAACGTCTCATCTCAATCTCCCCACCTCTAGTTTGGACCCATTGCCCCTCCTCTCCTTGCTGTCTGTGGAGCAGAGCTGGTGGCACAGCCAAGCCCCACACCCTGCCATCCATCCCCACCCCAGTAGGGAGCCCTGTGCTGCTGTCACCTCTTTTCCAAAGCCCAGGGCCAGTGTAGCCTGTCCCACCACAGCTCCTCTGCTGGTGTTTGGGGATGGAAAGCATCAATCACCTTCAGATGTCTTGAAGACAAGCAGGGGACCAGATCCCCCTCTCCTCCCCATCAGTCCTTTGCCAGGGAGATCCCACCAGGACACAGCTGGACATCACCCTCCCTTCATAGAATCATCATAGAGTCTTTGGAGATCCTGACCCAAAACACCATTTAGTCCCATAAGCAGGGAAATTCATGTCCACACCTTCCACCTCATCATTCTCTACAACTACCTGAAAGGACATTGTAGAGAGGCTGGTGCTGGTCTCTTCTCACAGGTAATTAGTGGTAGGACAAGAGGGGATGGCTTCAAACTGCACCAGGGGAGGTTTAGACTGGACATTAGGACAAAATTTGTCACAGAAATTTGGTCAGACACTGGACCAGGCTGCCCAGGGAGGTGGTGGAGTCACCATCCCTGGAGGGGTTTAAGGGTCGTTGGGGGATATGGTTTAGGGGAGAACTTAGAGTAGGGCTGATAGTTGGACTTGATGATCCCAAGGGTTTTGTCCAACCTGGATGATTCTATGAATCTATGATCTCCACCCATGCTCAGAGGGCTTGGGGTCACTCAAACCCTGGCTGGGTCCTTTAGCCCCCCTCAAACTGCCCTTGGGCTCTAAACAGGGACATCCCCACCCCAGTCTGCGGCAGCACCCAGCCCAGCTGGTTGGAGCATCCCTGCCAGGAGCCACCTCCCACCTCCTGCCACATGTGGTGGCTCCGCCGCTGGCCCCGTCCCTGCAACCAGCTCCCAGGAGCTGCTAAGCCTCAAAAATGTGCTCTTAATAAGCCAGCACCACTTAACAACAGCTGCCCTGGTGAAGCAGAGGAGAACTTCTCCTTGGGGACACCCTGGGGACACGAGGCTGGTGTCTCCGGGTGGGAGGCAGCATCTGCTGGAGGGGATGAAGAGGTTTTGGTTCCTAGCCAAGGTTCTGGCTGGCTTTGGTCCCTCTGCCTTGCACAAGGGCTCAGCTCATTTGGTGAGACACTGGCCCAGGTTGGCCAGAGAGGTGCTGGAAGCCCCATCCCTGGACATTTGGAAGGCCAGGCTGGCTGGGGCTGTGAGCAAGGGATGGAGTGGGAGGTGTCCCTGCCATGGCAGGGGGGTTGGAACTGGATGATCTTTGAGGTCCCTTCCAACCCTGATGACTCTATGATGGCCCTGCCTGGCATGGGGAAGAGAGCAGAGAGGGAAAACCCCAGGGAGACCCCAAGAGGCTGCTCCAGCACCTTGCTGGGACCATCCCTGTTCCTCTTGGCTGCAGCCCGGAGCTCCTCAGGGACCTCGACCACTGGGATGGACCCCACAAGGGTTTGGGATTTGGGCTTGCAGCCCTGTGGTGAGTGGCACAGGGATGAGCTGCCCCTGCTCTGCTCCAGGAGCAAGGCATGAGGGTGTCCAGGGCAGCAGGACTGGGGGGTCTGCCCCATTTTATGGTGCCAACAGGTCTTTGGCCACCAGCAGCCATCACCAAGTCCAATGGTCCTGGTGTTTTATAGGGGTGGGGTAGGGAGCAACAACAGACAGCAATAAATGCACCCCGTGCTCCCAGCCAGCCCCATCAGAGCACAGCCCAAACCTACATCATTAAAGATGAAGAAGCCACCTCAAGCCACCCAGAAGCTCATGACCTGGGCACCCCCAAAATCCCACCTATTTCATAGAGTCATGGAATGGTTTGGGTTGGGTTGGAAGGGACTTCAAAGATCATCTAGTCCCAACCCCCCTGCCATGGCGGGGACCCCTCCCACTAGACCAGGTTGCTCCAAGCCCCATCCAGCCTGGCCTTGAACACCTCCAGGGATGGAGCATCCACAACCCCCCTGGGCAACCTGGGCCAGAGTCTAAAGCTGGAAATAAAACAGGTCAAGATGAAATCAAGGGGCTCCCTAAAGCCCGTGACAGCAAAGCCCAAGAGCCCAGCCCCTGCTCAGGGATGATCTCCTTACTCAGCACCAAGCACTGCCCAGGAGAGCTCATGGATGGGAGATGCCCCAGCCCTGGAGTTATTCAAGGTCAGGCTTGAAGTGGCTCTGAGCAGCTGAGGAAGGTCTGTTCAAAAGGGTTTGTAATGACAGGACCAGGAGGGATGGTTTTAAGCTGGGAAAGGAGAGATTTAGGCTGGAGATTAGCAAAAAGTTCTTTAGCATGAGGGTGATAGATGAGTGGAATGGGCTGCCCAGAGAGGGGGGGGAGGCCCCATCCCTGGAGTCCTTCAAGGTGAGGGTTGATGGGGCTCTGAGCAGCCTGCCCTAGGTAGAGATGTCCCTGCTGGTGTAGGGAGGTTGGAGCAGATGAGCTCTGGAGGTCCCTTCCAGCCCTATGATTCTATGCTGGGCAGATGACCCTGCCCCAAGCCAGGCCCCTGCTCTGCAGCAAAAGCTGCTGAACTAGAGAAAAACTCAACTCCTGCCTTGGATTATCACAGCCTGGGAGTGATGCTAAAGGAGGAACTTCCCCTCCTGGGAGATCTCCTGCTGTGCAGGGGCTGCCCGACCTCCCTCCAGCAGCCACCAGGCAGCCCCTTATATGCTCGCCTTGGATAAAGTTCAAAGAGCCCTTTTTTCTGCTTGGGAAAAAAAACCCAACAAAAAAAAGCAATGTGGTTCCATTAAAATCAAAACACTTCATGAAAATCAGCGTTGATGCCAGTGACAGGATTCATTAAGGGGCTGACAGGGCGATGATGTGCCCTTTGAACAGGGAGGAAGGAGGCGCTTTTTGTTGGGGGCAAAGGGGCTGTTTTAATTTAGCTCCTCGGGTGTGGGGCTCCAAAGTGAGCCCGGGGTGGGGTTTGTGATGATAGGAACAGGGCTGCTCGTGGCATTTCCCTTCCCAGGGTGGGCGCAGAGGCGGCTGCTTCGTGCTGATGCTCTTAGGATGTTTCTTCACACGAGAGCATCTCTGTGCCTTGCCTGGCACAACATGCAGGGAGCAAGTTGGGGCTTCTCTCCTTTGAGTTTAATAATGGGGAAAGACTCTGAATCATAGAAGGCTTGAGGCTGGAAGGGACCTCCAGAGCTCATCTGGTCCAACCGCCCTACACCAGCAGGGACATCTCTCCCTAGGGCAGGCTGCTCAGAGCCCCATCAAGCCTCCCCTTGAAGGACTCCAGGGATGGGGCCTCCTCCCCCTCTCTGGGCAGCCCCTTCCCCTCATCTATCACCTTCATGGGAAAGAACTTTTTTCTAATCTCCAGCCTAAATCTCTCCTTTCCTAGCTTAAACCCATCACTCCTGGTCCTGCCATCACAAACCCTTTTGAACAGACCTTCTCCTGCCTTCCTGTAGCCCCTTCAGGTCCTGGAAGGGCACTCTACGGTCCCCCTGGCGCCTTCTCTTCTCCAGCTGAACAGCCCCAACTCTCTCAGTGTCTCCACACCAGAGATGCTCCATTCCCCTGAGCATTTTGGTCCCTCCTCTGGACACGCTCCAATCTGTCCCCACCTTTCTTGTGCTGGGGGCTCCAGAGCTGGACACAGTAAAATCCCAGGACAAGCTGGGTTGGGTGGGATTTTTCCAATCCAGCCACCTAATGGTGGGACTGGAGCAGATGGTTCCCCCTGACTGAGGGACTGGTCCATGGCTCTGTCACTGTGGCAGCACTCCTGGGATGCCAAGTGATGCCTGGCACAGTGAGAGTGGAATGTCCAGCTGGTACCTGGCTCCTCACCCCTCCCCATGTGCACTCTGGGAGCCACCAGAGGAGGACCACACGCTGCTACCCAGGCTGGGCTCAGCAAGGGTCCTGGAAGCAGGGTTGTGCACATGTGCTTTAGCTTAGGCCAGCAATGAAATTTCCTGTGGCACCAGGGGAAAAAAAAAAAACCCCACACACCAGTAAACACACACCAGTCCTGAGCTGTGCTACTGCACCTCCTGCCATGGGCACCCATGTGGGGCTCCTGGAGCCTCCATCTCTCAGCATCTCCCCCTCTCAGCATCTCCCCCTCTCAGCATCTCCCTCTCCACTGATGCTCAGCTTGCTGGGTACCCTGAGATGCTCTGGAGGCTGATGGTCCTTCGTGACCCCTCAAGCCCATCCCTGTGTGGCTCAGCACATCCCAGGGTAGGGCTCACTGGGGTTGGCAGCTGCCTGCCCTGGGTGCCCAATGCCACTGCAGCAGGCGTGTCCATGGCATGCTGCACTAGGGACAACCAAAGGGATGCTTACTCTGCCCATGTCACCAGCTAGTAGCATGTTTAGGACCACAAGAGAAGCACCTTGACCTCAAAAAGTGGCTGTTACAAATCTTGCAGCCCCCAAAGGTGGGACTCAACCTCAAAAGCACCCCCAGGAGCCCCCCAGCCTGGCACGGCCATAGGGGAGCAGCCCAAGGCAGCCTGAGGAGAGCAGGGAGGTGGCTGAGCTGTGATTCACGGCTGCACCGTGGGAGGGCACCCAGTGCAGCACAGCCAGGCCTGCTCAGCACCCAGCACCCAGCAGTGCCAGCAGGCACAGGCACCCAGGGGTGCCCACCTCCAGGGGAGAAGGGAGAGGTGCCAGGACCCGCATGTCCCCCCCAGCTGTGTCACAGCAGCCTGGATCAGCTCTTATTTCAACCCAGGGGTTGAGTGCATGAGGTCTGGAAGGTGCTGGGCTCTCCCCATGCCCTTAAGAATCCAGGAGGAGCTTGGCCCTGGGGCCACAATCTGCTGTGAAGCAACTCCAGCCATGCACAAGTGGAAGGCAAAGCAGGAGGAGCAGCTCAGCATCCCCTGGGATGCCCATAGCTGGCGTCAGGGTGTGTTGCACCCCATCCTCCCAGGCAAGACATGAGCTGGACCAGGACTGAGCAACCACTTCAATATCTATCATCACTTAAAAACAGGAGATGTAGAAATGCAGGGAAGTCTCATTTCCCCCCAGCCCAGCCCTGGAGCTGCCGGGGATGGTGGCACAGGACGAACCCGTGTCCTGCCATGGTGCTGGTGGCACCGAGGATGCCCCCACCGGGCACTGCCACAGTCCAGCATCACAAGCTCTGCTTTGCAACCTGGACTCATCACTTCAGCGAGTAAATCTGGGTCTGAACCAACATCCCAGTTAAAACCAGCAGCTAAAAAATCAAACCCAAGCGCTCAAGGCTCCTAAAACCTTTCACAGGGACCCCCCCCCTTCCCCTGCAGCATCTCGGCCGCTTCGGCCATTAAATGTCGGAGCACCCACGAACACGAGAGGCTGAATTTGGGATCCACAGAAGATCCTGGCAGCAGCCCTGGGACACGGGCAGGACTCAGAGGCTGCCCGCGATGGACCAAGCCCCTCTCCCCAGCGCCGAATTACGGATTGGCTCCCGGAGCAACAATAGGATTTAAATCAGTGCTGGCTACAAGCTACCATATATGTGCAATAAAGCCACCCGAGGTCTAGGTTGGGTTTTTTTTTTCCAAGCCTTCCTACAGACCGCAGGGAAATTCCCTCCCCGGCCGGAGGGCTGAGCTCGGCCCCCCAGCCCCTGCCGGGGCTCTGGCTTCGGTCCCCGGAGCCCGGCCGAGAGCCGGTGGCAGGCGCCGGGAGAAGGTGCCGGGGTTGCAGATGCAGACAGAGCCCGGCCGTAGATCCTTCCGTTTCTTAAACTAATATTTAGACAGGACGCATTCCCCCCCCCAGCCCCCCCCGGCACCCGGAGCCGTGTTTGTGTTCCTGCGTGGCGGGACCGTCTCCAAGTATGAAGCAAACTCCTCCTGCAGCCCGGACACCGAGCGAGGGCTGCGGGCCCGATCCTGCCTCTGCCATCCTCGCCATCCTCCCGGGAAGCCCCAAGGAGCCGCTTCTGCCCCGTTCGCGGGGTGGCACCACCCGACCGACCCCCCCCAACCCCGCCGGGAGCGGGGGATAAAAGGCGGCGAAACCCGGGACCGGGCATCGCGGCGCCGGGAAAGCGGCGCCGCCGGGACCCCCGGAGCCTCCGGGAGAAGGGCAGGGTCCGTCCCGAACGAGGGCAGGTGGCCGGGGCCGCCCGCGGCTCTTACCTGGAGGCCGGGCCGGTGCTCGGGGCTCAGCGGCGGCTCCGCGCCGGGACCGGGACACGCGTGGGGCCCGGGGCCGCCATGGGCGAGAGGCGGAGCGGCTCGGTACGGGCTCGGCTGGAGCTCGGCTCGACGCGGCTGGAGCTCGGCTCAGCTCGGCGGGGGGGGCTCGGCCACCGCCTCCTCCCCGCGGCGGGGGCGGGTTTGGAGCCGNTGGAGCTTCGCATCACCCCCTTCCTCCAGTTCCCTGTCCCCAGAACCTTCGCATCGCTCCGCTCCCCAAGTTCCCTGCCTCCGGACCCCCGGTGCTGCCCCTGGACCCGGTGTCCGAAGGGCTGTGCTGAGGCTCCGACCCGCCGGGGAGGCACCGACCCACTGCAGGCAGCGACCAGCCCGGTGCCAGTGCCCAAATCTCCCCTCGCCGTGGTACCCAAAGCCCCCCGGCCACAGGATACATCCCTCCCCAGAGTGGTACCCAAAGCCCCCGACTGCAAGACACATCCCTCCCTATCGTGGTACCCAAAGCACCCCGGCCACCAGGCACATCCCTCCCTATCGTGGTACCCAAAGCCCTCCAGCCACAGGGCACAACCCTCCCCAAAGTGGTACCCAAAGCCCTTCGGCTGCCGGGCACATCCCTGCAGATCCCATTGAGGGATCATTTAAGGGCATCATTAAGTCCCCTCTCGAAGTAGTCCCAGCAGGGGCACGCTGCAGGGGTCAGCAGCTTTGTGGCACCGTAATCTCCAGCTTCTCGCCACAGCTTTTCCCATCCCGGCTCTGCAGACCAAGGCAGGATCATCCCTGAGGAATGGGACGGGCTGGAGGTTGATGGTGATGAACACGTGGGACGGGCTGTCTGGGGTTGAGGGATGTTCTTGCACTTTCTGTGTGAATTGTTAACCTGGATTCACCCCATGGTCCCCTCACCCCATGCTGGGAACAGCCCAGCTCAGGTTGGGTGCAGAGATGAACCAGCACAGCTCCACAGCTCCCAGTCCCTTGGGATGAATCACTGGAGATACCAAAAATCCCAACCAAAAAAAGGTGTGTTCAGGTAAACTGAAAATCTGTGGTTTCTGTTGGCCAAAGCTAAAAACCCCCAGCAGTGCATCACATCCCCCAAAGGATTCTTGTTAAATCACACTTAAAAACTAACGTTCTTCATGGGCAAAGTGTTTTATTTTTCAGCTGCATCACTTGATCTCATCCCAAAGGTTTCTTTTCTCTGGCAAGCTCTTGGTTTGGAGCTGCCCAGAGGTGACTGTCTGCCCCAGCCTTGGCACACACACACGTAACAGATCCCTGCAGTGTTGTCCTGGTCATGCAGGGCTCGGGCAGGGCTGGGGACACCACGGGACAGGGGGTGACAAACACCCCAGCTCCTGTCCCCTGCTGTGGTGATGCTCTAATATGGCAAAGTTGGGAGAAGTTCCTTCTAATAATAAACAAATCCAGGTCAGCTGAGCAAGGGGCAGGGAATTAAATCTCACAAGAAACAAGTTTTAATTTAAGGCAAATGTGGGACTCGGCACGTTTGAAGTGCTGCTGTCCCTCAACCCTCCAAGGGGTTGGGTTGTTCTGGCTGCCCTGTGGGGGGGAGAGACTCAACCCCTTGGTGGGAAGAGCTGTGACAGCACCTACAGCTTGTGCACCTCAGGGTCTTGGTGCTCAAAAAGAGCCAGGGACATGTTCCTGCTTCAGAGAATCATCAAGGTTGGAAGGGACCTCAAAGATCATCCAGTTCCAACCCCCCTGCCATGGCAGGGACACCTCCCACTTCATCAGTTGCTCACAGCCCCAGCCAGCCTGGCCTTCCAAATGTCCAGGGATGGGGCTTCCAGCACCTCTCTGGCCAACCTGGGCCAGTGTCTCCCCACCCTCCTGGCCAAGAACTTCTCTTCCACTTGTCAGCTCTCTCCTAATGGGACAATCACCTCAGCTTCATTCATCTCCGTATCCTCACCTCAGGGCCAGTGGGACTGATTCAAGGGTCCTCATTGTCCCACTTGGCTCCTCATGGGTGGGTGATGGCTCTTTACAGGTGTGTGATGGAGTCATCTTGGGGCTGACCACAGAAAGGCACTTTAGTTAACAAAATGAAATGGAAAATACCATAGAATCACTGAGGTTGGAAAAGACCTCCAGGACCATCAAGTCCACCCTTCATCCAACCTCTCCCTGACCCCTAGCCCATGTCCCAAAGCACCACATCTACTCGTTTGTTGAACCCCTCCAGGGATGGTGACTCCTTCTGGTGGGCTTGCTTAGAAACAAGACAATTCTTGCTGCTGTTTGCCCTGACATCATTAGGCTCCAGAGTTATCAGCCAGTTTGTGGGTACAGCCCCTACCTCTCCATGCTCCTGCTGCAGCTCCGTGGATGCTCTAGCCCCAGGTTTAGAGCTGGGTGAAGCTTCGTGACCTGGGAAAGCAGCGATGGGTGTAGTTGGAGATGGCTGCAGAGTACAGGAACGTTCCACTCAACCCCTCCCTTCCTCCAGCTCCCCAAAAGTGGCACCGGGTTGGTTTCGTGGCAGGGTTGGGAAGAAACGTGATCCGTATTTTCCGTTTGCTGTTGTGTAAGTCAGAGGGGTGCAGGTCGGGGCAGGCGGCGTGTGCCAGAGGGGTGCCCGGGGAGGCACGTCCCACCTGGGGCACCCTGAGCACCTCAGTGAGGGCTGGAGAGGCTTCAGCTTTCCTGGAACCCACCACAGGTTTCAGAGGAAAGCACACAAACACCACAAACCAGTTCTGATCAGAAAAGTGTGAAGGGAAAGTCCTGTTTGTACAGGAAAAGCACCACGAGGAGAACAAGAAAGAGAATCACAGAATGGGTTGGGGTGGAAGGGCCCTTTCAAGGTCATTGAGTCCAACCCCCCTGCACTGAGCAGGGACATCTGCAACTAGAGCAGGTTGCTCAGAGCCCCAAACAACCTCCCCTGCAATGGTTCCAGGGATGGGGCAGCCACCACCTCTCTGGGCAGCCCTGCTGGCAAAGTTGGCTTTGGGAGGGGTGTAGGTGCCCCTTCAAAAGCAGCCAGGCTGGGACAGACCTGCCAGGGCACAGCTGAAGACATCTGCAGAGGCTGATCCTGGCATGAAGCATTTAGGATGTAGGGCATGAAGGGATTGAAGGTCTAGAGGAGGAGCTCAGTGCTCCCTTCATGGCTGGCTTGTTACTTCTCCTGTCTTCCTAGTGTTTGTTTTTGCAAGTATTAATATGCTGGGACTGTTTTCTTTAGCAGCCATCGGGGGCTGGAGGCTTTCACTGGGGGTCTGGGATCTGGGTGACCTTGCCCCATGGGGAGATCTTCCCAGGAGTGGTCTACAGAGCCTGGTCATGGTTGCCCAAGTTCCCCACGGCCCCAGCAAGAGCCACAGAGGTTCCCCTGCCACAAAGACCCCCCAGTGCAAGCCTTGGGGTGGGAGCAGCAGGGGGAGCAGCAGTGATGGGTGCTGCTGCTCTTCACAGAATCACAGAAACACAGAGTGTCAGGGGTTGGAAGGGACCTCCAAAGATCATCCAGTCCAACCCCCCTGCCAGAGCAGGAGCACCCAGAGCAGCTCACACAGGAACACGTCCAGGGGGGCTTGAAACATCTCCAGAGAAGGAGACTCCACAACCTCCCTGGGCAGNTCTCCTACGCTGCTCTCCAACAGCTCAGTCCCAACCCACACTGGTACCTGGGGTTGTTCTTGCCCAGATGCAGACTCTACACTTGCCCCTGTTATATTGCATTTTTCTCCCTGTCCAACCCTCCAGCCTCTCTCCCTGAGCCGAGGAGGCTTCACCTCCCCGTGCCTGCTCTGCTCTGCTCAGCTCCACCACCCGACACCTCCAGCTCTGCAGCCCAGAGAAAGCAGCAGCTGCCCCTGCCAAAAACCCAGTAGCTGCTAAACAAACAATTTAATGCAAAACAGCCTGAATGGAACAGGAGCAAACGTGCCCAAGAAAGCGTCGAAGCCATTAGAGAGCCCCAGCACAAGCACATGATGTCGGGAGGGCCTGGGGAAGCACAGCCTGGTGCAATTTGCATCTCTTCACTCACCTCCTCCTCCCAACCATGTGTAACGTGGCTGGGGAGATGTAGTTTCCATCTGTCCCGTGGTCTGTAGGTCTGTCTGGTTGTCCCTGCAGCCAGTGCCTGCCTGTCCCCACCCTGCAGTGCTGGTACCAGCATCTTCTCCTTCAAATAAACCAGGAGCTGGTGAAATCCAGAGTGTAACGAGGAGCCTCTGGCTCAGGAGTTGTTCATATTTGGCTTGGCTGCCTCCTCTTGACCAGTCAAGCTACCCTTGATCCACGGGGTTTAAATCAGCCCCAAGCTGATGATTTGCAGGCTGACAGCAAGTGGGAGCAGAGCCTGGAGATCCCCCTTTGCTTCTCCAGCCCTTCCTGGGGGCAGCTGCAAAAGGAGCCTGAGCAGGGTGCACACTGGGGCTCTGCAAAGGGTGCCCACCCGGGCATCTCACAGGGATGCTCCAGGACTAGGAGGGATGCAGATAAAAGCATTGCCTGCAGCAGTGTGGGCTGGAAAGTTCTGAGCTGTGAGCAGGGGATGATGGAAATGCCTGTGCAACCATCCAGCACCTGGGCTCTGCCTCATCTCCACAGGGACATGAAGGCAGACTTCATCTGAAGGGGGCTCCAAGAAAGCTGGGGAGGGACTTTTGAGGCTGTCGGGTAGTGGTAGGACTGGGGGGAATGGGTCAAAAGTAGAGGTGGGGGGATTGAGATGAGACGTTAGGAAGAAGTTGTTGGCCAGGAGGGGGGGGAGACACTGGCCCAGGTTGGCCAGAGAGGGGCTGGAAGCCCCATCCCTGGACATCTGGAAGGCCAGGCTGGCTGGGGCTGTGAGCCACTGATGGAGTGGGAGGTGTCCCTGCCCATGGCAGGGGGGTTGGAACTGGATGATCTTTAAGGTCCCTTCCAACCCTGACAATTCTATGAGTCTATGATTCATCTCCAGCATGCTCTTGGACCTCCAGCTTGTTGTACATCCTCTAGAAGGTGAGAAAAGACCTCAGTCCTCTCCTGATTGAAGCTGGCCCTGCTCTGGTGGCCCTATGGAGATGAAGGCCTTGCTGGGGTGAAGCCCACAGAGACCCAGGCAAACCAGGGGCAGTTCAGAGCTGCAGAAGACAATTCCTGCCCTGGCACCATTCACCTTCCCAGTGCAGACCCAGGATGCCCCAAGCAGGGTCATCCAACGTGGACCTTCATGCAGGAGGTGTGGAGGCACAGGCAGGAGCATAGAATCATAGAACTGTCAGGGTTGGAAGGGACCTTAAAGCTCATCCAGTTCCAACCCCCCTGCCCTGGGCAGGGACACCTCCCACTCCATCAGTTGCTCACAGCCCCAGCCAGCCTGGCCTTCCAAATGTCCAGGGATGGGGCTTCCAGCACCTCTCTGGCCAACCTGTTCCAGCACCAGCCAGGCTGCCCTCTGCAAAGGATGGAGACTTGTGAAAGAGGCAGCAATCCCCAAAATGAGAGATTTAGCAGAGGAAAGCTGCTGAATGACCCTGGGGCTGAAAGCAGCTGCCACCAGATACCACCAGATACCACGGGCACCTCGCCCTGGTCCCATGTGGCATCTACAGCCTGGTTGGATATGGGGCAATGACATCTTGGACACATCTTCCTCTTAAAAGAGCCACTCACAGCCCCAGATCCCCACGTCACTTGGGAAGTGCTGCAGGTTGATGTCACCCTCCACTCCCTCTCCCAGCCTCACTCACCCCATTGACTCACTGGGAGATGACAGAGCTCAGAGACATGGTGGAAATCAAGAGGAGATGTTGTGGAGCACTGGGATGGAATGAAAAATTGGAATGAGCCAGAAAATACCTGGTACATCATGTCACCCACAAAACCTACTAAGAACAAGCATCCGTAAACACTGAGGGGGAAAATCTAAGCAATTAAGTCATTTAAAATGTCAAGTAGCCCATGGACCCCACATTTGGACATGACAGATGACCAAAAACATCAGACATGAAAAATTCCTGAAGGTTAACAAAGGAACCATGATTAATTCCTCCCTGTTCCAGGGCAATCGCATTATATACACACAAAGGAGTCATAAAAATTCCAGGATGACGGAAGAAAATCCTTACAGATAAAATACAAGCAGAGTGGAAGGAGCTGGGATGGTCCAGGGAAGGAAAGTGCCTGGGGTTGGCTCCTAGATTTTGTGGGGGATAAAAGCTGGATCCTCTAATTCCCTGGAAGATGGGACTGGAGGATTACACCTGGTGAAAGTGCTGGGAATGCCACATCCCAGCTTGAGATGGGACAAATCCTGACAGCCACACATGAGATGAGCTGGGCAGTGCCCCTTGTACAAGCCAAGCACCACATGGAAAAGAATTGAGGGTGGAGAAGCATCAGTGGTGGCACAAGCAAGGGTCGTGCAGAAGGAAAGAGGTAAAGAGGTCAGCACCCTGCTGATGGCCAATTTAAAAGTCCTGGAGAGCCCCAAGTGCCAGAGCTGAGCACTTAAGGACGTGAGAAAATAAAGGGATAAAGTCAAGTGATTTTGGTCCAAGAAGGAAGTTTCTTTCTGCAGTCAAGAGGAAGATATTTCAAACCAAAACCACAAAGAAAATATCATTAAAAGAGGCTGGTGGCTGCTCGTTGGCTTTTTGTGGGATGTTTTTCATCAAAAAAAGGCTCGGTAGTCTGCAAAATTAATTAAGGAGGGTGCTGAGCAGTGCTAAGGGCAGGAGGGGGGGGTTTAGGGGCTGCTCCCATGGGCCACAGACCCTCTATGAGGAGAACAACCCCTCTGAGAACCACGAATACCCACCTTGGCTCCCATGGGACAGAGCAGAGATGGGGTCCCACATCTGGCTCCAGGAGCATCTCATCCCTTGTGTGTCCTCATCAGCTGCACCTCAAGTAATCCTGTCCTTGCTGGAGGATGCAGCTCCAAACTGCTCATCATTCACTCTCCTGGAGTGATGAACCTGCCCCATGGGGACGTTGTTCCCATGTCCTAATGGGCCATGAAGCTTCCAGCCTGCCCAGGATACCCAGAGTCCTGGCTGGGAAAAGATAGGGGGCAAAATGGTGTTAAACAGCTCAGGAAATGGCAAAATGCATCAAGAGGGGAATATGGGGCACAGGTCTTGCCTAAGGTGCTGGGGGATCACTGGAACAGGCTGCCCAGAGAGGGGGTGGAGGCCCCTTCCCTGGAGACATTCAAGGTGAGGCTTGATGGGGCTGTGAGCAGCCTGCCCTAGGTAGAGATGTCCCTGCTGGTGTAGGGAGGTTGGACTAGTTGACCTTTGGAGGTCCCTTCCAACCCAAACCATTCTGTGAGAGGCCAGGGCTGTGGAGATGGCAGCACCCTGGTGGGTCCCTGGGTGTCCCCATGTCCCTGGCTGGTGATGGCAGCAGTTTGGCCATCCCAGTCTCACACCTTCCCCATCCCAGTCCCAGACTTTCCCAGCCAGCAGAGGTGTGTCTGGCGAGAGCCATGGCAACACTTACACACAGTGTCAACACACATCAGCTCAATAATGACTTTCTCCTCCAAATCTCCAGGGAGGGAGAAAGGCTCCGGGCCAGACCTGCTGCCATAAAACAGCCTTTAACGTTTCTCAGTGGATGCTGCAGCAGAGCTGAGGCAGGAGCCTGCTCCAGATCCACCACAGCCCAGCCTGCAGGGAGGGGGAGCTGGGAAAGGCAAGGGCATGGGCTGAGCAGTCCTCCTGCAGTGCTGGGAGGGGTGGGATGGATGGATGGATGGATGGATGGATGGAGTGGTTGTGCTGGTCATAGAATCATAGAACTGTCAGGGTTGGAAGGGACCTTAAAGTTCATCTGGTTCCAGCCCCCCTGCCATGGCAGGGACACCTCCCACTACATCAGTTGCTCACAGCCCCAGCCAGCCTGGCCTTCCAAATGTCCAGGGATGGGGCTTCCAGCACCTCTCTGGCCAACCTGGGCCAGTGTCTCCCCACCCTCCTGGCCAACAACTTCTTCCTAACGTCTCATCTCAATCTCCCCACCTCTACTTTTGACCCGTTCTCCCCAGTCCTACCACTACCCGACAGCCTCAAAAGTCCCTCCCCAGCTTTCTTGTAGCCCCTTCAGATCCTGGAAGGCCACAATAAGGTCCCCTTGAAGCCTTCTCTTCTCAAGTCATCCCACCCCAGCTGCACCAGTCTAAGGATGGTCAGAGACCCCTTGGATTAATTCTATTTTTCTGTTCGACACATACCTTGAAACCCCATTTTCTCTTAAACCCCAATCCAGTGGTTTCCAAACCAATTTTTTTTCCCCTTTTATAATGGAAAAATCCATCCAGGAGGCAGATTTCTATGCTGGGTGTGAAATGTTCCTTCTGTCAGGGACAGTCCTTCACCTTCCCCGTGAGCAAAGACAACCCTCCCACCTTGCTGCTCAGCAGGGACTCAATTACCCAGATGAAGCTGCCCTGGCCAAAACGCAGCCCAGAAAAGAGTTTGACACAAAGTTGGGAACCTGCCAAAGAATTCCTAATTGAAAGTGGTTCCTGAGATGTCTGTCAGTGGGGTCTCCTCCTGCTGACCCCTCCTCTGTCACCGTGAGTTACGAGCACGCTCGGGGTTGAAATGAGGCAGAGTAAATCTAATCATATTTTTATGAGCCCCTTTTCCTCTGGCTGGGGCTGGGCTCTGGGCACATGCTGTGCAGCAGAGGAGCAGCCACGGTGCCTTTTCCCATCTCTCTCCTCCTGTGAGTGACAGGGCAGATTAGTAACAGATTAAAGAAGTTGAGGCTTTAATAAAGCCAGTCCCCCAAAAGCGAGCTGCAGCTGGGATGAGCTGAGATGCTCGGGCAGAAGAACAGATGTGGTTTCCAGCAGCATGTGTCCCCCACCTTCTCCCTGCAGCATGGTCTGGGTGGGATGCTTGGGAGGGACTGGGATATGGAGCTTTTGGGGGACACAAGCCCTGGGGGTCACTCCTCAGGGGCTGAGGGGTGAGGCAAGAAGAGAAGGGTCATCACTGGTGCTCCCGTGGGGTCTGTCTTGGTGCCTGGGCTGGGCTGTCATAGAATCACAGAATCATCTGTGACCTTAAAGTTCATCTCGTTCCAACCCCCTGCCATGGCAGGGACACCTCCCACTACATCAGCTGCTCACAGCCCCAGCCAGCCTGGCCTTCCAAATGTCCAGGGATGGGCCTTCCAGCACCTCTCTGGCCAACCTGGGCCAGTGTCTCCCCCCCCTCCTGGCCAACAACTTCTTCCTAACGTCTCATCTCAATCTCCCCCCCTCTACTTTTGACCCATTCCCCCCACTCCTACCACTACCCAACAGCCTCAAAAGTCCCTGACCCTCCATCTATCCCACCTCCACCTGAACTTGGACCACCTCAACCACCAGTGAGCCTCAGTGGGCAGCTCCTAGCAAACCCCAGAGATCTCCAGGACCTTGCCCAGAGCAATAATGAGCCACTGTAAAGCATCCTGCCTGCTGCAGAGTTATCTCCAAAGAGTCATTTCACACCTCCTCGGGCGGGAAGGTCACAGACCAGATGTTCCCCATCAGCACTCGGATCCTAGGACATTTTACACCGGATTTAAGCCCTGCAGTCAAATCCCCTTCGTTTTCTCAGAGGCAACTGATACTGTTCTTGGAGCAGGGTTTGGCTGGGGAGGGGATGGAGGCTGAGGCACAGGGAGCATGATCCTTGGGATACAGAGCAGAGCCTGCTTTCCCAAGGTCTCTTCCAAAATAGCTGCTGGCAGCTGGAGGTGCCTGGTCCTGGAAGAGTGTGTGTCAGCTGGGATGCTGACCTGCCTGGCCAGCACACCTCAGGGTACCCATGGAGAGCAGGGTGAGGGAGGGGATCCTGCCCCTCTGCTCCAACCTGGGGAGACCCCTCTGCAGTGCTGGGGCAGCTCTGGAGTCCTCAGCACAGCAGAGACATGGAGCTGGGGGAGCGGGGCCAGAGGAGGCCCCAGCAATGGTGGGAGGGCTGGAACCCTCTGAGAGAGTTGGGCTTGGTCAGCTTGGAGAGGAGAAGGCTCCAGGGAGACCTTCTTGGGACCTTTCAGGACTTCAAAGGGCTTGTCAGAAAGATGGGGATGGACTTTTGAGTGGGGCCTGTTGGGACAGGACAAGGGGTGATGGTTTGAAACTAAAAGAGGGAGATTTAGACTAGAGAAAAGGGAGAGATTGTTGGTGCTGAGGGTGGTGAGAGCCTGTGCCAGGTTGCCCAGAGAGGTGGTGGCTGCCCCATCCCTGGAACCATTGCAGGGGAGGTTGTTTGGGGCTCTGAGCAACCTGCTCTAGGTGCAGATGTCCCTGCTCAGTGCAGGGGAGTTGGACCAGATGACCCTGAAATGTCCCTTCCAACCCAAACTATTCTAGGATCCATCACCTGCCCTGGCAGAGCAGGGATGCTCTGAGACTCAGCAGCTGATGCACTGATGGGGAGCTGAGAGCTGCTCCCAGCAGAACATCCCTTTGGGAGCTTAGAGCAGCAGATACCAGCCTTATAGACCTTTATAGGGTTTTTGGTCTGCAGAACAACCACCATGAGCCAGAATTCAGCCTGCATCAGGCTCAGTGCTGGTGGCACAGGGAGCAGGGTGAGGACATTGTCCTGGCACTGCCCAGGGAGAGCAGAGGAGGGGCTGCTCTGGCAGGAGGATTTATCTAATGCCCTCAGTGCTGTCGAACACAATAGCCTAATCCCCACGACACGCAGCCCCGAGGAGGCCTGTGCTGGTGTCACTCTCACCAGCCTAACAGGGAAACATCTCCAAGAGCAGCCCCAAAGCTGCACCTCATCCAGCCAGCTCAGCCCAGGAGGTGGTTGGGGTCCTGTTCCTCCAGTTCTGATCAGTCACTGCCCACGAGACAAATGCTAGAGAGGAGGGATCTGTACAGAAGCTGGACTCTCACCAGTAGCTCCTTGTCTCTCTTGACCTGGGGAGCCCACAACTGGACCAAATACTCTAGTCTCTCTAGAAGGAGAACCTCCCTTGACCTGCTGGCCACACTCTGCTGAATGCACCCCAGCAGACCATTGATCTTGGCCATGAGCACCCAGTGCTGGCTCATGGGGAACCTGTTGTCCACCAGCACTCCCAGGTCCTGCTCTGCAGAGCTGCTTCCCAGCAGGTCACCCCTCCCCTGTGCTGGTGCAATAACCCTTTAAAAGGTTGGTAGCTGGTCTCAGTGTGTGGCCATCCCACCTTATGGACCCACTGTGGGACTCCAGCTCTGGCCAAGGGTTTGTGGCTGGAGGTACCTGCACAGCCCAGGTTTCCAACCCTGCTGCTGGTGCTGGGGGAGCTGCTGGGGTGGGGGGGGTGTCACTTCAAAGCTCCTCTGCCTCTTATAAAATCCCCTGCCACGGAAATGGGGATATCTGGAATTTACAGCTGCCTGGCAGGGCTGCAAAGAAACCATCCCGACCAGTTGGCTGGTTTGGGGTGTTTTTATAAAGTCTTGATATTATGGGGACATATGGAAGCATCAGCTCAGAGCTGAGCCTTGCACTGCACGTCCAGGGGCAGGTTTTGCCTCAGGGATGTGAAGCAGCACAAGAGAAGGACCTTGTGCATTGGGATGGAGGAATAACCAGCCTTGGAGCTGAGCTGTGAGCTCTGAGTGGTGGGGTCAGCCCTCAACCAAGGGCTGGAGACACAGGCAGTGACTGGAGGCAGGTCATAGAAGCAGGGAATCATTAAGGTTGGAAAAGACCTCTAGGATCATAGGATATAGAATGGATGGGGTTGGAAGGCACCTCAAAGACCATCTAGTTCCACCCTCCCTGCCATGGCAGGGACACCTCCCACTGATCATCAAGCTCAACCTTCATCCCAGCACCTCCCTGACCACAAGACCATGTCCTGAAGTGCTACATCTAAGGCAGGTAAAACACTCTCCAAGCACAAGTGCAATGCTGGGGGGTCCTGCCTGCCCTGAGCAGGGACAGGAGCAGAGACAGAGTCCTGCTGGTCACCAGCCATGCAAAACACAACGGATTTGCTTAAATCCCCCACACAGACCACAGCCAAAGCAACCTGCCCCCAGGACAAACACAGCAGGAGCTGCTTATCTCCCTTCCTGAACGTGCCTCTGCTCCCAGCACAGTCTCCCCCAGGGCTCACTTCTTTCCCTTGGCTCTCCTGGCACATGGAAAGTCCATCCTGCTCCTGCTCCTCAGCTTTTAGTCACTGCTGCTCCTGCTGGGAGATGGTTGGAGAGCTCTGAGATTGCTGGTGCTGCAGCAAGGGCAGGTGAGCATCCCAAGGGTCACCTGTGGAGAGCAAATTGTAGCATCAGAGAACAGTTTGGGTTGAAAGGGACATTAAAGATCCTCTAGTTCCACCCCCTCAACCAGGTTGCTCCAAGCCCCATCCAGCCTGGCCTTGAACATCTCCAGGGATGGAGCATCCACAACCCCCCTGGGCAACCTGGGCCAGGGTCTCACCACCCTCAGAGTGAAGAATTTCTAATCTAAATCTCTCCTCTTCCAGTTTGAACCCATCACCCCTCATCCTATCACTACAAGCCCTTGGAAAAAGTCCCTCCCCAGCTTTCTTATCAACCCCTTTAAGTCTGAAAGGCCCCAAGAAAGTCTCCCTGGAGCCTCCACTTCTCCAGGCTGAACAACCCCAACCCTCCCAGCAGAGGGTTCCAGCCCTCCCAGCATTGCTGGGGCCTCCTCTGGCCCCACTCCACCAGGTCCATGTCTTCTTGTGTTGGGGACCAGCAGTGAGAGCAAATTGCTGCATCTTTACTCCATAAAAAGGGATTTCAGACCCAGCCCTTCCCACCCTCTGGGCTGGCACCTCCATCCCTCTCCGTGGAGAAGCTGCTCCTGCCAGAGCCCTGCTCCACAGCCAATAAATCTGCTGCTGCATTAAAACATGGCAAGTCTCAATTAATTAAATGAGCACAACAACCACAGTCCCCTCAGCAATTAGAGAAGTGGCTGAGTAATTAGATGGAATGTTAATTTAATTTCCAGGAGGGCACAAGAAAAAGAAAGGAAGGGGAAAGAAGAAGGAGCAAATGGGATTACATCTGACGAGAGGGAAATTAAAAGTCACTTAATCATGGAGCAATTAAAGTTCCCCAAATTGCAGAGCTAGGAAAAAAACAAACCCTAGAAGGACAGGACCACCAGCACGTGTTGTGAATGATGCTTGCCCAGGTAAAACACCATCTGAGGGTCCATGTGTACATGGATTTGTGTAAGACCCACCCTGGTTCAGCCTTTCCCCTTCATCAGGGAGCCAGGAGAAGGCAACTGCCTCATCCTGGCCGACCCTCCAGATAATGCTCTTATCAGCCCTCCTCAGCTAAGCAAGATCAGTCCTCCTCTGCCAGGAGGAAGAGAAACCTGAGGGGAATCACTCCCCACAGCCACCCTGCAGGGAAACTGGGGGTGCTGCTCCAGGGTCACCCCCAGCACGGGCAGCTCCAGGGTTGGGGTCACCCCCAACAGGACCTGCACCCCACATGGCATGTGCCCTCCCTATGGGTTGTCTGCTCTCTGCAGTTATTTTGCCTCTCTTTCTGATTTAAATATTGCTTTCCAGCCCTTTGGAGCATCAACAGGTACCAGGTTTCACCCAGGACCCTTCTGACAAGCCATGAATTGTCCCATAACATGCCCACCAAAGGTTCTACTAGAAGCACTGGACACTGAAGTGGAAAATCCCTCTTGGGCAAGACATTGAGCATCTGATTTACCCGTGGGCTGACACCCCCCAAGAGGTATCTGGGGTCACCAGAGGGGCTGGAGCACCCCAGCCCTCACCTCTCCCTTACCTGACCCCCCTTTCATGGGACACACCTTCCCCAGCCCCTCCATGCTCAGGAGAAGCCGGGGTGGGTGCCAGGCTCCTGGGCACGCTGAAGCTGCCTGAGTTCAGCTCCTGGTGGCCTCCTGCCTTATCCCAGCCTGCGGCGGGGCTGGGAGATAAAGGTAGGTTTTGTTCAGTTTAATTAGAGCTGGCGTGGCAGAGCTTCTGGCTGCCAAGGGCTGACAGGCTGGTTAATTAATCTGCTCACCCTTGTCAGTCAGAGATGGCTCCTCAGCAGCGAGGTGAGGGAACCCTGGAGAGGAGCAGAGAGCTCAGAGAGCTTCAGCAGAGCAGAAAAGCTGCTGGGGAGAGGGGATGGAGGGAGAGGAGTTCTCCCTGTAGATGCTTTTACTCCTTTTCCCCTCCCAGAGAACAAACCTCCCCCTGTCTGAGCATCTCCCCAGGGCTCTGGAGCTCCACAAACCTCCTGGGAAAGCCAGAGCACCTTTAGCTACTGAGATGAAAGACCCAAGTGCTGGATTCCTGCACTGGGGAAACAACACCCCCCTGCAACGCTCCAGGCTGGGGAAGAGCAGCTGGAAGCTGCCCAGAGGAAAAGGACCTGGGGGTGTTGGTCAACAGCCAGCAGAAGATGAGGCAGAGTGTGCCCAGGTGGCCAAGGAGCCACCAGCATCCTGGCTTGGGTCAGCACCAGTGTGGGCAGCAGGAGCAGGGCAGGGATTGTCCCCCTGGACTGGGCACTGAGGAGGCCACCCCTCAAATCCTGGGGTCAGTTTTGGGCTCCTCACTCCTAGAAGAACCTTGAGGGGCTGGAGAAGGTGCTGAGGGCCATGGGTTAGTGGTGCCCTGGCAGTGCTGGGTTAATGTTGGAGCTGAAATGTCTCTCCCACCCTTAACCATCCTAAACCCTCCACCACGACACCCTCTGGGCTGGTGGCAGGGGTTTTGCAGAGGGTAACACAGGGAGCCAGTGCCCCTGCAGACCTTTGGGGAGCAGCAGACAGTTTGCTAGCACCACAAGTCTGGTCTCATTACAGGAAGCCCACATGAAACAAAGCAGAGCAGAACCTCGGCCGAGCCGCCCTCAAACGCCCGTCCTAATTCCAGTCCCCACAACTCACAGCCTTTTAATTACCATGTGGTGCATTCACAGCAATCCAGGAGGAGAAAAAAAAAATAAATCCCTATTTTCCACCAAACAGCTGCGCCCAAAATGTTATTGGAAGGCTGGAAGCAATCAGGGCAGGCAGGGAAGGAGGTGTAAGAGCAGCTCAGAGCACCAGGCTGTCCCTCACGGCCAAGTTGGATGTTCCCAGCTCGGCTGACGTGGCCCGGGCAGGGTTTGGTGCTCACACCCTCCTCTTGCACAGGGTCGGCTGCTTCCCATCTCCAGCCAGCCCCACGTTCCGAGGGAGGCAGGTGTGCAGCAGGATTGCAACGTGGGGCAGGCACGGACCTGCTCGGGAGGAGAGAGCAGCAGGAGAGCTGGGGCTGAGCCCTTGGAAGGCTCAGGGGAATAGTTGTGGTCACTTGTGCTCAAGAGTAACAATGGGGAACTGGGATGGATGAGGAGGAACTGGGAATTAAAGAGAAGTTTTCAGCCTGCAGGCAAGGACTAGCTGGAGATGAACTGCTAAGCCAGTGTCCTCCTGGGCTGATCCCTGGGCAGGGAGGGGATCCTGCCCCTCTGCTCCAACCTGGGGAGACCCCCCTGAGTGCTGGGGCAGCTCTGGAGTCCTCAGCACAGCAGAGCCATGGAGCTGGGGGAGCGGGGCCAGAGGAGGCCCCAGCAATGCTGGGAGGGCTGGAACCCTCTGCTGGGAGGCCAGGCTGAGAGTTGGGCTTGGTCAGCCTGGAGAGGAGAAGGCTCCAGGGAGACCTTCTTGGGACCTTGCAGGACTTCAAGGGGCCTCTCAGAAAGATGGGGACAGACTTTTGAGCAGGGCCTGTTGGGACAGGACCTAAAAGAGGGAGATTTAGACAAGACGGAAGAAATTTTTTGATGCTGAGGGTGGTGAGAGCCTGTGCCAGGTTGCCCAGAGAGGTGGTGGCTGCCCCATCCCTGGAACCATTGCAGGGGAGGTTGTTTGGGGCTCTGAGCAACCTGCTCTAGTTGCAGATGTCCCTGCTCAGTGCAGGGGGGTTGGACTGGATGAGCTCTAAAGGTCCCTTCCCACCCAACCCACTCTGATTCTTGGACACTGGGCTCCACGAGTTGCTGTGAGCAGCTCTCAGCCCAACCTTCCCCTCTGCAAGCCCTGGAGGGAACTCACAGGATCTGCTCCCGGGGGTTCTGCAGCGGTTGCACAAGCCCCGCGTGGCCCCGGGATGCTGCTGCCCTTCAGTGTTTATTTGCTTAGCAGTAATTACAGCTATGTAATTATAATCAGCACTCGTTTACATAAAGATTCACTTTGCTGGGCTCCTGCCCTCCCTGCTCCCCGAGCCACGTGCCAAGACAAACCTTGGGTGAGCAAAAATGAACGTGACTTGAGGTCCAGGGAAATGGCAGAGAGGAGAGAAGGGGGGGAAGGAGAGAAGGGGGGAAGAGCCCCCCCAGCCAGCTTGGCCCCCGTTCCCTTTGGAATGGGAAAACTGGGATTGCTGCTGTGTTTACCCATGCTGTCAAGGGGAACAGGACAGCTACACCACACCTCTGAATTGTCAGTTAACAGCCAGGCAGCCCCATCCCAGCAATTAACGGGTTTGCACCGACCAGTGGGGGCTTGCTCCTTGCTCCCTGTGAAAACCAAACATGTTTATGCCAAATGAAGCATTTGGGCAGGGTCAAACTCACCTTTCTGAGGGTGTGCAGCATCTACAGCAACTAAGGACAGGTTAGAGAACCCAGAGAGCAGCTCATCCTGAGTTTTCTCTCTTCCCTGCTGCAAGCTGGCTCCGTGTCACCCCTGAGAAATCAAAGAAAAATCTGTATTAGTTTGATTTTCCAAACAGTTCCCCTCTGAGCTTTTTAAATAGACCCAGGTTTTTGAGTACACTCAGTACAGGGCTGCTGAAGAGAGCAACAAGGGGAAAAAAATACCTTTTCATGCACAAAAACTGTGGATGGAAATATTTGTATTTTCTTCCTCTGTGCTTTCAAGGCTTGGTAGTAAAAAAAATGAAGCCTTTTTCTTTGGGAAAGCAGCTTCTCTGAATCTTTAGGAGGGGGAAAAAAAATCCCAAAGTCAATTGATCTCTTCCAGAACTCACTAGGTGAGAATAAAGCGAGTAACTAAATATTCTGTGTTTAAAATCAAGTGCCTTGATAAGCATTTGGGGAGCTCCTGTTGAAGAGCAGCTGTATTTGGAGGCTGTATGAGCACATCCCCATCCTAGCCCATTCTTGCCCTCACCTCTTCAGATAAAACACAATCTGGGGGGTTTTTGGTAGATCTATAAGTTAGGAGCACATGGACACCAGGGATGGATGATGTGGCATCAACACCTCCACATTGCTGCCATGTGTTGGGTGAGGAGCATCAGCTCCTCTGGCTCTCCAGGAGCCTTGGCCACATCTCCTGGTTGTTATTCCAGACAAGTCTCCGTGGGCCCAGATGTTGCTGGGTTATACTGGTCCAAATTAAAAAGGATTCACCCCCTTTGTCAGGCTCCAAGTGTGGTCCAGCCTGGCCCCAAGCATCTGCTGCCCTGTGCTGCCTGGAGATGGATTGTCCCTGGGGTTTGTGACTTCTTCAGGTCTCTTCTTTCCCTTCCCCAGCATTCCCAGATTTTTCTATGTGCTTCCCCACTGCTAACTGAAAATTACTTAGAGGACTCCCATCCCTTCCAGCATCACCCTCTGCTCAGGCACAGAGTAGGGGGAGGCTGGAAAAGGTCCTGGCAGCAGCTCTGCTCCCCACCCTGTCCTGCTAAACCCTCCTTGCCTGCTCTGCCAGTTCAGGAGCACCCTTGGCCACCACTCCAAAGCAGTGAGACAGGACCTGCTGCCTCCCCAGAACCAGAGAATTGCTTTGGTTGGAAGTGACCTTCAAGATCATCAGGTCCAACCATTCCCCATCCCTGCCAGGGCACCACTAACCCCTGTCCCTCAGCACCACATCTCCATGGCTTGGAACCCCCTCCAGGGATGGGGACTCCACCATTTCCCTTCACTCCCTTCCCCTGGATCCCAGGAGCTCTCTGGCTTTCCTACTTCAGCAGCCAGTGACTGAGGGTATTATTTTTTCCCAGGGCTCTTTTTTTGGGATTTAAATAGGATCAACAAGGCAGGAAGAGTCTGGTCCCAAGGGAGAGGATGTCTGTGAGTGCTTGTCTCAGGAGAGCTCTTGTCTGGGCTTCCTGGCTGCTCATCCCATGGGCTCTGGGATCTGTTCCCTGTCTGATGACAGGCTTGGCCTTGCTCCTTCACACACAGGGACCTTGGAAAGAGGTACCCACCTGAAGCCAGCAATGGGAGATGCTTTCCCTAGAAGTCACATCATTTAGGGTTTAAGGGAAGACTGGGGGGAATGGGTCAAAAGTAGAGGTGGGGAGATTGAGATGAGAAGTTAGGAAGAAGTTGTTGCCCGGGAGGGTGGGGAGACACTGGCCCAGGTTGGCCAGAGAGGTGCTGGAAGCCCCATCCCTGGACATTTGGAAGGCCAGGCTGGCTGGGGCTGTGAGCAACTGATGGAGTGGGAGGTGTCCCTGCCCATGGCAGGGGGGTTGGAACTGGATGAGCTTTGAGGTCCTTCCAACCCTGACAATTCTATGATTCTGAGATTCCCAAATCCCACTCTGCTCAAACACCTTCTCCTCCCTCTCCAGCAACACCTTTGCTCAGGAGATGCCCTCCCTGGCCATGCATTGCTGACCTGCTCCTCACACCTCTGCAGAGGCACCAGCACCCTCTCAGAAGGCTTCGAGTCCAACTGGAGTTACTGAAGAGCTGGAAGAGATCAGTCATGGAATGATGTGGCTTTCAGGAGCTGTTTTCATTGCAGAGATGTGATCAGTCCCCTGGAGACAGCTGGAGGCAGGCTCAGAGGGTGGATGAGGTACCTACAGATGAGATGCAGAAAGAACCACGTATAAGAAGCCACTCCAAGGTCTTGGTTTCATCAATTAGGTGTCAGTCTCAAGGAAAATAAACCAGCAGAGCTCCCTGGTCCCCAGCTACCAAAATCAGTCCAGAAGGCACCAGGAGCAGCAATAGAGCTGGTTGGTAAAAGGGTTTGAGTAAGGGAGGACTCCTGCTACAGGAGATCTTGGGGTGCCAGGTGCCACCAGCAGCTGTGAATCCACAGGTAGCTCCTTCTCTTCTGGGAATTTAGGTCCCTCCTGCAGCACTTATTGGGGCTATCAGCCAGAAATGTGCAGGGGTAATGAGTTTAAATGATTTCACCCTGACTCACAGGAAGCAGCTTCATCCCAAAGCACGGTGAGACCCAAGGTGTCTCCATGCCCATCCAGGCTGGGGTGTCCCAGGCCAGTCCTCTCCCCCCACCCCATCCCTTCCTCACTCCCTTGCTCCATTAGGACTGATGGTTCCTCTGGGCCTGAGCCAGCCTGAAATCCCATCTCCGGAGGAAACATTTTTAGACAGTTTACAGAATCTGGCTTCCTGCTTTTAAATATCTTGGGCTCTTTTGTTTCCCTTCAACCTGGAAAGTAGGTGTGAGAAAAGTCAGTGTCCCCAAGTGACTCTGTGGGCAATGCTGCCATGAATGGGCAACCTCCTGGCTTTGGGAGGAGCCTGAAGGCATCTAGGCATGTCACTGAACCCACAGCCCTCCCTGGCACCACCATCACCTCCTGCTTCCCCATGTCTGTGACCACAGAATCCCAGCATGGTGGGGTTGGAAGGGACCTCTGGAGATGCTCTGGTGCAACCCCCCTGCTCCAGCAGCTCCCCCAGAGCAGGGGGCCCAGCAGCGTGTCCAGGCCCCTTTGGAATCTCTCCACACAAGGAGACTCCACAACCTCTCTGGGCAGCCTGGGCCAGGCTCCAACACCCTCACAACAAACAACTTTCTCCTCCTGGGTTCCAGTTGGTGCCCGGTGCCCCTTGTCCTGTCCCTGGGCACCACTGACAAGAGTCTGGCCCCAGCCTCTTGCCCCCCATGGGTCCTTTAGCTCTTGCTCAGCATTGCTCAGATCCCCTCTGAGGCTTCTCTTGTGCAGCTCAGCAGCCCCAGGGCTCTCAGCCTTTGCTGGGCACAGAGATGCTCCATCCCCTCAGCATCTCCAGAGCCTCTGCTGGACTCTCTCCAGTAGCTCCTTGTCTCTAGAACTGGGGAGCCCAGCACTGGACACAATCCTCCAGATGTGACCTCCATAAGACAGAGGGGGAGGAGAACCTCCCTTGACCTGCTCAACACACTCTTGTGAATGCACCCCAGTAAACATGAATAACTCCAGGGATGGGGCCTCCACCCCCTCTCTGGGCAGCCCATTCCACTCATCTATCACCCTCAGATTAAAGAACTTTTTTCTAATTTCCAGCCTAAATCTCTCCTTTCCCAGCTTCAAACCATCACTCCTGGTCCTGTCATTACAAACCCTTTAGAACAGACCTTCCCCTGCCTTCCTGGAGCCCCTTCAGCTCCTGCAAGGTCACTCTAAGGTCCCCCTGGAGCCTTCTCTCCTCCATCAGAGAGGAGGTGCCAGAACAAAGCCAGAACAAAACCAAACCTTGGAAAGCCCAACCAGCCTCACTCCTGAGACCCCATCAAGTCCTGGGATGGGCCAAAGGGCCAGCACCACCCTTGGGGTGACTTGTCAGACCCCAGCATGTTTCTGCTGCCTTCTCCCCACCAGGCAAGCCCGGGCCATGGGGCACACAAAGGCTGCTCTGTCCCACACATCCTCTTGGCACCGGGCGCTGGCACCGCTGCCCACCCCGGGAAGCTGCTGCAGGGGGGGACGTGGGTCCCTCCAGCCAGGAGTCTGGGGGGTTTTGCCAGGTCTGGGCTTCTCTTCACAGCTTTGGACATGACACTGTCTCTGGACCATTCTTCAGACCTGCAGCAAGTGGTTTTCCACTGGCAATTTTATAGCTAATGGTGTTTGCTGGAGGAGAAGGAAAAAAAAGCAATTTTTATACACAAACCCTGTCAAACAGTTGGGAAATCCTGTGTATTCTCTTTTTAGGGGCAGCAGCTTGGTGCTCATCTGATCTCCAACCCACTCCAGGCTGGTGAGCAGCCCTTGCAGCAACTCTCTGAGGAGTCCAACCCTGCTGGGGTTGTTAAATTCCCTCAGCCCTGTCCTGGGGAGCCCCAGAGCCCTCCAGCCCCGTGGGTAGGAAGGATGTCCCTCACTCTGCAGGGGGGTCGTGGGGTGAGCTGAGAGTTCTAGGAGCTGCTTGAGCAAGGGAGGCAAAGTGGGAAGGTGCTGGAGGCTGTGCTGGCTTGGAGACCAGGGGAGATACTGGTCTTTGTAAGACATCTCTTCATTGAATTGTTTAGGTTGGAAGAGAACTTTAAGATCATTGAGTCCAATCATTCCCCATCCCTGCCAGGGCACCACTAACCCCTGGCCCTCAGCACCACATCTCCACACCTTGGAAACCCCTCCAGGGATGGGGACTCCACCACTGCCCTGCCCAGCCTGCCACAGCCCCAAACAACCCCAAACAGCAACAAATTGTTCCTCAGCTCCAACCTCAACCTCCCCTGGGACAACTTGAGGCCCTTTCCTCTTGTCCTGTCCCTTGTTCCCTGGGAGAAGAGCCCAACCCCACCTGGCTCCAACCTCCTGTCAGGGAGTTGTGCAGAGCCAGAAGGTCTCCCCTGAGCCTCCTTTGCTCCAGGCTCAACCCCCCCAGCTCCCTCAGCTGCTCCTCACCACACTCCTGCTCTAGACCCTTCCCCACCTTCGTTGCCCTTCTTTGGCCACGCTCCAGCCCCTCAAGGTCCTTCTGGGAGTGAGGGGCCCAAAACTGACCCAGGATTGGAGGTTGGGCCTCCCCAGTGCCCAGTCCAGGGGGACAATCCCTGCTCCACACTGGTGCTGACACAAGCCATTGAACCACAAGCTCAGCAGCATCTCCCACACCATGAAGGATTAAGCAAGGACTAAACACAAGGACAACATTCAAGCTTTGGGATCTCTGCTCCCAGGGACTTTATGTGGGGCTGCCTGAGCATCTCTGCTTGCGGGACACCCTCGAGCCACCAGCACCAAGCGGTGGGTGGGTTCCCTTACCAGGACCTGCAGCTCAAACCATGAGGGACCAGAGCCACCCCTTGCCCTGGGCCATGGAGGCCACATCCTGGCCCTTTGTTCTCAGCAGGGAGCGTGCAGGCAGTTGGGTGCCAGCCCCCAGAGCCTGTGCTGGTGCTTCCTCCCTTGGCACAAAGCAGGGCTGGGTGCCTCTGGCCAATTCTTGCTTGCGTAAACAGCCCGAGTAAGGAAGATAAATGAGGCTGAGTGGCAGGGGAGGGCAGCAGGTCGGCTGCCAGCCAGCCCTTCCCTCTCAATCAGGGCTCCAGGGTCATGCTCTTGATTAAGGACACAGCATCCCACCAGGTGCTGCAGGAGATGCCTCAGACCGGCTCCCCCAAGTCATGGATTGCTTGTTTGAAGAGCACGAGCAGAGGGTTTAAGGTGTTTTTTTCAGGCTGGCAAAAAAAGTCACTCGTGCAGAAAGATGTCTCCTCATAAAATACTCCAACTCAGGGAAAAAAAATGTTCCCTGAGTTGCAGCCGTTCCTTCAGCATTTCAGACTCAGCCCCAGGCACATGAGCTCATCACCCCCGCAGGACTTCCCCTGGCTCTGAGAGGAGAGAGTTCAATGTCTCTTTTCACCTTGCAGAAAGTTCCTCCTACTCACCAGGTGCTCCCCTCACAGGGCTCAGCCCAGGGGTGAGCCTGGCCATGACCCTCATGCTGCTCATCCAGGGAGGTTGACTTGTCCTCAGTGAAAACCAACCCCTGAGGAGATCATAGAATCATTTATGTTGGAAAAAATCTACAGGATCATCAAGTCCAACCATTCCCCCATCCCTGCCAGGGCACCACTAACCCCTGGCCCTCAGCACCACATCTCCACACCTTGGAAACCCCTCCAGGGATAGGGACTTGCCTGATGCTGATGCTTTCCACCAACACAGAGCCTCAACTTGCTACCCCAGCCCCAGGGGCTGCGTCTGAGCTGCATCTTCTATGGGCTGCAAGAGGTTAATATTAAAAAAACCCTGTCTTGAGCCACGCTAATGCAGTGGCAGAACACAGCACCCCTGCCAAGAAGCTTATCTGAGGCTCTTTGTGAACAAAGTGAACCCTGGAAGGTGGCGAGGCTCAGTGACAGGGAGCAGGGAGGCAAGCCAAGATCCCTGCCTCTGGCCAGAGGAGAAATTTCCATCTTAGAGAGGAGCCACCCCCTTCTGATAACCCCACTGTTCCCACCACGGCGAGGGGACCCCAGGAGCTGCTGGCACCACTCGGCTCTGTCGTGGCAGCATCTCATGGCTCCAGCTAATGGACACCTCAGCTAAAAAGCATCCTTAGGGGATGCAGCACAGGGCAGGCATCCCTCCACTGAGCTCCACGGTGGCTTTACCCTTCCACCATCTCCTGCACCTTCTAAACCAGCCCCAAAAGACCCCCAGTGATGAAGCAGGGGGCAGCAACGTGGTGTTTGGTGCCCCTCTCTTGGCACGCCGCAGGTTCAAGCTCCCGCATCTCACCAGGGAGACACAAAGAGCCTTTCAAGCCTGAAAAACCTCTGGAAATAAACGTGAATGAGCTGCATGTCTAAGGAACGTGTGGGAAAATCTCAGAGCAGCCAGAATGTCACAGACGCCCCGACTCGAACTTTCTGCTTCCCGAATCCTCCCGAGGCAGCACGGATGGGGAATGGGAAGAGAGGGACCCCGATGGAGCACTCCTTCCACCCCAATGCTGATAGAAATCAGCTGTGACCCAGCACAGCCCATCTATAACCCTGTTTACTTTTAATTGGGGGAATTTGGTGGCTCAAAACTGAGTCGGGCCCCCGCAGTTCCTGGAAATTTAATCCACAGATCCCTTCTCTGGAGCTACCGAGCAGCAGCAAAGTGACCCCGGAGCCGGAGCCCTCTGGGTGCAGCTGGGAAGAAACCTTGCTTAGCTCATGATTTCCTGCTCTTTGCAGCTGGAAAACCTGCTCAGCCCCAGGCAAGTGGGTAAAATAGAAGGGAATCCCACTGGTTTTGTGGCTGAGGAAAGGCAGAGAAAAGCAGGCAAGGTAGAGACATAGGG
The DNA here is from genome assembly GCA_013401335.1 of Brachypteracias leptosomus. NCBI lineage: Eukaryota > Metazoa > Chordata > Aves > Coraciiformes > Brachypteraciidae > Brachypteracias > Brachypteracias leptosomus. The sequence goes on from VYZX01024249.1 coordinate 185,356, forward strand.
TGGGATCACCAGGCTGGAGTGGGAGTGGCTGCCTCCCTCTGCTTGGGGTGCAGACAACCAAGTGGTGCAACAGCCCTTCCATGAGCTCCAGGTGGGCACTGAGCTGCTCCCGAGGTCTCCTCCTCTCCAGGGAGCTAGAACTCACTGTCCCAGCTTTGCTCAACCCTCCATCAGCAGCGCAGGAGACTCCTGAAATGTTTCTTGCTCCCTGGGGCAGGAGAGGAAGAACAGGTCTGCCCGCTCCCAGAGAGATGCCAGCAGATTGGAGCTGGTGTGGAAAGATCCCGATTAGCCTTGGCAGGCAGCACGAGCAAAACTTCCCCTTCTCCTGGCGTGCCCTGCCAGCAGCACAGCTCTCCTGCTGATCCTCTGGAGTGGCAGAGGGGTTTAATCTCCATGGAGATGGAGCTAATACCGGCCCATGATCTGCCGCAGGTGGTGGCTTGGCTACGGACAGTCTGCCATGAGCCAAATTACCTCTTAACTGCTTTTCTCCATCCCTCTTGGCAGCCACCCTGGATGCCAGGACAGGGCTCAGGGGACTGCAGGTGCTCTCAGAGCTTGTGTGGAGGTGAAGGGCACAAGCAAAGCCCCAGATGCTGTCGGGGAAAGCTCAGGTAGGACCTGGCTGCTCACACATCCACAGGGGTCAATATTTAGCCAGCTCAGAGACGCCCCGTGTGGGCACGATGCACTAACACTGGAGCTGAGGGTGCTCCTGATCTGCTCCCTGGATCTTGCTGCAGCTCCTAGAGCTGAGCTTGGCTTTCTCAAAGGATTCACCAGCAGTGATGGATTGATCTTGGGTTTGACTTCCCTTCCTTTGCAAGACCTGTTTTGACAACGCACGGAACATCCTCGGCGGGCGCGGAGGGGATGAAAGGCAGCAGATGCTTGTTTGCTCCCACGAGCTGGGAAATTGGACCTGGAACATTCAACAGAGCCAGTTTGTCTTTTCCCAGCTGGAGACTTCCCTCAGTGTGTTTTGAAGCTGGGCTCCAGCAGGTCTCCAGCACACGCAGCTCCCCCAGTGTGTGGTCCTCGGAGCACACGGCTGCAGAAATGCACCTGATCTTGTAGACAGAGACCTGATGAGGCTGCATCACACGTGGCTGTAGCATCCACATCACTCCAGGGGCCAAAGGCATCCTCTGGCAAGCAACAAACCTGATGTGAGGTAGTGATGCAGCACAGCAGATAGATTGTGGAGCTGCTGATGGACAGAGATGAGCCATTCAGGTGCCTGCAGGGCCAGTTGCTCTTCCTATTAGCTGCTGAAGCCAACTGGATTTTATGTAACCTTTCAAAGGGGATCATTTGGGCATCCTCAAAACCAGTTGCCACTGCAGAAGACTCCCAAGAACCCATCTTACCATGTTGACTCTTGTTTCCTGAAGCCAGTGAAGGGGGAGAGGAGGAGCCAGCAGGCAGGAGGGTCTTCTGCCTCCCACCTCTCATTCTTGTGGTGCCAACAGGCCAGGCCAGAAGGGCTGGAGGCATTTTCTAAGAGAAGAAAAAAAGCATAAATAAGTAACTAGAAGGTGCTGTAATGGATGGACTTGAATTTAGATGCTGAGAAGCCTGTTCCTGGGATTATTCCCTCTCCTCTGTCAAGAGCAGACAATGAGAGGAGCTGAATGCTCAGCACTGATGAGAGGTCTCAAGGTGATGGGAGATTATCCGGCTTGTTCGCTCATCACGAGCTCTGGCTCTGAGGATTGACAGAGCTCTCAGCCCCACAGTGAGACACAGCCCTGCAGAAGCCCTGGGCACCAGGACACAGAAACCAGCCTCTCTCCTGGAGCCTTTAAAGCAGGACTTGTGCAGAGTGCAGCCCCACAACACCAGAGCTGCCCCAGGTCTTCTTTGGCCAAGGGCTGTGGATACTCTTAGCTGTAGGCTCTGCTCACACCCACTCTAGTACCTACATATGTAGCCAGGGTGGTGTAAATACACCTTGGCAGACCTGGGAATGAAGCAGGAAGGAGGAATATTAATGCTGCAATGGGAAAAACAACACCTATCAGCAAGCAGAAGCCAGCAGAGGGTTTGGAGGTCTGCTGGAGGTCTGGGCTCCCCACCTCATCTCACAGACACCAACACACTGAACGAGCCTGATCCAGACCCCTCCCAGCCAAAGAGGAATCACTGCAGCTGAAATGATCCTTCACTGTGAGGGTGGGGAGACCCTGGCACAGGTTGCCCAGGGGGGTTGTGGATGCTCCATCCCTGGAGGTGTTCAAGGCCAGGTTGGATGGGGCTTGGAGCAAGCTGGTCTAGTGGGAGGTGTCCCTGCCATGGCAGGGGGGTTGGAATGAGATGATCTTTAAGATCCCTTCCAACCCAACCCATTCTATGATTCTATGAAGGGCACCCAGCTGCAGCCCTGTGTGGGCCAGACCTCTCCCATCCTGCTCACTGGTTTCCAGTGGCTGAGGCTGCTCTCCTGCACGGGTGAGAGGAGAGCTGGGAAGAGGAGCAGGAACATAGAATCATAGAATGGTTTAGGTTGGAAGGGACCTTTCAAGATCTAGTTCCAACCCCTCACCACGACAGGGACACCTCTCACTAGACCAGGCTGCCCAGGACCTCATCCAACCTGGCCTTGAACACCTCCAGGGATGGAGCATCCACAGCTCCCATGGGCAACCTGGGCCAGTGTCTCACCACCCTCACAGTGAAGAATTTCCTTCTAATTTCTAACATAAATCTCCCCTCCATCCTTACACCAGGCCATGTCCCTGGGAGCTAAGACAAGGCAGGGACTTTACATTCCCCTCCCCACCCCCTCTGGGTCCAGGACACCTCGGAGGGACTCGTGGCAGAGCCATGCTGGTGCTGCCTTCCCTGCTGTGGTCCAGCCTCCCCTGGCAGGGAGCACTGACGGGCTGATGGTTGTGTCTGAAGGAATTAACCAAATTACTCCCTGTGCTGTTTTCCTAGAGCCCCAGCCAGACCCCAAGACTATTTATCTTGGCTTTGAACCCTCCGCCCCTCGCTGCGCCGCGTGAGCCCGTAACCGCAGAGCTCTGCTAATAGAAACCACCACTGGGGCTCACAGGCAAGGGGCCTGGCCTGTTCCAACAGCTGAGCCTTGCTAAGAAGTGTCAAGAACAGCATCTGCTGGGGTTTCTGGACCTGCTGCTCAGAGGGATGGGAGGGAGGTGGCAGGAGCTCAGTGCTCTGTCACCTCCAGCCCTGTGGTTGCTGCCCCGCTCCTGCCTCGCAGCTCTGTGGCCATGGGATTGCAGCCAGCTCAGCACCCAGAGACCTTTTTCCCTCTGCCCCACCCTGCCCAGGGACTTTCCCGTGCTCTGTTTTCATTTCATGGCCCCAACTGAGCTCAAAGCCACCTGTGGAAGGTGCTGAACATCCCTCCCCAGTGAAAGATCCATCTCCTGTCATCAGAAATGATAAAAACCAGGAGGGCACAGACCTATTGGGGTGTGTGTCAGTCAGGAGCAAACATCAGCTCTCCTGGACCTTACACTGGAGTGACTGGAGAGCAACTGGGGGAAGGGCTCTCCCATCACTCTCAAACAGCAAACCCAGGGCCACAGGAGCAGAGTTTCACTCCATGATCTCCCCAAGAGTTAGTCCAGTCTGGCTTTAGGCAGCTCAAGCACTGAGGTTCCCTCACTCCCTTGAGGAGACTCTAAGGCCACGACTACATGATGGATTTTATCCTGCTTTTCCTCATCCACTTGGACTCCAACCCAGCTGAGACCATCTGCTGCCAATGGCTGTGCAGAGGTCCCTGTTGTAGCTGAAACAGGATCTGAGCCTCTACCAGTTGCACCAGTTTAAACAACAAACCAAGGTCAGGATGAGATTGTAGGACAGGCCCTGAGTCCAAGCTCTTATCCATGAGATCCTCACGTTGGTCATGGAGACCATGGGGACAGGGAGCAGACTTTGTGGTGGTTCCCTCTGTTGAGGGTTGGACCTTTGTCACCCTGCCTGGCTACAAGGGACAAACCTCTCCTTAGCTCCATGTTCCCTCGCCAGCCTTGTGTCCTTCTCCCACACCCAGAAGCTGCTATGAATGCCACATGTCACCATCTCAGCAGGTTTCTGGAGCATGCAGGTGCCCAGTTGAGGGGCAGAGCAGTTCTCTGAGCAGCCCAAGAGCAGGCAGGTGACCTGGGGCCAGGGTCTCTGTGCAGATCTGCCCATCCAGGGCTTATTTCCTAGCAGGGAGGCAAAGATCTAACATTATTCCCCACGTGTGAATGAAATCTGAATTTAAATGCAATAATCTCAGCCTAACCCTGCAACCCACAATTGAAACTTCACAGTGAACACCAGCGTGGTTTGAACTAAAGTTCCCAGTTTGTAACACTCCCAAACCAGTGCAAAATGCCCAGGGATGGGGGAGAGAAACTCCAGGTGAGTGGAAGCTCTGCTGGGACTGTTCCTCATTCACAGCCAGGCTGCAGCTGGGTCTGCAGCACTTTGATCACCTCCCAGGACACCAGCAGAGATCCTCAGCAGGTGTAAATTGCCAGAGCTTAGATCTGGGGGAGATTCTCTGATTTAGCCCACACCAAAGTCTCAGCTTCATTGCTAGGACAGAACCATCAGCCCCAGAGCTCCCTGTCCAGCTAGAACCACCCATCCTTAGCAGCAAACATGGGCAGTGGTGACCAGGCTGCTACTGGAGGACAAAGATCCTCTCCAGGGAGATCCTTCTTGGTTCCAGTTATTCATAGAATCATTAAGGTTGGAAAAGACCTCTAGGATCAAGCCCAACCATCAACCCAACACTACCACGACCACTAGACCATGTCCTGAAGTGTCACATCTACACCATCCAGGGATGGTGACTCCACCACTGCCCTGGGCAGCCTGTTCCAGTGCCCGACCACTCTGCCAGTAAATCCCAGACCAGGGTGATGGGGCTGTCACCTGAGGTTGATGGTTTCTGCACAGCACAAGAGGTGACCCTTCAGCAGTAGGTGATGGTGATGGACCTCTCAGCCAGGCTCTGATGGCAGTGGGGAGATGTGGGGCTGGAAAACTTCCTCCCATCAGCAGGGATAAATCTTTCCTCGAATCTTCTCACGTCTCAAAACCTCCTGCCTGGACAGAAACAAATGATGCATGTTACATTTCAGGCAATGAGATGGAGTGAAGGGAAGCAGAGAGCTCTGCAAACAAGCACTGGACGAGCTCATGGGACTCTGGAACAGCCCCACCCAGCCCAGCACCCACCTCTGCCAGCTCCAGCATGGTTTAGCTTCCATCAGCTGTGCAAAAGGTCCTGCTGCTGTGCTGGGGACGTGTATGAGATGTGTCCTCCATAAACTGAGCCACCAAACCAAGGTCAAAGTTCCTCAGGTGTCTGCAAAGCCTTGTGCTGGTTGGTACCTCCTCCTGGGCATCACTTGGATTCCTGCTGGAAAGTGGCATCCAGGAGCCTTGGAGCTACTTCATGCTGGTTAAACTGGCTGAACCTCCCTCTCCACAGCAATGTCTCCTTCTTCCACATACTCCTCACTCCCCACCAGGGATGGAAGCTGGTTTCCTTCACCCTGCAACTCCAACAGATGAGGTCATTTTATTTCCTGAGCAAGGTGGTGGCCAAAGCCCCCCCAGCAGCTCACAAACACCAATTTAATTAAAATTTTTATTTAAAATATAAGTCACAGCTAATATCTGGCATGAAACACTCGAAAGAGAATGTGCAGATCCCAGCCCTGAGCAACAGAATAGGAGCTGATTTCCTTCTAGCCTATACACACACATATATAAAATATAAATATATAGGTATATACACATGTTCATATACAGAGACCAGGAGAGCTTTTTACACCAGGTCAGGCTCCTTAGATGTCCAAAAGCTACAAACCAGCAGGCACCACTCACTGTAAAATTTCTCTTCAGTGCTTTAACAATGCAAAAAAGGGAAGATCCTGGTGTCTGCAGCCACCAGCAGAGAGGAGGGGGGAGAAAATCAACCTACATAGAATCATTTAGGTTGGAGAAGACCTCTAGGATCACGTCCAACCTTCATCCAACATCTCCCTGCCCTCCAGACCATGTCCCAAAGCTCCACATCTACTCGTTTGTTGAACCCCTCCAGGGATGGTGACTCCAGCACCTCCCTGGGCAGCCTGTTCCTCCTCATTAGTGGGGAGAAAGTCCAACTGCATTTCTGGTGGAGAGCAGCATCTCCCAGGGTTGTTTCCTTGATAATAAATCTACCATCATGATCTCATGTACCTTGGGTGCTCGGCCGTGCTCAACAGGTATTTTTGCAGGGCCAGACTTGGTTAATCCAAACAGAGAAGCCTCTTGTTGATTTTTATTTGCCCCAGACAGGGCTGGAAGCAGATTTCAACATCCTAAACTGGTGTAAGAAAGGAATAAATCAACAGAGGGTGGCCAATGGGGTGTAACAGAGCGGAGGATTAGCTCTGCAGAGAGGAACATGCACAGAACAAGGGTCCTGAGCCCCTTTTCCTCAGTGAAACAGCTTCTGATGGGCAGCAGAGCCAGGGATGCTGGAGGCAGCAGCTCATGGGGACATTGCAGTGCTGGTGCCACATTGCAACCCCTCCAACCCTCCCCCAGTCCCCCCAGTCTGGGGCTGGTTCACACCTTGCAGTGAGCTGTGCTGGGGCAGCTTCACCCCCAGCCCCAGGGAGAGCTGTGAGCATGTCCTGCCCCTCAGCTCATTAAACAGATGAAATTTCTGGCTGAAAATAAATTAATAATCATAACAATAACAGTAGGAGTCAGGCATGTTCCTAACCTTGGGTGGCTTTGCTGTCTGCTTTTGCCATTCTCCTCCTAATGACTCCCAGAGAGGAGATGCCAAGAGCAGGATTGATATTCAGACCTGCTCAGTCAGGGATATTGGGCTGATTTTTTTATTGGAGCCAGGAGTCCAGATTTCTATTTTTCCAAGCCCAGGGAAAGCATGTTCAGGCTGATAAATACCTGTCAGCAAAACCCATTAGCTGATGAAGTGAACTACAAGGGGAAAAGAAAAGAGAAAACTGCCCTGTCACTCCCAGTGGAGCTGCTCAGTGGCCTTTCCCTCCATGCAGGATTTCTTAGAGTGTTTTCTGCAAGTCTGTTAAAGGGTGGGTCATCAGGAGGTGTTTAAAATGAACCTCAGGAATCACAGTTAATCATAGAATTGTCAGGGTTGGAAGGACCTTAAAGATCATCCAGTTCCACCCCCCCTGCCATGGGCAGGGACACCTCCCACTCCATCAGTTGCTCACCGCCCCAGCCAGCCTGGCCTTCCAAGTGTCCAGGGATGGGGCTTCCAGCCCCTCTCTGGCCAACCTGGGCCAGTGTCTCCCCACCCTCCTGGCCAACAACTTCTTCCTAACGTCTCATCTCAGTCTCCCCACCTCTAGTTTGGAGCCATTCCCCCCACTCCTACCACTACCCAACAGCCTCAAAAGTCCCTCCCCAGCTTTCTTGTAGCCCCTTCAGATCCTGGAAGGCCACAAGAAGGTTCCCTCGGATCCTTCTCTTCTCCAGCCTGAACAACCCCAACTCTCTCAGTCTGTCCTGCTGCCCAGCAGCAGCTTCTCCTTTTGATTCTTCCTAGCAGCAATTATGGGCTCACCTTTGCTGCAAATCCTGCCTCAGAACTGTTGGGATCCTCCCCAGCACAGCTACTGGTCAGGGCAGGGAGATGTTATGGACCAAACATCACCTGAAGCACCAGAAATCCTCACTTCTACCAGTCAGGAACATCACTCTTCTGTGCCTCAGTTTCCCCCTCTGTAATATAAGAAAGATGGTAACTCTGATGTCCAAAGGAATCCTTCAATCCCCCTGTAGCTGGTCCCTGCTGCTGATGGCAGCTCTTGCAAGCGTGCTGAAGGTCTCCCAAGGTTTAATGCCAACCTCAAAGCCTCAGCTCCTTGACTAATCACACACCTCCAGGCAAAGTCCAGACACTCCTGGGGTCATGGAGAAAAACCTCGGAAACATCTCCCCGAAAGCCCCAGGACTAAAAAGCAACGGAAAAGGATGTTTGTGATTTCCTCCTTAACCTGTTTCTCAATCCAATGCAGGGCTTTATGATCGATCAGGGACCAGTGGTGGTTTATCACCTTGGAAGAGCTGGAGTCAGCAGTTCTGCCCTGGGAAAGGGCAGGCTCAGCTCCCTCTGCTCTCCGTGGAGCTGGCAGCAGTGAAAACCATGATTTACTGCAGCAGCAAAGGTTTCCAGCTAATCCTCTCTGTAATCTCTGACTCTAGGAAACTTCAGGATATTGCGGGTGGGAAGCTCAACCTTAATCTCCAGGCTTGCACGAGAGCAACAGGTCATGGCAGGACTGATCCTCCTTCGCTGAGCATCAGAGATCCTGGGGGATTGTGCCTGGATCCGGGCTCTGTGCAGACACTCAGGGCAGCAATGAGCACCAGGATGGAGAAGGATGGCTGCAGAGCTTGACTCAGCACCTCCTGCCTCCCCTCCCTTCTTCCCAGCCATGGCTGGAGAACCAGCAGAGCCCCCCCCAACCAGTGCCACGTTCAATGAGTAAAGCCAGGCTTGTCATAAACCAGAAAACTAATTGCCCCCAGATGTCTCATTAAGGCCACAAGAAAATCCTTACAGGGTCAGGAAAGCACTTGTGGAAAGCACCAGGTCATCCTGCCAAAGCTCCCCCAGGGCTACAAACAGCTTGGGGACACCTGAGCACAGAACCAGGGACCTGGGGTTCATGCTGGAGGGGCTGGGCAAGCAGGAGCAGCCTTCCAGCAAGCAAAGCAGCAGCTCTGCCTGATTCAGAGCAGGAATATACTTATTTTTATGGAGGAGGAAGATCATAGACCTTAGGGTGGCTCAGGCTGCCATGCATAGAATCATAGAATTGTCAGGGTTGGAAGGACCTCACAGCTCATCCAGTCCCAACCCCCCTGCCATGGGCAGGGACACCTCCCACTCCATCAGTTGCTCACAGCCCCAGCCAGCCTGGCCTGCCAAATGTCCAGGGATGGGGCTTCCAGCACCTCTCTGGACAACCTGGGCCAGTGTCTCTCCACCCTCCTGGGCAACAACTTCTTCCTAACGTCTCCTCTCAATCTCCCCACCTCTACTTTTGACCCATTCCCCCCACTCCTACCACTACCCAACATCCTAAAAAAAAAAAATAATATTGCAGCAGGAGAGGTACAAGATCACCCTCCAACTGGGGGCATCTTCTAACAGCATACCACCCTCTGCTAGAATCATTTAGGTTGGAAAAAAACCTCCAGGATCAGCAAGTCCAACCTTCATCCAACATCTCCCTGACCCAAAGCACCACATCTACTCGTTTGTTGAACCCCTCTGGGGATGGTGACTCCAGCACCTCCCTGGGCAGCTAAAGCTGCTGTCTCCAAAGCCAAGCTCCTCAATATCCCCATCCCTGGGATACTAGGCAGGGGCCACTTCAATTCCACCCAAAGCTCAAGGAGAGGCCTCTGTGCATCCCATGGGACAATGGCCTCGAGAGCTGCCTGGGCAGGCAGGAAGCCCTGGGGTGACTGAGGTAATTGCTTCTGGAGGCTGCTCCATCTGCAACTGAACAGCAGCCAGCAGATAAGGAGTCTCAAAGGTCTCATGGAAAACTCTGACAAGGGATCTATTTTGGGCTGGCCTGGCTGCCTTCTCCTGCTGGCCCCGCTCCTGGTGTTGCAGGCATGGGATGAGCTGGACTTTGTGTCTCTGGAGGACAGGACAGGGACATGGAGCTGACCCCTTCCACAGTGGGCTTGAATGTGCATGGGAACATTTCCACCCAGAGCTGGTGAGCTTCAGCCTTCACCTGCCCCACAGGCTGCTCCCAGGACCTGGGTCCAACAGGAGTGATCCCAGCTGGGTGGGAAGGACTTCAAGTGATGCATTGTCTCTAGCTGCAGAATTATTCCAGCTCAGATGCTCTTGCCTGGGGAAAGGGAGGAAGAAAGAGTCACGGGCAGGAGAAGTGCAGCAGGTAGGAAATTTAAGCTCTGCTTTGCTCCTCTCTGGCTGAGCTTGCTCTGTCCATGCTCCACTTTGGTGGCAGAGATGCTCTGATCCAGAGGGCACCTAGAGCAAGAGCAGAGCTGTTCTCACCCACCTGGATCTACTGCAGTGCCATGGCCAAGGAGAGCTTTGCTGCAGGGAGCCACCCCCTCAGCTTCTCACCCCAGCCCCTGCCCCACCATCTGCACACTCAGCCCCCTGCCCTTTGGCTGCCCTCCATCCTGCCCCACAACAGAGGCAGAAAGATGGGGACAGACCTTTTAACAGGGCCTGTTGGGACAGGACAAGGGGAGATGGTTTTAAGCTAAAAGAGGGAGATTTGGATGAGACAGAAGGAAGAAATTGTTGCTGCGGAAGGTGGTGAGAGCCTGTGCCAGGCTGCCCAGAGCGGTGGTGGCTGCCCCATCCCTGGAACCATTGCAGGGGAGGTTGTTTGGGGCTCTGAACAACCTGCTCTGGTTGCAGATGTCCCTGCTCAGTGCAGGGGGGTTGATGAGGTGACCTTGAAAGGTCCCTTCCCACCCAAACCAGTCCATGACCCTCTGACACTGGCCTCTGTGATTTGCTCTGACTCAATCTCAGACCAAAGCACATGGACATTGGCTTCACTTTGCTGCTTTGGACACAAAATGTGGCTTGAAGACTCAGCTCACTTAAAACCACAGAAGAACCTGGTCCTGGAGCTGTGGGAAGGGAGCAGAGCTGGGCCCTGGCCAGCACCCATTCCTCACCACACCCCTGCAAGGATGGGAACCAGGGCACTGGTGCTTTCGAGCAGACCTGCCTATTTTGGGAAGGGACAAAAGGAAACCACAACAAAAGCTGATACAGCAAAGCGGGTATGAAATGAGCTGGTGGCATTTACTGGGTGCCAGGGAGATAAGCCCAGAGGCAGCACATGCCAACCAGCACTGACTCCACAGCTCCCAACCAGGTGGGGTGTGTGCTGCCAGCTCTCTTCTTCCTCAGGCCAACACCCAACTCACCAACATCCCCTCAGAGGACCTTCAGCTTTCACTCTTCATCTCTTTGCTCTTCTCCATCTCCAAGCAGCCAAGGGGAACACAGCACTGAGAGAGAGCTCAGCAAGTGACCCCAACAAAAACTCTCTTCAAACTCATCAGCTCCTTATTTCCTCTCCCAAACTGCTCAGTTCCTGGTTGATCTCTCTCTACCCTCACCCACCACCCCAACCATGATCACCTGGGGGAAGGTGGAACCTCACCCAGCTGGGGCAGGTTCTGTCTGTGGGACCTGAAACCACTTGAGGAACAAAACCTGTTGCTGGGTTGACTCCTCCATAGGTCAACTCCAACTTAGGGCCCACAGCCCAGGCCCCAGCACTTCATGGGGATGCTCTGAGGGAGGGGGAGACCCCCACTGCTCACCCAGCCCACCCTGGGTACCTCCTGGGCATCGTGCAGATCAGGAAGATCTCACTCAAGGCTGCTCCCAGCTCAGGGAGGCTCGTGAGAGAGGGAAAAGCATCTGCTGCTGACTCTAGAGAAAGCAATTTGTAAGGGATGAGAAAGAGGAGGACTTTGGGACTGAACTGGGGCAGTGCCTGGGAACTGGGTTCCTGGGATATGGGAACTATGCAGCAGCCAGCTGGGACAGGGACTGGGATTCACCCGGGATAGGCTGGAAGCAGAGAAAGGGCAGAGGGAGCCCGGGCGGTTAAGGAGGGATACAAGGAGGAGCATAAGCAATGGGCCCAGGGCTTTCCAAACTGTAAACACTGCCATGGAGGAGCTTTGTATTCAAAATAAGCAAAGGCAAATTAAAGGAGGGGATCAGGGGAAGGGAAAGGCAGCAGGGACTGAGCAGAGATCTGTGAGCAGCGCCAGGTGAAGGGAAAGCTCTTCCCAGGTTCTTGCTGGGAAGCAGGAGCCTGAGAAAGTGTGTGGAGAAATGAGTGAGGGATGGCATCAAAAAAAGGGGTCCCCAGGAGAGTCCTGGGATGCTTTCCACAGCTTCCAAGCAGAAGTGAAAGAACTGGTTTAAAGGCAGAGAGGGACAAGGGCTGTGCCCCAGGAGCCAATTTAAGGGGCTGGGTCTCAACTCCTGGCTGGGTTTGTGTCTAAGCTCAGCTAGAACACGGCACCACCATAAATCCACATCCACCACAAAGTCACAGAATCACAGAGTGTCAGGGATTGGGAGGGACCTCCAAAGATCATCCAGTCCAACCCCCCTGCCAGAGCAGGAGCACCCAGAGCAGCTCACACAGGAACCAGGTGGGCTTTAAACATCTCCAGAGAAGGAGACTCCTCACCACACTGATCCCAGCAGGCATGAAGGACGGACAGAACTCCCCCATCCCCACCTTTGGGAGCCTCCTGAACTTGGGCAAAGCAAGACAGAGCAGCCCTGCAAGGAAGGGACCCCACAGCCCTCTCCTGCTTGTTTCTGTGCCAGTGGCCATGCCAGAGCCAGGCTGCTGAAGCAAAATTCCCAAACCCATGATGGGTGGGAGACACGCTCCTTGCCTGCAGGAAGACAACAAGGCTGCCACCAAACCCCACGAGAAGCACACGCTTCCCTTCAGCCTAGGAGGACAAGAGGAGGATGCCTGAGGAGGCACCAGTTCACCCAGCATCCAGAATAAAGGTCACTCTTGTGGTTTTGCTCCAGGTGTGGAGAAACCTGCTCCCACAAGACCTGTTTTCCACTCCTGTGGCAACCTCAGGCTCGCAGAAGTTTCCAAACTTTGCATCCATATTTCCACACCCAACAGCAGCAGTCAGTCCATTTGCTTCCTCCCTCCAGGTTCTTCCTCCAGCCCCCAGGTCCTTCCTCCAGCCCCCTCTACAGACAGTGACTGACACATTCCCCACATCCCAGTTCACAGAAGAGCCCAAACAAGCAGCTTCTTCCAACGCAGGAGGCACCAGCAGCTCTCTGTGGTGCTGTGGAGCCTGGGAAAGTTCCATCCAGCTATGATGCTAATCAGTGCTGGGGCAAAGTGCTGAGTCAGGGAGAACAGAAGCCCAGGATTGATGAGCAGGAAGCAAAGGGCCAGATGCCTTCACATCTGCTCCACTTTCACCCACCCAACAGGTTTCATGGCTGCTGTGACACGTTCCTCTGGGGTCCCTGAGCTTGGCACCACCCCATGGCAGCCTCATCCCCCCACCCCAGGGCTGGGGTTCATTCCATTAGGCAGCCCCATAAGGGTTCTTGAAGGACCTGTATTGATCTGCACCAGCTCTCAGGTTTCTATCTCCATTTATCAGGCCTCCACATTCTTTTAATCCCATCTCAGCCCTCCCCAAAGTAATGAGATAAGAGGCAGGCTGGAAAGGCTGATAAAAGGGAACTGAACAAATCCATTAATGCTGCTGCTGTGCCAGGAATTACAAACCCCAGCCCTTGCTCATTATTCTTGCCAGCCAGAGTTCCAGGACAGCAAAGCCCAAGAAGAAAGTCAAGCTCACTAATAACTTCTCCTGAGGAAAAAAGCCACATCTGGAAGACCAGGACTCTTTGGTTCTCATGCCATGAGCAGCACTGGGTTGTTTGGGCACAGGGGTTGGTCAAAGGAGGGTGCTCAGACCTGAATAACCACAGCCTGGGTTCCATGGAAGTCTAAACCACAGCAAGTGTTGGCTGCCCCAGCCCTGCCCTCTTGGCTGGGTGTCCACCTTGGCCCACGCACTCATCACGCCCTGTGTCGAATCGTTTCAGCAAGTGAAACCAGCAAAACAATTCACTTCAGCTTCTGTGTGGCTCAGCACAAGCTTTGTTCCTCAAAAGGGGATGTTCTGCAGAGCCTGGATGGCCCTGCTGGCCTGCTCCAGGGTAACAGGGTATAGAATCATGGAATCATAGGATGTATTGGGTTGGAAGGGACCTCCAAAGGTCGTCTAGTTCAATCCCTCTACAAAAAACAAGGGACATCTCTAACTAGGTCAGGTTGCTCAGAGCCCCATCAAGATCTGTATCTGCTTGAGCATCTCAGCCTTGGGCCAGGAGGTGATGAGCAAGAGCTGAAAGACACAGGAACTGAAGCACACAAGGAGAACATGCAGAGACCCCACCAGTACCGAGCTACCACGTGTCCACTTGTGAAGGGACAAGATGGGGCAAGATCTCTGAGGTAAAGACCAAAACCAAGTCACCAAACCCCAAATCACAGTAAAGGGCAAATTCATAGAATCATGGAATGGGTTGGGTTGGAAGGGACCTCAAAGATCATCCAGTTCCACCCCCCCTGCCATGGCAGGGACACCTCCCACTAGACCAGGTTGCTCCAAGCCCCATCCAACCTGGCCTTGAACACCTCCAGGGATGGAGCATCCACAACCCCCTGGGCAACCTGTGTCAGGGTCTCACCATCTACTCTCAGGGTAAAGAATTTCCTTCTAATTTCCAATCCAGTTTCAAACTCAGGACATTTTGTCAAGGTACTAAATCAGAGAGCAGAGGACAACAACCCACCAGGTCAACTGGAACATGTTTTAATTGCGACCTTTGGAGAAAAATTTCCTTGGATAAATGGAGATTAATGAACATTTCCAACAAAGTCGTTGCTTTAGCTTAACCCCTCCCCTCCCCATTTTCCGTGGTATGTGGACTAATGGATGCATCAACAATGTAAGAACCAACAAAACCCAACAAAATAAATAAATCGAGCCACTCATCCAACCAACACCCCCTCTGGAACAGATTCAGCCTCTCTTTTGATTGATATCCTCTAAAAAACAAATCCTTCCTCAGCAAAAATAAACTCCAGCCACTTCAGAGCAAAACATTGCAAGATCTGCCCAGGAGCCCCCAGTTTGTGGGAGGCAGGAACCCAGGTCACTGGTGAAGACCACACTGAGGACATTGGCACAGGAGAACACAAAGTGTTGCTGAGTACCTGATTTCATCCTGAGGCTTCCATCACCTGGGGCTTTGCTCCTTGTTGAGCAGATATTTGGGCTCCTGAGGTTTGTTGGTCCAGCAGCTGGGGTTTAGTGACCCACCTCTGGAGCCAGTCCCAGCACCATGGCAGAGGCTCTTGGTTCTTCTCTCTCCTGGAAGTGATGCCCGTGGACAAGAGGCTTCGTCTTCCTCCCAGCTCCCACTTGGCCAGTCCAAAGAGTCATTGAGAAATGGAGCTAATTATGGTTGATGGATGGGGAGTGGGGACCATTACTCATCTCTGTGCAGCAGACAGACCATAACAGAGGAAGAATCCAACTGCAAATGCTGCAGCTGCACAGCAGGTACCTGCCCTGGCTCCACAGACCCAGAACCTCCACCGCTCCCAAGGCTCCAAATCCTGAGCAAAAGGCCGTGGAGAGGGGAGGAAAAATATCAAATTAGTGCCCTGATATCCAGAGTGGGACCAGGACCTGGCTGTGGCAGGAACTGCAGGGCCACAGGGGAAGAGGTTGTTGGAGGCAACCTAAGCTCTGGAGCAGGAGCAATTTAAACACACACAGGAGCCAAAAGAAGAGTGTGGAGGAAGGAGAACCAGAACATCCAGTTCCTGTGAATCCCAAGTCTTGTCCAACACACTCATCCATGGCCTGGATGAAGGACAGAGAGGACCCTCAGCCAGTTTGCTGATGCAAAGCTGAGAGGAGAGGCTGACACACCAGAGCTGCTGCCATTCAGTGAGACCTGGATGGGCTGGAGAGCTGGGCAGAGGGAAACTCATGATGTTCAACAAGGGCAAGTGTGGGGTCCGGCCCCTGGGGAGGAATAACCCCAAGGACCAGTACAGGGGAGGGGTGACCTGCTGGAAAACAGTTCTGTGGAGGAGGAGTTGGGAGTGCTGGTGAAGTTCACCATGAGCCACCAATGTGTTCTTGTAACTAAGAAGGCCAATGGTCTCCTGGGGGCATTAAGTGGTGAGCAGGACAAATGAGGTTCTCCTCCCCATCTACTCTGCCCCAATGAGGTCACAGCTGGAGGATTGCATCCAGTGCTGGGCTCCCCAGTTCTAGAGACAAGGAGCTACTGGAGAGAGTCCAGTGGAGGCTCTGGAGATGCTGAGGGGATGGAGCATCTCTGTGCCCAGCAAAGGCTGAGAGCCCTGGGGCTGCTGAGCTGCACAAGAGAAGCCTCAGAGGGGATCTGATCAATGCTGAGCAAGAGCTAAAGGGTGGGGGCAAGAGGCTGGGGCCAGACTCTTGTCAGTGGTGCCCAGGGACAGGACAAGGGGCACCGGGCACCAAGTGGAACCCAGGAGGTTCCATCTGAGCAGGAGGAGAAAGTTGTTTGGTGTGAGGGTGTTGGAGCCTGGCCCAGGCTGCCCAGAGAGGTTGTGGAGTCTCCCTGTGTGGAGAGATTCCAAAGGGGCCTGGATGTGATCCTGGGCCCCCTGCTCTGGGGGAGCTGCTGGAGCAGGGGGGTTGCACCAGAGCATCTCCAGAGGTCCCTTCAATCTGTGAAAAAGCCTCTGTGGGTTCTTCACACCCAATGGAGCACCACACGACCTGTGTTCCCTGCTCAGTACCACTGCCTGAATGCCACCTGATGACCAAGGCTGGGCTCTCTCTGGGCTGACAGTCCCTGCCTGCCACCAGGTTTCTTTTCCTTCTGACCCATCCCAGGTCCCCAGGTAGCCTTCAAACACTTAATGCTGCACTGGGGCCATCCGTAGTGGCCTCGGGGCAGAAATAGGAGGCTTAAATGGGAACTGTGCCAGAGTGAGAAGTTCATACACTAGGCTGGGTTTTGATCCCATTGATTGTCCTCCCTGGACTGGTCCTTGCTTTAAAGTGGTTTGTTGGCTGGAAAATCCCCAGGCTCTCAAAGGCACATAATAGACACAGATCACAGGAAACCACAAAACTGAGTCCAGAACTGTAAGTCCTCTGAACATTAAGTGTTTTCCCTCTCAAAGAAAGAAGAGGGTCTCCTCATTAATGTTCTTTTCAACATTCTCCATCCCACCTCCTCTGATGGTGGGAGAGAATCTCGCCCACAGGAAGATATTCAAACATCCAAGCCCTTGCTCAAGCTTTTTAAGGGGCACCAAGGCTGCAAAATAGTGGAAGAAAGCGACAGAGAAAACCCAGAAAACCACAGAATAAACCTCAGGGCTCTCAATTCCCAGCCAGTGCTTGAACTGAAACCAAACAACTTTTCTAAGCTCCTTGTATGATGACTTGGAGATCACCTCACAGGAGAAATGAGGGGGTTTATACTACAGCAGAGAAGGGCACAAGAGAATCATAGAATAAAGGAATATTTGGGGTTGGAAGGGACCTCCAAAGGTCATCTAGTCCAACCCCCCTACACTAAGCAGGGATATGCTGGGATAATTTAGTCTCAGCTCTATGGGCTGCAGACCCCACAACTCAACATGCTCAAGCAACACCTGTGAAGGAAATATTCCTGTCCTGGGAAAAGGGGGGAATGAAGAGGACCAGCCAGATGGGTTCCTCACATGGGCTTTCTGCAATCCCACAAATGGTTGCATCAGTGCAAAGGAGAAGGTGGGACACCAGAACTGGCTATCCAGGGAGGTGCTGGAGGCCCCATCCCTGGAGATGTTCAAGGCCAGGCTTGATGGGGCTCTGGGTAACTTAGACTGCAGGGGGGTTGGACTAGATGACCTTGGAAGGTCCCTTCCAACCCAATGCATTCTATGAACTGAGCAGCAGAGGCAGCTCATGGGAAAAGACATTCAAGGAAAGCAATGCTTGAAAGCAGAGCAGAGGAGGGAAGGAAGGGGTGTGCACCATTCCTCACCCAGCCTGCAGCCAGGAAAACCACCTTCTGCTTTAGCTTACCCACACAGAGCAGCTGGGAGCAAGACCCCACAGGCAAACAAGGAGACCTGAGCTCCTCCCTCCACGTGTTTCTCTCACCATTCTCTTGGGGCAGGTGCCACCACGCCTGCTAAGCTCCATCCCACTTCCCAGCCAGCAGCAAGAATCAGGTATTAGTGCTTCTAAACCCATTATCACCCCACCCCTCACTGGGGAAATGGGATGAAGCTGCAGCAGAGCCCATGGAGGGAGAGAAAGGCACCTTCTCCAACCCAGCCCCACGGCACCACCGCACAGCCGGGTGGCCCCAGAAGGCTGAAGCATGCAAAAAAGCTGGAGGGTGATGCTTGTTCCAGCCAGGACCTGTCAGAGCACCCTGCCCTAAGCCACAGCACCCTCAGCACCCACTTCTCCTGGGTTCTTGCAGGCTCATGACCCCCTCTCGTGGCAACGTGCAGCCCACAACTCCCCAGTCCCACATGGGAAAGGCTTCTCCAGTGCTGGATTGCCCTTAGAATCATTTAGGTTGGAAAAGACCTCTAGGATCACCAAGTCCAACCTCTCCCTGACCCCCAGACCATGTCCCAAAGCTCCACATCTACTTGTTTGTTGAACCCCTCCAGGGATGGTGACTCCAGCACCTCCCTGGGCAGCCTGGTCCAGTGCCTGACCAGGAGCCCTTTGGAGCCTCTGCTGCTGAAGCACATGAATATTGATGATCTGCAGAGACACAGCAGGAAAAGCAGCTGCAGGGAGACAGACCCTGCAGAGCCAAGTTCAGCAAACGCAGCCTGGTGCAGAACATCTCCTGGGGGTGGGGGAAGGAGCAAGGAAACACGGAGCTTTTCTGGGGAGAAAGGCATCAAGCTTTTCAACAGCACTTAGGGAACCCCTCCTACTTTTAGCCGGGCAACCACCCCTTCAATTAGAGCTTTGGAAAAACCTTCACCTGCTCTTAAATCTAAATGACTCCACAGAACAGCAGCTCCACAGCTGGACAGAAGTGCACTGAGCCTGCATGAGCAACCCTGACTTCAGGTCACCACTGGCATGAACAGCCTCTGGCTACTCACCCCTGATGCACTTGAGCGAGGCCTTCAGGGAGTTATTTAAAGCAAGGTTAAATTCTAGACTTTCCATAGAGCCATTTGTGCATTTTAAGGTGGAACCTGTTCTGGACTGCCCTGAAAAGCAGGGGCTGCACTGGGGGTGAAGTCACTGCCTGGTGGTGCCTCAGCCCTGGGGGGTTCGGTGCCCTTCGGGGCCACCCAGCTCTGATTTGGGGCTCAGCGGGGCTGGGGCACCTCTGGGCTGGGGGGTTCCCAGAGCCCCCTCTGCTCCCCCCTCCCACACAGACCATGAGCGGAGCTGGACAAACAGCTTTTAATAGAACAACAGAAAACACTAGCAGAGCTACTCGAACTACCCCCCCATATACATGACCCCTGACCCCCCCCCACTCTTCCAAAAACAGAACTTGCACTAACAAAGCTACTCTAACTACCCCTCCCCTCAAATACCCCCCCCCTCCCTCCCAAGATACGTGACNGAGAGCGTCCCTTCTTGTGCTGACAGGCAGGGCTTGGTGCTGGCAGCACTGGGGGGGCTGGGGCCACTGCTCTCCCCTCTCCACGGCTCCCAGGAAGGTCCCCAGGGTTGGGGCCACTGCTGGGACCAGCCTGGCTCTGCCCCGCTGCCGTGTCCAGCGAGCCACCGAACAGCCTGATGGCCTCCTGCAGAAGCATCTCCTCGGTGACCTCAATATCCTCAGAGGCCTCGATGCTCCCGTCCAGGTGTCCAGGGGCCGGGTTGTGGGGGGCAGCAGAGGAGCTGGGGGTGCTGCTGCTGCTCGGGAGGCCGGTGGTTCCCGCCGGTGCCCCCCCAGCGCTGGCCATGCCGGTGACGGTCGGTGGCGGGCGGCGCATGGTGGGCTGGGG
>VYZX01024254.1:4166-15997 GCA_013401335.1 Brachypteracias leptosomus
GTCTTGGTTTGGTCAGGAATTTCTATCAGTCACTGTAGATGACTGACATGGAAGTGATTTTACTTCTTTTTACTATATCTAATACCTCACTCTAACTCCAAGAGAAAGACTTGAGGATCTCATGAAAGAATTACTGCATTCCTTGCTGAGAATGCCTAAGATGTTGCAGTCCTGTGCCAAAATGATTGCTTTCTGTTAAGGGAATAGCTCTCTCTTTGTCCCATATTAACAATATTTTTGGGTTTTTTATGAATTGTTTTCCACTCTCATCTATTCGTTTTCCATTGTTTGAACATTTATGTATTACTGATAAACCTTTTTACCCTAACTTGTATGTTTAAACTCTAAAGATAATAGTCTTTTTTCTCTTTTCAAGTCAAGAGCACTTGATGAGCCTGATTTGATTTGTATGGTTTTATCAGAGTAATCAGTCTGAGTAGCCTTGTATCTACTAGAACACATGTTTTTTTTTGTTGGGGAGTACAATTTCTCTATGTTAGAACTGCAAGCTTGGGAAGGTACTTGTACTTTTTGTCAAAGACAATTATGCACATTTATTTATTTTATGTTGTCCACGCTACAGAAAAAAATGTGTTCTTTTATATTAAGAAAGATCTTATCTACATGAAGACTTGGACCAGTTTAATTGTTGCACTTTCAGAAATGCTTTGGCATTGCCAACAGATTAGCAAATAAGTTTTTAACATTTTTTTGGTCCTGCTGGAAACTTGGACTAATTTTGTCAGAAAAACAAGTTTGTTAGTAGTTCCTGCCATCCAATGTACTATTTTTTGTTGTTGGTTTTTTATTATTATTAATAAAAATTAGATTAATGAATGCATATAGTTATTAATGCATAGCAGCTATTTTTGAAAAGTATTGATACTTTTCTGAAATAAGTCCCATGCAGAGATTTAATGTAATCCAGCTGTATAAAATTTAGCTGTAGGATGATGCTCCAATTCTAACAAGAGTAGTTCATTAAGAATTACTAATTGTGTCTTACTTAGAGTTAGAAAAACATTGTTTCAAATGATCATAAAATCCCTAAGGAAACCTGGTAAAATGGATTAGATAAGACCTTTTGATTCTCTGGATGGAAAAGTATATTTCTTTGAACGAGGTCACCAATATGAATATGCATAGCAATAATGTTGAATTTATATTTACCAATAATTTCACGTTGCACTTTTTTAGGTCATACCTGTCAAAAAACTAATTCATGACAGTGTTCATAAAAATGCATGCAGCGTAAGCGTTTTGCTCACAGTAAATGCAACACTTGAAAACAAATTTGTAAATTATTTTGTTAAATGCACACGTAAGAGCACAAACATATGCTCCAATTATCCTTAGGGTAAGAAACAATATAAACACTTAATATAAGCTAAAATTAAGGTTTTAAAGTTAATGTCTTCTTATGATTTTTTTTAGCTTCTGAAGATACAATTGTGGAGTAAACTAACTGTTCAACAATGTGATGAGTCATATATTTACAGTTCCGCTTAAATTGTAGGGAAAATATGTGACTTCAAAAAGGCAATTTTTTAAAAGAAGAAAAAAATTGTGGTAGTTCGGTTGGAATAATGCTTGGAGATAGATTAGCAAAACTATTAAATTAAAAGATGGTTGCTGACATTCAAACAAAAGGCAATGATCAAAGGTTCTTTTCTTTAGGCAAATATGAACATATAGAAGAAGGACAAAGATACAGTTATGTTTTATATTATGTATGGACAAAAGTATAGAAAGTGTTCTGAGTTTGACTTGAGAGTACTATACACCACATAATAGGAAGAACTGTCAGTGCTGCATTTAAAATCTGTAATATCTGCAGCATATTTTTCATTTTGAAAAAAAGAATCCAATTATTCACAACAGAAACTAAATTACTAAATTATCTTCCTCAATAAGAATAAAAGATATCTTCAGTCCTCGGTGGTAAAATGTCCTCTATTAATGATAATACTTACAGTTATTCAGCTTCTCTAAAGTAAAAAAAAAAAGTAATAGTAGAGCTGTTGTTAAATTGTTTATCATCACAGCAAAGGCCCTGTGGTACAACAGCAATGATTTATTTTGAAGAAGATTTATTGTAAAGAACTAAAATAAGAATAAATGTTTAAGGACTGTAATGCAAATTGAAATCACTACTCTGATAAGACAGTCTAAGGGAGCAGTATATTTTGGAATCCAGATTTTGATACTTTGAATGAGAAATCAGATATTGCTGAACTTGGAAAAAAAAGAAAGACTTATACTTAAGACACATGATATATGGACTTAAAATAACAAAGGCTGATTACAGAGCTAAGAAACAGGTTAGGTGTTTTTCCTGGTTTGTTTTTGTTTTAGGGTCTGCAGCTCTTCAATGATAAAAGAAGAAGAAGCAGACAGAAGCAATGCCCTAGGGCAGATCAATTGCCAGTTATTCACATGCTCTCTCTGACAGTGGGAGAAGAAAAGGTTAATTCAAGAGACTACAGGATCCTGGACAACATGGAGTTTGGGATGTTAGCCAGCATATCCTTACCAAGACTTAGTTTCCACACATGCTAGTGTGAAGCTGCTGCTTATGAATATGTCTAAGTCCTTTCTGACCCTGCTGCTACATATCCCTCCACAGCCTTCTGTATCAGCAAGTCCCAAGAGTTTGCAACCTGCTGCATGAGGCACTTTCTTTTATGAAAGGCAACTGCTTTAATATAGTTGGAGTATCCCAACAAGAGAGGAGTCTACTGCATTAGTAAAGTCCTTTTCTTTAGAGACACCAGTCAAATACTGCATTAAAAAGGAAAAGATCTTAAAGTTTCCTGGAGGAAAAAAAACCCAACCAAAACTGAGAAATTTCCAAGAAACATCAGATGAATACATATTTAAATATATGCCACTGCTTTCACAAGATACATTTTTCTCAGAATTTGCTCTTGAGAATTTAGCAGAGAATTCTCTGCAATAGAGGGACATTGCTGATAATTATAAAGCCTTAGCAAACACCAGCAAATCTAAGGTCATGGACAATAGAGGAAATGCCTGTGCTAATTCTTCACCTCAGCTGGTACATCTCTGTATTTGTAAGAAGCCATATAGAAAAGTTAGCTTGTGTCCTAGGGCAGAATAACTACATTAACACAGTGATATACATGTACTAAATAGGTTCACCTCTCAACACACTGATTTTAAGCACAGTGCTGTTATACTTAACACAGTTATTCTGCTTTTTATTATAAAATTAGACTGACTGCTGCCAGAGAGAGCTCAGCCAACCTCTTGCCAATTCATGTACAGCCCTCTCTATTTCGTAAGTATCCAAGATTTCACCCAGGTCGACCATGAAACACAGATCATTGCACTGTTTACATTGGTTCTCTGACTACCAGCAAGTAAGGATTTGAGGATTTGAATCAAGTTTGTATGGAACATCAAATACTGAAATATTCATAACAAGAAAAGATTATGCAACTGTTGCCAAGTTGTCTGAATGTTAATGACACTCATAACTGCTAACATGTATAAAATGCTTAGATAAAATCATCTAATTGTTACTGATCTAATATTACACAAGTACAAATACTGCTCTGAAATAATTTCTTATAGTACAGATAGGATGTACAAATTTGCTGACATGGAAATTACAACATCTATTTGTATTTCTTTATTCCAGCTATTTCATAAAGCTCCTTTATTCTATCTCTCTCCTACTACCTCACTTTTTTCCCCAGAAAATATCTAATTTTTCCTCTTTTTACATTCCTCTTTCCTTCCTGTTTTTGGTGGGGTTTTTTTGTTTATTTGTTTTCCAGAATGTTCTATCCAAGGCCATTTAATTTTCATTTTATTGCTCTCTGCCATTCCCAGCCCACTCACTATCTAATGATGAGACAGGTAATAAGCAATCACAGAAACAGGATGGATGGGTAAAGAAGTAGCAGGCAATAGGGCATGTGGTGAACAGGTAGACAGAAAGAGATAAACCAAAGGGAAGTAAGTTTATATTTCTGGAAGTGCTCAGTGGGACTGTGACCCGTGCTTTTAAGGGGAAAGTTCTGTCATCTCCTTAAGTCATGTGTTGTTCTGAAATCTGTCCGTCTCCCACTTAAGTCAGAAATTTCCACATTTAAGGTAACAGTGCTGAACAAATTTTAGTTGAACATCTCAGTGAAAGTGTCAAGATTTATTGAACTTTCCACAATGAAAGCTTTTAGTCAAAAATTCCTCAGCAGCTTGACTGCAAATCTACAAGTTGTTGGACTTCATGTTTGATAAAGAACGTAACAAATTATTTAGGAGAAGGGATGGAGGACAAAAAGGTTAATGACAGACTTGCTTTTGAAGATGAACCATGAATTAATAGATTCAGTTCAGATAGCACTGGTCACGGTCCAATGGTAATTCATTTATAAAGACAGTTATCTCATCATCAGCTTTAAACATAAGAAGATCAGGAGGTGGCTTCTTTAAATTAAAACTTGGGAGCATTGCATTAAGATTAAATTATTGTTTAAAAGGCATCATAAACTTAATAAAAGTGTGACAGGAGACATTGTAATTTATGTAAATGCAGACTATTGCAAGCAAAGGCTATAGCACTCTTTCTGATGCTTTCATTTGTTTGCACTCTGCATTAGTCACAGAAGCCATTTTACTTCATGTTGTTCAAGAAGCCTAATCATAGAGGGAGACAAGGACAGCTTATCAGCAATAGACCAAAAACCCCCAAACAAACCCCTTTGTGCTATACTTAGCTTTATTAGGTGAGCATGTGGAATGCAGATGTCCATATCCAGACTACTCGCAAGTAGGTTTCCCATACATGTCTCTATTTTATTGTATCATGGTAAAATAAAGATGGGGAAAAAAAAAAAAAGAAGATTAAAAAAAAAGGACAGAATCCATAAGAGACTGTGTGTCAAAAGCAAATATGTAAATATGTCAATTTTTTAAAATTTATGCTGAGGAAGTCTCATGTACACAGCAAAGGAAAAAATATAGTAAAAAATCAGCTCACAGGTTCTATAATGTTTTAATCTATTTTTCTGTGTTTTATTGGCCTTGTCGACTGCTGCCTTGTCAAAGAAGTAATTCCTATTCCCAATAACTCACTCCCGCTGGAGGGTTTCTCATGATGATATATCCCCCAGTGCTGCATGCCACAGCCCTGCCCTTGTCCCTACCTATACATTTTTTGTGTCAGGGTAGCCCTTGGGAAGAAGGACATATGTAGTTTTGAAGGGGGTTCCCAATGAGAGGTTATTTTCACCACTGGCCCCTCCTCAGGGTGAGCGGGAAACCATTTGCAGACAGGAGAACTATATGCAAGGAGCCAG
This sequence comes from Brachypteracias leptosomus, assembly GCA_013401335.1. Taxonomy (NCBI): domain Eukaryota; kingdom Metazoa; phylum Chordata; class Aves; order Coraciiformes; family Brachypteraciidae; genus Brachypteracias; species Brachypteracias leptosomus. Next base: position 9,494 of record VYZX01024254.1, read on the forward strand.
GCTCCTTGTCCTCAGCTGCCACTTTTGAGCCTCTACACAAGCTCTTGCTGAGCTGTTGCACAGCTGACATGTTCACTAAGACATGAATTTGACAGAAATACTAATATTTCTCTGATTCTGTAACAAAAGTGCACTTGCTAATGGCTGCACAGGAAATTCAGCTTTTTAAAAATTCTGCCTACTCAGCTTTGTAAATGAAATAACGGCCTTTCACTTGTTGGAGCTCTGCAATTTGATTTACAGGTCTAATTGCAATTGCAGGCTTGTTGACTTGGGGAAGGAGGGAAAGGCTGTTACTGTGCTGTGAAGGCTAGCAGCTGCCCACGGGCTGGGGCCTCCCCATGGAGGCAGCAGGGCAGGTCCTGGAAGCCAAGGCCTGTCCCAGCACCCCAGCCAGGAGCAGGGCAGTAGGGGGCCATTGGGGCAGCCCCAACCCCTGGCATGGGGAGTCAGGTTGGGATGTAGGCCTGCAGGTGGGCCTAGCTTGCTGCAGCCCATCATCAAGCACGGCTGAGCTGTGAGAAGCTGGAGGCTGGTCCTGCTGTGGTGTCGCTGGGGCTGATGGCCCTGAGGGGTATGAAGTGTGTTCCTGCACCACAGGCAGGGTGGGGGGAGCTCTGAGGTGGATGGGGAGAGACAAATAGGTCTGGCAGTGCCCTCAGAGCCCTAACAAAGGAGGCAAGAAGGTCCAAAAATGTGGTTGGAGGTAGAAAGTAATAATCTGGTAAACATGCTTTTCTATTCCACCTCCTAAGTCTTGTCCTATGCTGTTAGGCATCATTATAAAGAGGCAAAAGTCTGCTTGTCTTCCTCTGGCACTCAGCAGAGCCACATTTTTCCTGGTGATGGCAGTCTGGTCCTCGTGTCTTAGCTATTGTTTAAGCAAGATGCCACACTTTTCTTAGAGAAGAAAAGTGTGTAAAAGAGTAGCAGCATTTAGGGGAGCATTTGTCAGCAGCAGCTGAGGGCAGTGGGGAGAGGGGGGAGGGCAGCACTTCTGCAGTGAGAGGCTGAACAGCCTGTGAATGTCAACTGAGGCTGCAAATAATGAAGATGTCACCGAAAGAATGATTTTGCCCAAGAAAAGGTTACAGGAATCTTTCATAATGCAAGCTGATAGGTAATTTGCTAATGATATCTTTCAACTACACTGACAAGCCACAAGTTTTACTTCATCCTTTTCCCAATGATGGTGTCAGTGACAGGACTTTGGTAACTGCAGGACCTACACTCTTCTATATTTTACTTTGGAACTATGTTTGCATAATTTATTTTCTTGAATGCTAGTAAACTGAGCTGTTGTGCTGTGACAATAGTTTTTCAGTATGGGATCCATGTAAAATTATCAGCAGCAGGAAACATATTTGGGTTGGCAAAACCCCTGAAAAACAGATGAGTTCAGCATTTTTTTTACAAAGTTTTGCTAAGCAATTTTCAGTAACTCATGACCAAGATATTTACTTCAAAATTAGAAGCATAGCTAATCTGCCACATGCTAAGTACCACATTAATCTTGAAATGTATGCATTACCTAACACATATGTTTAAACATTGTAAGTTAAGATATAATTCAGTTGGTATAAAACTATGATTCTACCAAAAAAAAAAGTATATCAATAAAAAATCATTCTCTTTTGGAGACAAAAACTTTCTTAATTACCTGATATGATTTATGCAGAATACCATAATAAACAGAATTGAATTAAATAAGGAACTTAACTACTGATAAACCTGCCTGGAGCCTGTGATAAACATTTAGAGTCAAGCTCTGATTTGTCTCTTGGGGAAAATACACAAGCAATAAAAATAGATTCAAATATAAGTTGGTATAACAACCTGATGCAGTGACCAAATTTTATACGTGCTAAAAGAAATACATGAGTTTGATCATACACTTTCAGTTACTAAAGTTGCAGCAATTTATACTCTCAGTAACTAGAAACTGCAATCAAAACATAAATTAATAAAAACAATGCTGTTTAGTTCTTTTTAAAGCAGAACTGTAAACACACGTAGATGCAGATAATTTAGAGCTTTCCAAGCAGGTTGCTAAGCAGAAAAGGATACATCACTGGGCTATATATGAAAGGGTGAATTCTTCACATATGGTGATAATCTACTTCAACACACAAAATAGTGGCAATGCTCTACCTACCTATGTGTAACATTATGTCTTACTAGATTTCAAAGGGCCAAGGAAAAACAAAGGGATGCACCAATCATGATTTTTCACTTAGTGTCAGAAATGGAACAGATCCGATGTAAGCAATGACATTATAGTAATTTACAAACAAATTAGGAAATGTGTTTCAGCTTCTGAAATGTAGGTGTTTAAGAACATCTCGGAAACTGTGAGGGATCTGCTTTGGCATTCATCCTGCATCCTGTTTTATAAGGATGCATTTCCTTTTATAAGGATATATATCCTTTTATGAGGAAATACACCTTGTAAAACAAATCCAACGTTGTATCTCTCTGCATCTTACAGAAGGAATAACAACAACTCAAGGTGCGCTAAGCACTTCCATTTAAATAACTGAATAGTGCCCTGGTTGCAATCTCCTGATTGAATCAATCAAAACCATTAAACATTTATATGTCATGATTTATCTTACCCACAAGCAAATACAAAAATAACCCTATGCCGCAGAAATGCTTGTTTTTCTGCATGGACTATAAAGATATGAAAACAAATTCCTTGCAGAGCTAAAGAGCTAAATCCCATCCCAGTAAACGATGTAAATTTCACTCCAAACAGCCAGTGAAGTTTTTTTCTGATTACTGTGATTCCCTGTATCATCTATTCAACAATGGCCTTCTCCAAGACTGAAATTTTACAGAAAAAATTGCAAAATGTTTACCTGTACTTCACTCAATAAGTTAATAGCTGAGTAAACAGATTTAAACACTCCAGATCCTCTCCTCTTCTACCATTCATTTTTAATAAACCAGATATACTTGCCTAAATAGAGATCTACTTGAAGGACGTGGTTGAGTCTGAGTATGTTCACAATATACTGAGACCTATCTGTGTTTGGTCATTTTGACCAAGCTGTGGATTGGAGTCATGCCCCTTAGCAGGTGAGTAGACTTTCCCAGTGTGGGCTCTCCAAAGGGCAGGAAGCCACATGTGACATCCTTGACCAGTGGGCATTTGTACCCACTGGCAGTTCCTGCACAGTGCCAGAGCCACCACACAGTGCTCCAGTGTCATCAGACACGTTGCCTGTGCCCAGTTTGAGGGCCCTGAGGTCAGACAAGGCATGGAATTAGCATCTTACAGCTAAAGTGGCGATGAAATCACAGAAAACTCCAGCTAGCATCCCATACGCTGTACAGAGCTTTTAGGTATCAAACACATACTCATAATAGCAACAATAAGAAAATGACTTTTTAGCATCTTAATGCTTTAGTCTTCAGTCTTTTAAAATATATTTTATATTCCAAAGAATAGAAAGATACTGAAATGAGTAAGTAATAAAACATACAAGTATCCAGATTTTTTTTTTCTATTTAATATAAATGGTAGATCAAATTTTTAGGATGAATGGTAACAAATCAATTTTCTGACAATAGCTCTCTAGTTCAAATTTACAACATTTGCTGAGACACCCAGTTCCCTTGGCACAACATCTTAACTGTATCCCCAAATAGATTAACATCATGGCAGGATAGCATGCCATGTTATGATTTTAATAACATTTATTCATAAGATTGTTACTCCTCCCAGCTTCAGCCTCAGGGTTTGCTAGAACAACATGTAGTTCATTAGCAGATACACTGAGAAGTCAATGAGACAGATACAATGTATAGATTAAAAAAATATTGTTTAACTCTTCTTAACCTTCTAAACCCCATTTTTAGACTTATTTAATACTGAACTTCAATAATGATTAATATTGTTTCAAATTATATGTGATTAGGAAAAATAAAATATTAAAAATTTCTGTATCATATGAGGTAATTCTGGGACTGGAACATTTAGCAAAGAAGAAACCAAACCCAACCACAAAGGAGGAAAAACAAAAAATATGAGGTGAACTTCCATACAAAAGTTTGAAAGATGTTTCCTAAGATTTTGTGTAAATATTAATGTAAAAATGTACAGATAAATGTTAAACCAGAATAATTCTATTTTATAAGACGTTCTGTTACGTATTTTAAATTATATATTTATGCATATACTTTCTTAAAGGGTACCAAGGGTAGCAGAAATGCAAAGAAAAGATAAGAAAACAAGTAGGATTATACTCTCTACTTTAGTCCTAGAGGGATACATATTTCTCTGTAAGAATGGCTTTCTTTTGTGTAAAGATATTAAAACTACAGTTTTCAAGCATAACCAACCTGTCTCATATGTACCTATATGTGGTATGTGTTTATATATATAACTTATGCATACATCACCATAAATATTATTTTACTGATTAAGGTGTTTTCCAAACTAAGGAGCAAGGCAGTCTCTTTAAGAAAAGAGCCAAAATTAGATGAACATTTGACTATATCTTCATGACAAAGCTCTCAGAGGGTAAAGCCATGGTTCTCTATCAGCACATTTGGCATGTTAAGAGATTTTTTGACTAGGAGGTACACATACCTCCTAGGAAGGAACCTTTCATATGTTTACAAATATTATGTTCAGTTTTCACCTCTCGGGAAAATTGATTTTTCTGTCTAATCTGTTTTGGGGGAAGTAAATCAGAAACAAAACCACACTCAACTCCACCCTTCTCTGTCAACACAGTTCCTTCAGCAGGAGATTAATTAATTGCCCAGGTTTTAAATGATTATTTAACCATGTTTTCTGTTTCACAATGTCATGCACCTCTTTCAGTAAAACAATTCTTCACAGAACTCTGATTTTTTTCCAGCTTTGATCAAAATAATTTTTTTCCATGTATGTTGTTTACTTTTTCCTTGGCTTGGATTAGGTTACACTCGTCAGAGCTTCATTTTCAGAAGTTGGATTCCTATGTTTCTGTTTACGAAAACAGCAAAGGGATCTGCTTCTGGAATTCCCTAATAAAAAAAAAAAAAACAAACATCTGATCCATCATCTCAGGGAATGGTCCATAGAAGGCTATTTCTGAATAGGGTGGATGCTGAAGGAGCATTCAAATTTTCCCACTCTGAAGACTGAAAAGTCTGTTAAGCAATGTTTGGATGTGGGAGATGCAAGCTGATGCCACCTGATTGTTATATAATGCTATGGTGTCCTAATTTGTATGAAAAGCACCGTGTTGTTGTACAAACCATTCTGTGAACAAGGCTGGTGTCAAATACAAACCAGGTATAGTAATTGCTACCCTCAGCCATAGTAGAATCATTTAAATAAAGACAATAAAATCTATAATGAGAACCAAGACATCAGAAAGGGGCTCCAACATGGGATGAAGCTTTAGTTTCAAAACTTTCATGTGCCAAAGGCTGAATTAATCAAATATATGAACACCAACATAAATGAAATCACCTTACATTTGGCAAATACAGATTATGCTTTGAGTTGGCTTAGAAAGCAGAGGCAAAATACAAACACAGAGAACAAAGAGTGAAGCAGAGCCAGTGCGGCATCTGCTTAAGTACCACATAAACTCTCATGGTTAGCATATACCATTACAGTGTTTTAGTGGAAACTAGATAGAATACTTTGTATAGCAATGTAGTAGTAGAAATGGGCAACCAAACAGATGTCAAGATTTTTGTGAGATACATTGCTATGAACTATGAATAACATGATACATATTGACTCAGACAGGGAAAGTGTGTTTTGTCTTGCCTTTGGCTAAAAGGAACCAGCGATCTTGCTAATGGTATCTCACAAACATTCTTCAGAAAAAAATGTAGATTTACAAAACAAAGAAATAAGGCAATTTGAAATAATAACTTAGAAAAATATTTTATTTGTCTTAAACTCACCCAGCTGGTAAAAGCTAGATGGAAGATCTCTATTTCTTTAATCAAATGTATTTTGCTGATTATGACTACAATGCTACATTTTCCTTTGAGTTAATAGCAGGTAACAAACAAAAAGGCAGAAAGCATTTCCCCCAATATTTTCCAATTAAGACAATTTCAGAGTATTAAAAAGGCACTAGTTCACATAAACATTCCTGTATGTCAGTGTCATGTTTGTTGTTTCATTTGATTTGTATTTGTACTGAAGCTGGTGAAGTGTCTAGAGCACAAGTCTTATGAGGAGTGACTGAGGAAACTGGAATTGTTTAGCCTGGAGAAAAGAAGGCTAAAAAAGAAGGTGAGATCTTATCACTCTCTAGAACTTCCTGAAAGGAGGTTGTAGGGAGGTGATGGCCAGTCTTTTCTTCTGAGTAACAAATGATAGGTCAAGTTGCACTGGGGAAGGTTTAGATTGCATACTAGGAAAAATTTCTTCACTGAAAGGGTTGTGAGGCACTGGAACAGGCTGCCCAGGGAAGTGGCAGGGTCACCATCCCTGGAAGGATTTAAAAGATGTGTAGACATGATGCCTATGGACAGTGCTTAGTG
>VYZX01024254.1:16021-31008 GCA_013401335.1 Brachypteracias leptosomus
TGGCAGTGTTAGATTAGTGGTTGGACTTGAAGACTTAAGGGTCTCTTCCAACATAAACAATTCTATGATTCTATGAACAAATACAGCCCTTATATTTCTTCATATAGATGTCATAATCTGGAATGCACAATGGGAGGAAGAAAAAAGTATTAGCATCATGTGTTAATCTAAGAAGGTTAGACACAGTCATTGACAATCTCAAGAGCTGGTCTTCCTGACAGGCACAGCAATAAATACATAAATAAATAAAAATTGCCAGTGTTTTCTTCTATTCCATAGAATTCAACAAGAGCAATGAAGAGGCAAAGTATTCAGGATCCATCCAAAGCTTGAAGGTTTTCACCCCAAGAAACTTCAGAACTAACATCAAGTGGTTTTTTGGGAAACCACAAACTTTCCCATCCACTTTCTTCAAAGCCAGATGATGACTCTAAAAATTGTCCCCTACTCATCTGTTAATTCAGATGTTATGTGGCATCCTTCTCCTCATTTTTTGGATCTTTTAATATAAAATACAAATTTTCAGGTGAGGAATCTGCAATATTTAGAATAAAAAAACCTTAGGCTTGACAAAAGTATTGGCTCTCAGTAAAGAAGTGTTCTTCATTTAGATGCCAAAAAATATAAGTAGAGTAAGTTAATATGCCATCCACGATGAATTACTGAAAACAACAGCAAAGAGCAATTACTGTATGTCTGATCTTAATTTGGCTTCAAGTTAGAAATACAGTACCTTATGTAAGCTACCTCAAGGAACATATGCCATCAAAGAGCAATGAAAAATATTAAATATTCTGTGGATAGAATTCTCTGCTGTATCAGTTTCCCAAGAGAGCAGATGCAAGTTTTCAGACATTTTCTGAACATTAAGAACTTGGTAGTATTTTCCAATCCCACAATAAGAATGCTTATCTTACCCATCATTAGCTTAACATCATGTTAGATTGCAGTGCCCATCTCCACAGACTGGAGAAGTCTAGCTGCTTCCTTGGACTGAAATAACTATTGTTTTATTATATCCTACATATTGTATGGAAGGGATATTTCTTCAACTAAGCCATGAAAAACATACTTGAAAGATCCATGACTGCAGTAAAGCAGGCAGCAGAGAAATGATAAAAATATGCAGTTAATAAAGGATAAGAAAAATTATAGACCTCAGAAGGTCTATTGACTTGAAGAAATGTTTTTAATTTTATGCATATAGCTATGTTTCTTATACTTCATTTTATCCTGTACAAGCAACATTTCTAACACTACTGAGCAGCTTTCACTTGTGTGATTTGGACAGATAATAAGAAGGTGGAAGGACCCTGAAGTTGGTCTTGTCGGTCTGAGTAAACAAGTTTCGATAATTTTTTTAAAGCTTCAATTTTTTAGAAAAGACGACCCTGGATTTATCTTGTAGTAACAGACATTTGTCCAAAGGCTGTAGTGATTTTGAGAGTTAGCATTCAGTGCTTCTCAGTGTATCATATACTGTATTTACAAATGAAAAGGAAATAAATCCTGCATTCTCTATTGCATGATAACTTTTCTTCTTTCAAGAACACCATTTGAAAAACATCCCAGTTTTGGTTTTATGAAACAATCTTTCTAGATCTTCCCTATGCTAAAACTGAGATCAAACAAAATCCAAATGTAACCAAGTGTGCAGTGTTTTGAGGGCTAGCACTGCACTCCAATGTTGTCAAATTACAGCTAATACATCTGGTGCACCACTTCAAAGGCATGTTTGGTCATGGTCTGTGTGCTGGGAAATTACATGCTGTGTTGTACATAATAATTTTTTTTAATTGGACTTGCTTTGCATAACATAGATTCCACTATTACATAATTCCTATCTCTGCAAGTTGGTATATTTCTATTTTCTGATTGATTTAGGAGCAAAGCTTCATACAAGTTGCACAGGAAATTTGGGATAGCTTGAGTATCAATTATTCTCTTGTATATTACTCAGGTATCTAGAATATCTGCTTCCCCTACAACCTAGAGATGAAGAACAGAGAGACCAAGTTACTGAAGTTTGCTACAGAGCTTCTCCTGGACCCTTCCCTGTAGTAAGAACTGGAAGTAGATATTGGATTGGTCACCATTTCTAATGGAGAGGTTGTTTGTTGTCTATAAAACAACCCATTTATTTTTCTTGTTTGGTTTCCCCCTCACCCTCTACCTCGTTGCAGTTGGACACAAACTTGACAAATTTAAGCAGGTCAGAAGTATTGCTTCTAAGACCTTTACAAATATATTTTGTAAATTAATGGCATTTAGAAAGCTTTCTACTTAATATGCTGCATAGCTAACAGTCTGTTTCCTTTGAAGATACACGTGCAGTCAACCTCAAAGCTCCTGTATCTTTATCATGCCATAAAGGAACCATTTTTCACCAATTGCCAGTCTCAATTTAATGCCATATTTCCTGTAGTTCAGATGAAGTACATTGAGAGTTTATGAAAATATCTCTTACATTGCAAACTCCAAGTATATTTTCCTCTTATCTAAAAATCTCATTCAGACAAAGAAGCACCTTTTAGTTCTCAAGACATATAATCTAGACCTAATATTTCCTTAGAAACGCCAATTGAGCGTTCTGATGATAGACTGTACTAACTCTGTGCATCGAGGTGAGAATGTATTGATCAAGCATCCATTTATTACAGTATTCAAGAGTTGTCTGATTCCCTTGGAAAAGAAGGATGTTCGTGTGACAAATTAGGGAGAAAAAGGAGTTCAATCCAATTAGTAAAGGATGATGGAATAAAATATCTAAAGTTATATATCTTCTATCATTAGGGTTTTCTGGATTATCACAATCTGTGTTTCCTAAAAAGCATCCATTAATCTATTAAGTTTTTATTTTAGAGAAAATAGATAAACATTTTTGTACAGCCTAGGAAATGGAAGGACAGACCTACAGTTCATAAAAGCTGAAAGGAATGAGAACTGCAAGAAAGAAACCTTTCTCATTATAGTGTGAAGATGTAATTTAAGAATAAATGCTTTGACCTTTTTAATGGTATTGGAGACAAATATGGTTGTTATAGAACAGTTCTTGGCAACCAAGATGAATATTTTACCTAGTACAATTGTATTTTGCTAGATAATTGAATCAAGAAGAAATTAAATTAAATACTTCCAATTACCTGCTTAAAATAAGGCATAAAAAATCATCATGGCTATACATATTAGGTAAGAAGCATTTAAAAAATTAAAAATTTACAAGATGACATGAATTTATTGAAATAAGCAGAACACATGCCACTTACAAGTCTTGTTGCTGCCATTTATATTTGAAAGTTCAGCTTTTTAAGCTGTGCATGTGGGAAATTACAGAAAGGTTAAAAGAACAGTCATGGAAGGGAAGAAAAAAAATCAAACAAATCATTTAACAACAAATGCTATTGCTAAAAGAATCTGTCAAGAAAGAAAATGCCATGCCAGACAGATGAATTTATATATAAAGTACTTAGGGTTCATATTAAGAGTCCAAATTCAAGATGAAATATCTCAGGAGGAAAAATTTACTTTCACTGTGAAAATAAAATATAATTGATTCAGATATTGTGTGTGCTTTTAACTCAAAAAAAGGTTAACTTAATAGAATTTGGCAAATGGAACTAGCTTTAACAAGGTCAAGTTCTCTATGATTAAGTTGTGCTGGTTAATTAGAATATATTGAACTGGGAAATCCACTTGTAGATTAAATGTTCCCCGAAGATCTGATTAAACAGAGCAGTTTTTAAGAGCAGTGGCTGATGCTTAGTGAGGTTGGCAGCTGGTGGAACTAAAAATTTGCTAGAAGATCCTTGAAGATGCAGAGATACATTAGGAACAAAATATAACTGAATCATTGTAAGACTCCACCATAAAGATCATAAAGTACAGTTTTAGTTTCAAGAAACTCTTCTAACATCCCTACATACTTCTAACAGTATAAAGATGTACAGAATGTTTTCATTATTTCCTGTTGATTTGCTTTCTAGGTCAGCTTTTGTAACACATACCATGCTGGTATGCTGTAGCCTCCCATTGGGCAAGTTAACTAGCAGAAAACAGTATCTCCTCCTCTGAACTGGGCTGGGCATGTCAAGCCCATCTTCAGAGAGAAGACATTAATATTTAATTAACATCATAATTCATACTAGAAAGTTCTGAGCAGGAACTTTGGATAACTAAATTGAACAGCCATCTTGATCAACCAAGAAAGCTCTATCATACGTAAAGGAAAATAAGCCATTTAAGAAAAAATAAAGTCTAGGAAAGCTGACCTTTTCAGTATTTGTGCCTAAAGCTTGTTTTGAAGCTGTCCAAAACCCAGCCTCACTTAAAAGCTTCAAACAAAAGTAGTGCCTCTAGAAGTTGTGACATTTTAAACTGTGGTTTTGGCAGGAGAACAAAAATGTTTCTTAATTTTATTATCTGTTTATTGGAATGTTGCCTTCATATTCATGCCAGAGACTTGCATGCCTTAATTTGGCTTTGAGAAATGAGTGAGGCAGGTAGAGCTTTGGCAGAAAGAGGTGATGCATTGCACATTAGATAACGCATTGTCTTTTAATTTCTGGGGGGGGTAGTTCATTTCTGAAACTAAACATATGTGTAAAACATGTTAGAAGTTATTAATACATAAAAAATATAATTTACAGAATGGGAAAGGAAATAAAATATGAAATAAATTATTAAATACTCATTTTGTACTGGAAGCTTATGGTAAATTCTGCAGTGGCTTTGCCAGTGGAAATGCCAACCTGGATTTTTCCACATGTAATCCTTTCCTTTTTTACAATCCAAACTGAGATGGAGATGAATAAATTACATAATATGGGTATAGACAGAGCAAAAGTGACATCTCTTCCTTTCCTCTCATGTTATGGATTTTCAGTCAGGGCTTGCAAGATGATCTGTTATTTACATGAAGGCAGAAAGAATTCAAATGGAGCAATTATTAGACAAGAATTCTTGACAAATGGTAGCAATATGTTCAATAAAATGTACCTCAGACAGAGTTATTTCTAGACAACCACCTCAATAGTCTTGAAAATTTATAGCTATGAGAGTTTAAGAGACAACAATGCCTTCATTTTAAGCAAAGAAGAAAAAAGTAGCACAAATATTTTCTTAAATCCTCAGCAGTAGATATTTCATCAGAGCAAAGATATGGTGTAGTTAGTCATCTGAATATCCCTGTTCCCCTTGAAATCATTTACACAACCTGAAGACAGGGCTGTGCATTTGCATTCATACTCTTACAAATGTAATATCTAAAAGACATGTATATGCCTTGAAATATTGTGTTACCATTTAATAATAACAATAAAAAGTGGATATTGTAGTATCTGTGACCTGCTTCCCCAAAGTTTGTGAGTCAAGCCAGCTCTTTACAGGCTGGGCAACTCTGTTACTCTTAGAACAGTATTGACAGTAGAAAAAAAAAAAAGCCAACTTAAAGAATAATGTCAGCCATTCAAACACTGGCCAGGGAAATCCAACTAATTAGTTTTCATTGATTTCTCAGTGGCACATCTGTTAGTGTGTAGGCATACCTCCTCCTGTTTTGGGAACCCCACCTTTGCTTCCACCCCAGCCAAAAGAACAGACTCCAACATTATCAGTAGTGAAGAAGACCATCTGTGCTAGACAATTTGCCCTAAATTCTCATCCTTTCTTGTCAATGCAGTAAAGGTAATAATCACAGAAGTTTCTTGATTCTGTAGAACTTTCCTTAATCTCATCAGCTACAAAACCCTGCAACTACCTAAATCTCTGTTAACTATGTTGGTGTTATTGTGTCATGAGTCTAAATAAAAAGGGGAAGAACACAGGGAGAAGAGTCAAAAATCATAAACCAATGGGAGATATTAATACAATTTACAGCACGAATTTTCCCCCAGTGAAAATCATCCCTAATGAAAATGAGCACACTTCTAAAAATTAAAATACATCTAAAATAAGTGTAAGTATCATGTTTTCTCTCTGTAACTACATCAGGCAGAAAAGAAGTTATGCCAGCTTGGAGAATTCAGTTTCAGATAACTCTAGGAGAACTGAAAAATCATTTTGATTTGTACAGAATAAGCCTTGACCATGGTCCCATTCAGTGTTTGTTAGCCCCAGTGTCACTGCTGTTTTCTTTGTCCTTGGCACTAATGTTAGATAACTTATTCTACTGTGTTACAAATAGTAAATCTGATGGAAAATGAAGTTTGGGTCATTCCAAATCTATTAGGAATTTCAGAAAAAGGTCAAGTAGTTTAGCTGATAAAGAAAATAAATGGGAAGCTAATATACAGAGAAAAGGCTGCAATATACCTCTTTCATCAACCAGTTAAATATTATCCTTAGGCCACCACTTGAGCAAATCAGCCTACAATTTCCACTTCCTAGGAAAGGGAGGCACAAGGATACATGATTATAATACAAAACATAATATCATTATAAAGAAAAAGAGGGAATTAATCTACTGCAACCATTCCAATTTCTAATTGGGTTGATCTCAGATTTTCCAGTTCAGCAGCCAAACAAACAAATGGAAAGATTAATATGGACATAATTATCACAACACTTTCCAGAAGAGGGTACAGAATATTTAAGTTCTCTATTTAAAAGACAATCCTTTGCTCTCATAGATGGCAGAATAATTTTCCATCCTTTTTTCCCCCCCCCCCTAAGGTAAGGTCTGTGGTATCATGCCAGTAATTCTTGCTTCAGTCCAAGCAAGTAGCTGATTCTTAATTTTCAGATTTAGTTGGTACAGTGCCTCAACCCCCAACCATGTAGATTTCTTTTTGTCTTCAAGTATGGGAAAGGATTGTGACAAGACACTTCTTCCAGAGGAAGAATTAGTAAATCTTTCAAGCCAATGAGTGTTGTGCCATCTGCCCCTTGTACAGGAACAGCATTAATCACAGTAGACTTCCCAGCTGGGTCCATCTCCTATTTGTAACAAGATCTATGAATCAACAGGGGCAAAACACCACAGGACTGAACTAATGGTACAAGTTTGTTAGTGTTTACTGGGGGATGGCTCACAGATGTTAACTCTGCCGATATTAGAGAAGAAAGCCTATTCCTCCTGCTTGTTTTATTAGTGCAATTTATACTATTAGATGAAATGCTCCATTTTGAACAGGCTCACAGCAGGAGGCAATGCTATTTGGTAACAAATTGACCTAACTGAGGATGACAACCATCTACATATTTGTGGTAAAGCTTGGGCAAAAATCTGAAGTTTCTTATAATGATTTTCACTACATCAATCAGTTTCCAGACAGGAATTAATGAATAAATCCATCCACAAATAGAGATAAAATGGATATTAGCAACTTAGCAAAGTGTTCCATAACACTAGGGTGTGCTAATTTTTTTTTTCAACAGATTAAGAAACAAGTCTGGTTTTATAGTTTTGTCACTTCTTCATCCTCTTAGTTCTTACCTCAAGCTAGTTACGTGTTGTTTTCTAGCTCTCCCTCTTCCCTTAAAAATCTGTGTGAGACTAAACAAGCTTAATGAAAGACAATAAGCAAAATCCTGTAAGGCAAAGAAGAGGTATATTTCCAGATGAAATAGAACAAGAGGTAATGGCTTTATACTGAAAAATGGTAGATTTAGATTAGATGTAAGGAAGAAGTTTTTCACTCTGTGAGTGGTGAAACACTGGAACAGGTTGCCCAGGGAGGATGTAGATGCCCCAACACAGGAAGTTGTTTGCCGGATTGCTTTGAGCAGCCTGGTCTAGTGGAAAGTGTCCCTGCATGTGGCAGGGGGGTTGGAACCAGATGATCTTTAAAGTCTGTTCTATCCTGGACCATTCTATGACTATGAAATATCACTAACTAAACCCCTCATTCTTCAGCTCCTTCTCTGTGAAAACACATGACTATCCCCTGGTAGTCTAAGTGCCACAGAGTCAGAGAAAAAAAAAAAATCATAGGATAATGGTAGAGCTTATCAGATAATTAGTATGCAAAAGCAGGAAATTCAATTCATGTTGACAAAATCAAAACAATTTAATGCTTCATTCTGATAAAGTTTGCTTTGAGAAATAAAAATACTTCATTTTAACTTTATCACTCATATTGGTCTTTTAGATTACATCAAAAGGATTTATAGACTGGACTGCAAACCTCTGTTCTTGAGCCTCAGTAAAATTTTCTTGGAAGGCTTCTATAGATCATATGGCTTTATAGCTTTTCTTCTGTCTTTTTTTTTTATTTTTGCATCTGCTAATCTGATACGAACATCACAGTACTTGCATATCCCTACTTTTTTCTGGTTTCTGGGCTATTTCTGTCAAGCTGATCACACTCTACTGTCTTGGGAAATATTTAATATGAATGTTTAGACTTTTCAGAGTAGCATTTTAGCTTTTCAAATTTTCAAAAAAGTTTTAAATTTTGCTGAGTTACAACATGAAAATTTCAAGGATATTATAAATCAAAACTTATTAACTAAAAGTATGCAGCAAAACAGATAAAATAAATGCTCAATGGCACATAAATCCTGTCTGATGTTCAGTCACAAAGCAAAATAGAGAGATATAGGGAAATTAATTTCCCTTTCTTCTTCGCCACAGCTGACAATTGTCACATTCTCACATGCACTATGGCAGCCAGTAACACCTAATATTTTTTTGCATATTCTTTTTTTTTATTGCCTATGCTGTTCTCATTCTTATTCAGTCTATGAAAAACTTTTCATATTCTTGCTCAGCTATTTGCTTCAATAACATAATTTAACAGTAAATTTCACAGTCTAATTATTCTAATCATTAAAAAACATTTCCTTTTATTAATTTTAAACTGCCTGGTAATTTTTTAGAAATGTCCTTGTGCTAATTTCAGGAGCCAGCCTGATTTGCATTCTCCAGAAAAATAATTTTAATTATTTTCCCTTTTTCCCCTAAGACAAAACAGAAGAATCTGAAGTTCCTGATCTACTCTCCTACTATCTTGGGGTAAACAGCTGCCTGACTTCAATGGGGACTAACCACATGGCTGCATTTGCCAGATTACAGTCAGTGAATGATAGCTGTCATTTTTACTTTGAAGGTTCTGTGTATGTAACTGCAAAGTCTGCAGACAACTAGCTGACAGAAAGAGGCTTCTGTTTTTGAAACTTTTGCCCATAGGTTTCAGATTATAAAGGTCACCAACATTTTATTTGTATTGATATATATTAAATTTCACACAGTCTATCAGTGACTTTTTCTTATTTCATTAACAAGTAATTTTAATTGAAAAACTAATTAGGTCACAACTCATCACAACTCCTTTATTTTGAAATCCAAGTGGAAAGAAATTTCTGCTTTCTGAAGGCACTTGATAACAGACTATTTCTTTTCCTGCTTTGCAAAATTTTCAGTGCTGTTGTCCAATACTAATTTTGTTCATGTCAGGTGTGGGGCACTATGGTTGGGATATGAGGAAGGCAGCTGCCCCCTCTCAGCATCTTGGGGCCAGCACCTAGAGTCCCAGCCTGGCTGGAAAAAGGCAGTGGAAAGCCTGGCACTGCCAATTGGTGATTAGTAAGTGGAATTTGTAGCCTTGCATAACCTAGGACACCAGCATTCATACTCTCTCTTTGTCTTTATTTTGGGACGGGTTTCTTGGTGTAAAGATAAGTGAGTTAAGCTAAGATCCCTCTACTTTCTTCCATGCAATTTCAGTCTGTATTGGAGCAATATGCAAGTTATAACTTCATAGGGAATAAGACATATACATCTTGTACAGTGTTAGGGCAGTGGCCTTCTTCCTAAATCCCTCTCAATCTATTTTACACTTCTCTTTTTTTTTTTTTATTTTCAAGTGTGGTAGCACTTGTGTTTTACTGTCTCAAAGCAGTGACAGGAGTTGAAAATTGATCTGAAAATGTTCAGATTAATTGATTGTTTTCGGCCACTGGTTTAGTGGTTAGATCAATTACACTTAAGTAAATATTATTCTTCAACTTGATAAGGAGGAGAAAAGAGAAAGGCTCTATAATAACAGACAAGTAAGAAGAAACTTTAAATAGTTCACAAGGATGCTGGTACATCAATTCCAGAGAGCTTTCAAACATAGATCAAATATAATAAAATACCTGCATGTTAACACAAGAAGCTTGAAGGACAAACAAGGGGAAATTGGAAGCTGTGACTAACACAGAAAAATTATATAAGAGAGTTGACAGAAACATGGCGTAAGTATGACCTCACAGGCTCATAAATGTGATGAGCTAAAGCTCAGTAATAATAGCTGAGGAAGAAATAAAAATGTATAGATTTGCACAGACATGATAAACTAAATAGAACTTCAAAGGATTTATAAGAATCCACTCTAAAAATATTTATGTCTATTATGAGTGGATCTAGCCATAATGGATCCCAGTACTGCTGTTGAAAAGTGGCATTCAATTTTAAGATCAATTTGTAAAGAACTAAATGAGAAAGGATGAAATCATAGTAAGTAAACAAGAATGGATAAATGTGCAAGCAAATATCATCAACCTGCAGTGATCACTGTGGTTCAAAGAGGAGGAGAAGAAAAACTAATCTGCAAATAAAGTTACATATTGACATTAAAATTCTGCTATAATATTTTATCTGTAAATAGTACACAGGAGTTGATCATTGGCACAGCTTGCCTATGGAAAATTAACACACAATTATCCCAACAAGCACCTTCTGTCACTTGTATTCTTATGTAACATTGGGTCAAAAGGAACTTAACAGCAAAAACAGATAAAAACATGCCAAAACCTCCCAGTTGAATTTGAGCAGAATACGTAAAAAATAAAAGTAGATACAATCATTGTTATGAAATATTTTTAAATTAAGTTTATCCTGTTGTTCTTCAGTTAAATTAACAAAGATGGGTCAAAAAGTCAGTTTTCCAAAGACAGAAGTAGTTAATGATATAGGTAATATATGCACAAAAATTTTTGTCAGATAACAATGCAACAATTTTAAGTTTAAAATCAGATGCCTACAGAAAACAAGAATTAACAAAAGCAGTGAAATATTTAAAAGCACAACTTGCATATCTTCTTCAACTCTATAACAACAGTAACATAAACATATTTTTGCAGTTGTAATATTTCCTGGTTTTAGTTTTGTTTCAAATATTTTAGCAGAATTGTATCAATTTTTTTCCTTCTTTGTTGCCTATCTGCCAGTTACTTTGCTATGAGCAAGTTTTTAAATGGTAGAGCAGGGAAAGGCAAATAATAATAATAATAATAATAAATCCCAATTTAAAATATTTAGGAGCTTATAAAAGATAGATAAAACACCTTTTTACTCAAGTAACAGAAAGTAAAAGAGAAGGATGAAAACTCAAACCTTGAAAATTAAAAAACAACAAACCAAAATTAATATCTATTTTTCAAAAAATGCCCATAAATAATAAACAACCCCCAACATTTGAAATGGTTTCTCGTGGAGGCTAATATTTTCACAAAATCAAAGAGTATTTCATAACCTTTTTCTAAAGGAAAAATTTTAAAACAGGATAATTTTCAAATCAGCCTATTATTTATATATCCTTTAGTGGACTGAGAAACTGCACATTATGCTAATACTAGAATACATGAGCATTTTATTGTGTTACTGAATGACATGTTACACTATACATAGACTAGATCTAGATAATAACTAGTCAACAAAAATGATGAACATTTACGCATCTGTTAAAAATCTAGAACCAATAATGATCTATATCCATATGTTCCTTTTAAATGTGTCATCTGCATGTTAAAAAATGTATATTAGAAGAAAATATACAGTCCAATAGGGAAAATGGAGTTTTTAGGCAATAATTATGCGTGCATTCAGCAGGCAAATACAGGTCATGGTATCTTATCTTGCAAAGAAATTTTTGCACACCAAGGAAATGAAAAATTAATAGATTGTTTCAATTAAGAAAAATATCCACACACTGTCTTCTGGATAAGGATATAATGCAATAAACTTCCAGGAGAAATATTAAATCTGTCTGGATTACCTGAAAGTCTTGAAAAGAGAAAGGCCTATAAATCTGACATATCCATGGCTTTAAATGCAGGCTCAGTGTGTGCAATCTCTCCCTGCCCCATGAGGGAAAGCAGCAATGAGTGATCAAGGGACAGAAAATCACTGAGACAAGTGAAATTTTTCTAATTTAACTAGTGAAACCATACACAAAAACTAACCTGTCCTAGCTAACCAGAGGGATTCTGCTCTCTTCTACTTTCCTCTTGCACCACAGTCCTACCCTCACACCAGCCCAGGTGCTCACACAGGAAGAAGATACAGGCAGTTGGGTCACTTCACCTGTGCAGTTGTGCCTGAAGTTTGATCTCACAAGAACAAGGCAAGCAAAACCAGCAGGACCTGCTCTTGTATGTACTGCACCCTTAGACTACAAGTGATCCTATGGACCACGTCTCAGCCCTTTGGCTTTGCCAAAGACAGTACCTAGGATTCAAAATGGTTATGGAATGCTAACTGCAGTTTATTGCATGCTTTTGCCTAATAAATTGACCTGCCTTTATACTGTTTACACTCTGCTGTCATTAAGGGTGTGACACATCATCTAATCAGATTACAAATTCAAGTGCATCTTAACTAGTGGCAAAAAGTTTTGTTTTGACTCAACTGACTCATAAAAAAAGTAAAAACTAAAACAAAACACACCATTAGGGACCCTTCAGGAAAACTACTAGGCACAGACCTAGTCTGGTCTAAATTATCCCATGAATTAATCCTAGTTAATTCACAACAATAAGAAAGAACACTAAAGAATTATTGAAGCAGTAGCATAAGTAGTAGCAAGCTATTACTAAGATTACAAACCAAATGAGCAAGGTGATAACATCCACAGAAAAGATAGACAATGTAAGATAATAAGGAGCTTAATAGCATCTGCTTAATAGCACCTTTCAAACCATCATACCTAAGTGCATCCACTCACAATCTGGCCCTGGTGGGGTGTGAGGCATGGAATGGAATCAAAATATGTTATGGAAATCTAAGTTTTTAGTCTATTGTTTTGCAATATTTTCTACAGCATTTTCATAAGTACTTTTTGGAATGGAAAAGAGCTCATTTTCACAAAATTTTACATGTGTAAACAGGTCTAAAATTGTAGGCATCATACTATCTTATTCCAAAAAAGGGTTTCATGGAGGACTACAATAATACAAAACTTTCTCTTATTTGGTTTGTTAGGAAAACTAATTATGACAAGATTTTAAGAAAACTGAATGGAGATCTGAATCCAAGGCAGATTGTGTTCTGACCTCATCTTTATTAAATACCTATAGTTCTCAGGCAGGCATCATCCAGATCTGAAAAATGCTCAATATTAGCCCAATTGGTAGTAGATTAGAGCAGACATTAACAGGAAATCAAGAGTAATTTGGAACTTCAGAGAAAAAACAAATTAAAATTCATTACTCTCATAAAAATGTTTTTCTTGAGCAAATTCTTTTGCAGAAAGCAGAATATTTTAATGTTTGTTTGTTGTTTTTTTTTCAAGTTAGGTATTTAATTAAGAAACAAAAATTTCTTATATGCTAATTTAGGTGGACACCCCCACCCTCCCCAGCTTCCCTAGCAATAAACAACATTGTTCTTGTATTACCAAGTAAGATTATATATTTATTCTAACTAAACTTTCCTCATGTTTTTGAAAAATAATCTTTATCTCACTTTTCACAGCTACATTCTGCTTTTAATGCATATAATTATATATCCTAGTTATTTGTCAAATGCCACATTAAAATGAATACTAATTTCCACACTGAGACACAAAATGCTTTCCTACATTTTACTAATAATTGCTCTCTAAAAAAGGAAAATTAAGATTTTATAAAATCTTTCTGTTCTTTAATACATTTCTTTCTTTCTTTTTTTTTTTTGTTTTTAAATGAATGATAATCAGAAAGAAAATCAACAGTTGTAAATCTGATATCAGAAAACATCTATTTGGATATCAGGTTGTGGAATTCAGTGTACATGATGTATTGTGGCAAGATTACTGAAATCAAGAGAAGGTGAGGAATTAGACTAAAATAAAGGATATCTTGAATTCAGTCATGAAATATGAGATCCGTTCCCCTAAATTATCCTGTAAACCTTTTCAATAGTCTTCTCAATCATCTGTTTCTGTCCAAAGATTACAGAAAGATATTGAACTATGCGATTGAATAGTCTTGCAAAGCACGAGATTTTTCTGTTCATTAAAATAAAACTAAATGGACTTTCTGTTTCAATATATTATGATGTATACATAAAGAGAAGATTGAATGTGATTATATACTTTAAGTTAATTGTTTGCCTGTGTTCTTTTTTGCCAATAGGAACACTCTTCCTTAAATGAAATCTGTTTTTGTTTTTTCCTTGAGAAAATTGCACTGGCTATATTAAAATTATTCTTTGCTATTGTTCCCTGGTCAACAAAGAACAATAAAAATACACAAACCAACCATACATAATAACTTAACCTAAGAGAACAATAATGTTATTTTTTCTCATCTAAATGAAGAATCAGAGTTTTTACAGTAGTTATAATGGCATATATAAACCCACTCACTGACACCAAAATATGCCATATAATCCATTTTCCTATCTAACCATGAAGTGAATTACAGATACAGTCCAGCTGTAGACTACAATTGGAAGGGAAAAAGAAAAAAAGTCATCAGCTGAACAAAGTACAACNTTAGGTATTTAATTAAGAAACAAAAATTTCTTATATGCTAATTTAGGTGGACACCCCCACCCTCCCCAGCTTCCCTAGCAATAAACAACATTGTTCTTGTATTACCAAGTAAGATTATATATTTATTCTAACTAAACTTTCCTCATGTTTTTGAAAAATAATCTTTATCTCACTTTTCACAGCTACATTCTGCTTTTAATGCATATAATTATATATCCTAGTTATTTGTCAAATGCCACATTAAAATGAATACTAATTTCCACACTGAGACACAAAATGCTTTCCTACATTTTACTAATAATTGCTCTC
>VYZX01024254.1:31068-41667 GCA_013401335.1 Brachypteracias leptosomus
CTCACTGACACCAAAATATGCCATATAATCCATTTTCCTATCTAACCATGAAGTGAATTACAGATACAGTCCAGCTGTAGACTACAATTGGAAGGGAAAAAGAAAAAAAGTCATCAGCTGAACAAAGTACAACATGGACCAGTATGCTGCCAAAGGGAAATGGCATTTATGGGGGATTTGAGCCATGGCAGATCAAATACACTGCAGTGAAATGCCTGTATTCACAATTTCACATTTGTATTATTTGGGTTAAAAGTTCTAAAGCAAATCATTTAACCTGTTCTGAAACAAATTGTTATGGATCTCTCAGTGTAAAGTACTAGATATTTCAATTTTCTTTCCCATATTTAACAAAAGCAAATCCAGGAAGTGCAGGAAATTCAGATTTCAATTTAGTGCAAGTACAACCTAACTTCTGCAGGGAATAAGAAGGTAGCAGAACTATGACTGCCATTCACAGTGCAATTATTCTAAATTAGACCAAAACTAAGTCAGAAGACCCTGAGTATCTATTTTCTTTTCAGCAGCCCCATTCATTTCACCCATGCTAGAGAAATACCTACTTTTCACATTCACACAGACTGGAGATCTAAAAGAAATTTTGTAACTTGCAAAAAAAAGGGAAAAACAACTTCTGGAAGTTAGTCTTCCCCTCAAAAGTCATTAAACCAGTTTTTCCTTCGTGCATTCATATCCACCTACTGACAGCATCTCTTTGTCTTGTTAAGTCTCAGTGGGAATGCAGCTGCAAGCAATTACTTCTAAAAGTTACTGTTTGACTCTGCTTCCTCCACGACTATTAACCTTCTGCCTAAGGCTGCTTCTAATGAGCTACTGAAGTCTAACTACATAAACAAAGGAAACTAAGGGTATTGTACAAAGACAAAATGGAAAACCATTTATGATATATAAGACGTATGATGTTTTTGTGGGATGGGTCTTTCCTGATAGTTAATAAGCAGCTCAGTCAGGGTCCACATGGCTACCTGACCTCTATTTCCTTTGTAGCATTTCCTTTCCATTTCATTGTAGCAACAACTACAGCTATCTTCTCTATGCATCACTGGTCAGAGTACATTTTAAGACTGTTTTCCAAAGATTAAATCACATCTAAAGCTTAATGAAAAGCCATTCTTAAGGTGCCTTATTCCAGAAAAACTTTTTTATTGTTTTGCTTAAAGTACTACCCTAGAAAAAAAGTATTTTGTCATTTTTCACCAGACCATATGAGAGGCTTTAGTATGTTGGTCAATATTGTCTCAAAGATCAGTAATCACAGGATTAAATGCAATTATTTACACCTTTTATTTAAATATATCCAAAATAAATTTTATAATGCTTAATAATGATATAGTTGCAAACACATGAAGCAAGGAATGACCTGGCGATGTTCTTTTTTTGACATCTGTGGGTAGTACAGCAATTCCCTAACAGTTGTAGAAGGCATAAAGCACACAGAAATAACCCTGTTGCTTGTTGTCAAAGATCTTGAAAGGCTATATTTTATTTTTTTTCTGAGAAAATATAAGTATATAAGTAGTTGCAGTTTTACAGGAAAATAAGACTCTAGCACTCTATTTTCCAATAGTCTCTGTTGTGTGAGTAATTTTCTTTAGCCTTAAAAGATACTGAGGTCCTTTATTCCCTATTACTTTATATTGAAACATACATGCATAAAATAGAGCTTTAAGAATAGCTATATGTGAAGAGAAATTGTATCTAGCTGTAATCCATTATAAGCCCAGATGAAGTCAGATAATATCATAAAATAAACTGAAAATGCAAATATGAACTACTCTGAATAATCTCAGAAATTTGCAATACCATGTAAGAATTCTACTTAAATATATTTGTAAATATATTTCAATCTGTTTTCATATATATTTTCCTAATGAATGAGGTTGCTAAAAATATTGTTGTATTAACTGCTTGAGCTAACATGGTGGTCGGTTGAATTTAATGATTGCCAGACTAGGGTGACATTGTGTATTTGAGGTCAGTGAGTACTTCCTAATACAATATGGTTTTGTTGTTGAACTTGTAATTTAAAACAAAAGAAAAATAATTGTCTTATTTTTAGGGAATTTGAAAAGAGAAAGTTTTCTATTTTGTTATTTCATTGGAATAAACTTTAGTTTATATTAATCAAAAGCAAGGGGTTTGTTACATTAATTGGTCTTGCTGATTTTTACCCTGTGATTTGCTGTTATGGCTTTAACTTTCTGTTAGGTTTTGTCTATGCATCTTTGTTGAATCACCACCATCTCATGTTTCTGCTAATTATCATAACCTTTATACTTTCTGCATATATATTTTTTAACACTTCCTTTCTCAAAAGAACTCCTATTCTGACAATATGTTTTGATCTTCTGTTGTACTGATGTGTATCAGTTTGGCAAGTCTTTATTTCTGGAATAATGAGTTAGTCTTGTTAAATTTTCCATGGTAGAATAAAGCTATACACTACATTATTGATAACATTCATAAGCTTACTCATATAAAAAGAAATGTTGTGAGAGAAGAATGAAGAGCACTTGAAATTGAATGATGAGTCCAAAAGGAAAGCAAATGAAAGGAAGGATAATAGAAATAAGTAGTCCGAGGATAAAGATGAACGTATTTGGATTCTGGTGGGGTTTCATGCTCACATACAATTCACTTGTTCAGATAGTAGTTGACTTGAATTGAATTTTACTGTTGTGAAAGAGAATTGTAGATCTATATTCTCTATATATTTTTAACATTATTTTTTCTCATTCTTTTCAACACTCACATGTATTGTTATAGGTGCATTTTATGTTTTTATTTTTAATTCCCTGTAAATATTCTAAATTACTTATTTGCTTTAATACATAACTTATTAGTTGTTACAATTGCATCACAGATGAGCTTTGTACTTTTCAGATATACAATAGTTATGAACAAGATCAAGGGTAATGAAAATTTTAAGAGAGGGAGACATTTCATGTGAAAGAATAGCTTTTGCTTAATAGTACAGAATGAGGAGGAGATTAGTTGTATATAAAAACAAGCTCTACAGTATACAGGAAAAGTTATTACTCAATTTTCCTGCTTAGAATTTGATAATTATGTGGAAGGTTCCTGCAGATTTGTACATACAAGAAGTCTTTAATTTTGATTTATTCTCAGATGCAATATTTAAAATGATATCATGCCAAAATATATTATTCAGAGGAAGAAAAATGTCAGGCCTTGATTTTTACTTCTGGGAGAACTGTGAGAGGTTGTCTGTAAATTCAGTGGTAAGTCATCTGTACATGTCTGCCGATTTATGTGTTGACAAGTTAAGTAAGAAATTGCCAGTCAAAGTCATCATATATTGTACATTGTTTTGCTTTGTTTCTACTCTTGAAAGAGTTGACTCATCAGAAAAAAATGTTTTTCCCTAAAATTGCTTATACTTAAATGGTGAAATACTGTATTTTAAACATCTGAGTTTTGCAATCAGATTGTATAGGCATCTTAATTCTCCCCTCTCCTCCACAATACCACAACTCTACGCAAACCTAAACCAGTGCAAAAGTTAAGACTCCTCAAAATGCAAAAAAATCCCAGAAGATGACAGAAATGTACTGTTTAAATATTTAAGAATCTCAAAGAGGTTAACTGATACAAGCAAAACAATTCATTTGAGAGCTGAAAATGCTCTTTGAATGCTCCTGCATTGAGTTTCCTCAGGCCTCACTGTAAAAAAAAAAATCCCTCCCTCCCCAAAAAACAACACACACGCACACACACCAGTCTTTGAAATACCTGCTTGAGAGGAGTTTCTTTGTTTCCTTCAGGCAGAAATCATGACTTAAGGATTCTGAAAACACGTTAGCAATACAGTGCTCCTGTATTCAATTCAACTCAATAAGTGTATGAATAATACTGTGTGTCAAATACTTTGGAAAAAACCTGCTTAGTTAGTAATGTTGTGTAGTAATGCCAACAGCCACAGAACAAAAGCAGTAAAAAATGCAATCCAATAAATGTAAAACTAGACCTGAAATATTTATTATTTAAAGATAAATTATTTACATGGTAACATATAAATAGACATACACATATAAAGGTTCACATATACAGGTGTTCATGCCACTCTAAATCCACACAGGTAGTGAAGAAACAGGAATAGCTGTGAAAGTACACATGACGTACTTCAATAAGATCCAGCATAAATACCCAGTTATGTATTCCCCTATACTAAATGCAGAACCTGCTTTGTTTTTAATATTCCTATGACATGGATGCTTTAAGGTTAAGTATGTAATTTATCAAGCAGTATCTATTTGGGAGACAACAGAGTTGTAAAAGCCAAACAAAATAAGCTGACTGTGCCTTTCAGATGATAATTGTTCTATAAAGTGTGAGAGGAGGCCTAATATACTTGTAAGAGAAGACTTCTATACTGCATCTAACATCCATTTTCTATGACAGCTATAGCAAGTATAGCCCTTACACGCCTGGAGTCAAATCTATTAATTCAAGACCACAGTCACTCGGATGTTAGAGCTGTGTTTGGTCACACTATCTATTATTTGTGACAAGAACAGCAATAGAAACTCCTGATTTCCTTCTCATCAAGTTCGGCTCTTACACAGAAAAGAATCAGAACTCTATCTTCAACTGACTTTTCCCATAAACAACTGAAAGTTATCACAATAACAATTATAATAACTGTGATTATGTATGATTATACATACTACAATAATCACAAAGTAAATACAAGTGCAACCAAGTTTCCTAATAGATCCATCTGACCAGACAGTAGAAAGTACAAGTCAGCTGAGAATCAATTAAAGCAAATAGCCACAAGTTGTGCCAAAGGAAGTTTAGATTGGATATTAGGAAGAATTTCTTTACTGAAAGAGTTATCAGGCATTGAAACAGATTGCCCAGGGCAGTGGTGGACTCCTCATCCCTGGAGGTATTTAAAAGACATATAGACGTAGTGCTTAGGGATATGGTTTAGTTGAGGACTTGTCTGTGTTAGGTCTTTTCAAATCTAGGTGATTCTGTGATTTTGTAATTTGCATTTGAGGCAAATGATTGCTGTATTTCATCACATTTCCCTCATGTATTTCCTCACCTTCAAATGCGAACTTTGTTTTTATTGTTGAATGAGAATTATGCCTACTCCATACTTTCTAAGAAATGAGATGAGAACAACAGAATAAACAATTATTGTTTATTAAGGAATGGAAGCAATTATCTTTCTACAGTTATCATCCCTCCTTTCTTGTGTGCTTTGCCATCACTTTCATCACTGTCTCAGCAAACTTGGCAATGATTTTTCCCTTTTGTCTTAGTTTCTAACGAACAATTGTATGATTAAACACTTTGTGTATTCAAATGACTCCTTGCCTATTCGCTATTACCTGCCACTTCAGAATCTGAAGTCTTCCTCAACTGCTTCTCCTTGTTTTCCTTTCTTCATTTTCCTATACTGAAATTTCTTCTTTGATCTTTTCTCAAGAAAAGAAAATTTTCCATGATTCTCTGCTTTTCTTTCACAACAAAAAAAGGCTGAGAAGCCTAATTATGTCTACGTTAGACAGTGGTTCAAGTTATCTGCAAGAAGAATTAGGTCCTCAAATATATACTCTGTCAATGCTAAAATCAGTGTAGTTCTCAAACCTTATGCAACTTTACATCTCCCAGAAACAGTATTTCTTCTTGCATCTCTGCAAAGCATGTGCAAATAATTGCTGATCTGTGAGAAGAAGCAAAATGTGACAATGGAAGTTACTTCTCACAATTTCTTTATTAACATTTACTTTGTAGTCTTACCATCTCAGGGCTCAGATTTTTATCAAAACCCTTTTTCACATGGTCAGACCTTGGTACAGGTCTGGTTCTGTTCCTCATAGTATAAAGAAATGTCTAGAGTACTGCCTGTAGAGATCCTCTCGTCTTCAACTCAAATTTTGACTCTACCTTACAGTATCTAGGGGAGAGAATTTGTCTACTATTGTTGCAAAGTTGTTAAAATTCAATGTTACCCCTCTCAATTAAATTAATGAAGATTTCTTTCAAGGTTCCTCAGGAGACAGTGCTGTGCAAGAAATACTAATGTGATGGTACTGCTTTGCTGCTTCTCATTGCAGTTTCTTTTTTTAATTTTATTTTTGTTCATTTTTCAGTGTTCCTTCTTGAAGGTGGTGTCCTGACTGCTATGCTGAGCAAGGAGGAAATTGTGCTGGGTGAGAAACCCATGGAGGGAGGATATCATGCTCAGGGCTTGATCAATACCTTTACTGACAGAAACCATCTGGAGAAATCTAGCATCTATCATAGAGCTGCAGCAAATACTTTCCCGTTAAAGAAACACTCATACGTTTCTATAATAGTAATATTAAAAAAAAATATTTAGAAAGACACAATCTACATGTCATTAGAAGAACAAACATTTCAAATGCATCACAATGTTTTAATTTGTTGTTAACTCCATAGTTTCTAAAAATTATTAAATAAGGAAAATTTAGACTAGTAATTGATTCACTGATATGAAGACTATCCAGAAGATAATACAGTCATTTTACTGATGGCAGATCTGTTGCTGTATTGTTATTTATGAGTCACTAGCAAAAGCTGAAAACAAGCAGCTGTTTTAGGTTTTTTTTCTTGGATACTAGTCAGTTTTATTGATGTGTCTGAACTTGATATATTACCTCAAAATGGACCACAGACCACAGAAAATGGAGCTCTCTTAAATATGCCATTTAATGCAAAAGAATGCTGTTCACAGAAGTATGTGCAGTGTAGTACAAAAGTCATTATTACCCATGGTTATAACTTCTAAAAATTAAAAAAATTACCTATAAATTTGTATTGCCTCTGTATTATTTTGATAGGTTCTTCTCTAATTAACTTAGAGTAGAAGATATAGACTTCTGTTTGGGGTCTAGTCTTATTAATACATGTAAACTGAAATTCTTTTTTTTGTGATAGTTCAAAAAACATTAGTGTATTATTGTTTTAAGGTAATGATCCTCTAATTACCACATGCCAGAAATGTACCAGTGCAACCCAGAAAGNCTTGCATCTGGAACTACTTAGAAAAAGAATGCATTGAATATATATGTTTGCATCCCCCATTACCTATTTTTGACCTGATTATCCTTTTGAAGATTATTCCTGTTCCTGAAAAAGATATGTTCCCAAGTCCATTGGGTAGAGCATTCACAATTCTACTGAAGCCATCAAGGCTGTACCTATTGCCTTGAGCAAAGCATTTGGTGCAGTAGAAGCACATAAATAGCTATTGTAATTAGTCCATTATTTTTTATACATGTATGTGTTTATACCTCATTTAAATATTTTCTGTCCTTGAATAGAATCTGCTAGCTTTCTTCTATGAAAGTAACAGCAACATAAACTATGTAATTGCTGATGTTACTAGAGATGCTTAAGATTTTTTTTTTTCCTTTAAAATTGGGTATTTTTATAAATGGGCCTTTGCTTTCTTTTTTTAATAGGAATGATTTAAGACCATTCATCAGCTATGGTTTGGCTACAAAAAAGTGAGACAAGATGTAAGAAGGTATTTAACTTCTGTTTGTCTTCCTTGTCACTGTAGTTTCATATTTATCTTCTCTCTGATATTACTCATATATGTTTGGACAAGAGGTTTACAATCTAAACTCAGAAAGAAGGAAACAGTTTTCCAACCTTTTCTAGTGCTATAAAGCTGAATAATGTTTTCTGTTAAAGGAGAAGGCATTAAAAATATCTAAACTGAACACCCTAAAGTGTTTATATTCAGTTTATAGAATCTGAATATATTCTGCTTTTTTGCAAACCCGTTGCCATAAATTGACTTTTACATAGTGCAAATTTTGTCCTTCATAATTGATACAAACACATTTTAATTGGATAAATATGTTTTTATGTAATTAAATATATACATACTTCAGCTAAAAGGTAACTGTATTTAGCTCAACGTATTTAACTTCAAAAAAGAAGTAACAGCTAGGTGTAGAATTTTAGCTCTTATTAATAACCAAAATGATACTTTTATAAATGCACATAAAAGTGCACATACTGCATTAAATCTCTTGCAGTAGCGTCAAAAATATTGGAAAGATCACTGCTCCTCTGTAAAATGAAATTCAGCATCCATCTTACATTCCAGAAGCTCTCCAGAGCATTCAGACTGCTAATTGTATTAAAGTACATGCAGTAAATGGTTATGGTATGCTATTTTGTTTTTATTGAAGACTAAGTGGAGTTTAAATTACCCCTCAGACAGATAGCTTCAGGTCCTTTGTTATGTTTTATTATCTTTTTACATAAATCTTAGTAATTTTGTTTCTAAGGTGAAGATAAAGCTTTATTTTATCTGTTTAGAGAGGTACAAAGAAACAAATTCCTGCCTGTATTTAAATGACAGTAAATGAGGCATTGCCAAATCTCAGCAAAAAAACCAAGAAGTTGGAGATCTTTAGCGCAACTGAGCTGGAAATTATATTTGTACCTTCTAGTTTTTGAGTTGAAGATGGACAAAAAAGATGGACTCTTGCAAAACTGTGGTTGGGACAGTCACCTGAAAAATCAAAACACCTGTGTGAAATCCCATTTCTGTTCCTGTATCAGCTTAGCACTTGAACCCTCACTAGTGCTCATGTCAGGTAGCTGCCCAGCCTTCTGAGATGGGTCTCTTTCAGTCTCTTGTCTTGAAGTCATTTGCCTTTACTTACCAGCATCAAAGGGTTACACTCCAGTCTTCTGTTGCTCAGGAGAATCCCTGAAGTATTGAGCTTTACAGCAAGGACACTGCCTATCCTTTTGTTCTTACCTAGCTGCTCAGAAGGGAACAGCTTTAAAGATGATATAGAAAAAAAGGTGTCTGTGCTGTAGCCAAATAGCTGCCTGAGATAGAGCGCTGTACTTGGTCTCTTATGAGCTGCTGACCTCCACAGGTCTGGTCTGTGTTTATGTGACTGTGCTCCAGGGATCATGAGCTGTGATGAAAACAATTGATAACCAAAAATAATTTATTACATGTTTCCATCTGCATGGCAAGAGATGGATCGTGAACCTCCTTCTGGTACTGCCCCATAGTGATGTCCTCTAGCTGTGAGCACAGTTTCAGGATTCCACTTCACCACCTCTGGGTCATACTGGTACAGCTGGTCTCAGCTGGTACAGTAGCTTGATGCCATCAAAAGAGAGAGTTCTTCCCTTTACCTCTCTCTGTCTTTTCCATAATTTCTTTTGTGCTGATTCTAGCACTCAAACAATCAGATGGCAAACTCCTTTCAACAACTAAATGGCAAGAAAACTGAGTTGGAAAGAAAAGAAAAAATAAGTATTTGGTGCCATGTTAGCAAACTGAATAAGATGAAGAAATAATCACAAACCTGGAAGATGGGAAGGGAAGGGATAGTATGACTGGAGAAAAAGAGAAAAAGAGGAGAAGGGAAATAAGCCTTTCTCCTTTTCCTCAGTAGTAGGTTATTAGTTTACTTATGTTGCAGCTTGATTCAGCCATAACACGAAATAGCAGAGTTTCTTTCTAGAGTGTCCTTATCATCATTAGGCTGCCCTTCACGATGGAAGTTTAGAATGACCCAAGCTACCAACATTCACTTACAATTTCAGTGAAGACTGATTTACAATAGATTCCTGTCCTGGTCTGAGCTAGAAGAGAACTTATTCTGTTCAGTGATTTTACTTTTCAGCTAAGTCTCTTCTAACTAACTGCCCTTTCTAAAGTTAAAGGCATATTTTTGCAGACAGTGTATGCTTCTGGAAGTGATAACACTCAAAGTTTAGAGTTACTACCAAGGATTGGAATGCAAAGGCTCTGGCTTATACTTGCTCCTTTGGAGACCAAGGTCACTGCTAAATCTTGTGTGCCACATTGGGGTGCTGTAAGTGAAGGGGTTGTTAAGTAAGTTAAAAAGTGACATTTGTGGGGAGGAGTGGACAGGACAGGTGACCCAAACCTGACCAACACGGCATTCCATTCCATATACATCATATTCACTCTAAAGCTGAGGTATCACAAGGGTTTTCTTCAATAGCCAGCATCTGAGAAGGATTCTGTCCATTCTTCTGCCTTTGATCCTGATCCATATTTTCCTGTATCCAGTTCCAGAATCTGGTTTCTATCTGCCGCTGAATCCAGACAGGCACTTCCCCAGTACCTGCTTCACAACATCATTAGTGACAGTGACATAGTTGCCATCAGAGTACTTGGGCCCAATATTGGTTTTGTATATATTGATTCTGTATATATTTGTATGTATTTCACTTTATTGTTATTTTTCATTAAAGCTATTTTAGTTTTCTTTTCCAACTCAACTCTCCCTTACTCTTTTTTTCTTCTCCTTTGGGAAGGGAGAGAGATTAATACAGAGCATCTTTCATTTGTCTAGTGGCCAGCTCAACCCTGACCCTTGACAATTCCTTTTGCAGAGATTTTACAAAGCTGTTAAAGAAGCTGAAGTTTCAGACAAAGGCTGAATCCTACAATGAACTTCTTGATATTTAAAGAGCTTTTAAATAAATTTCTGGCTGTTAAGACCAGTAAAGTAATTTGACAGGAAATAAGCTCTCTTGCTTTCCAGCTTATCCTCAGATATTAGA
>VYZX01024257.1:5371-27250 GCA_013401335.1 Brachypteracias leptosomus
TTGTTAGTAAAATCTGTAGTTAAAAGCAGAGCAAAATGGTGATTTCCTCCATTCCTCCTCCAAAGGATTATGTATTTTAAAAAGACTTTAACAGTCCTGAGATAAACATGTCAAAAAGGCTTAGGTCTAAGGAAGTCTCAGAGCTTCTTCATGTGATCTATGGCAGGAGGAGCCTCACTGAGTGCTGCTGTAGCTGGAGAGCTCTGCACACCCAAAACCTTACTTTTCCACTCAAAATTAGATTTTCTATACCAGAATTACCAGCTGAGGTGCATGCTTATGTCAGGCTTTTCAGTTATCCCTTCAGATATTAGCTCAAAATTAACCTCACTTTAAAAAAATAAACCTATAAATCTATAAATGACTTTTTTTCCCCCCTTCATTTCTTTATATGGGACCAAAATCCAAGCTCTGTTTGCTGAAAAAGTTTGACGCTTTTAAAAGAACATGTAACATGATTTTTTGTCTTTACCCCTGGAAAAGCAGGGACTTCGACATAGTCCTACCTCTGGCAGGGGTCTGAGGTTCCTCCAGGTGGAAGGAGGGTTTTAACCCTCTGAACCATCACTCCCATTTATATAATGGGACTACCACACTTCAGCAGTTCTTCTGGATCAGATACTTTGCATTTAATATGGCATTTTGGTGCACTTTTTGCAGGGTGATTTAATTAAAATTATCCACGGACAGTTTAAACGCAGAATCTGCAGATCATTTATTACTGGCCCGTATTTACTGAGGCAGCAACAAACCCATCTGGTCGGGGCTTATTCCTTAATTAGTTCATTTACCATTTTTGTCTGAAGCGAAATCAGCTACA
Source organism: Brachypteracias leptosomus (assembly GCA_013401335.1). Lineage (NCBI taxonomy): Eukaryota > Metazoa > Chordata > Aves > Coraciiformes > Brachypteraciidae > Brachypteracias > Brachypteracias leptosomus. The sequence goes on from VYZX01024257.1 coordinate 6,192, forward strand.
ACTCTATGTACCCCACATAAATCAGTCTCTATGTTATATAATCGAGTGACTTACCGGGGAGCACTTCTTGCAGAGGCCAATTTTTAGATATTTCATTCGTTGTGCCAGAGCTGTCAGTGTGAAATTGTGACAGCAGCTGGCTAAAAGGGAGGGATTGTGACCTCCTCGCTGTGATTACACGCTAAAAATTAATGGTTTTCCCCCCTCCCCAGCACTGTAGCATCGTGATTACTCGAAGCAGAGAGTGTGGGTGGGTGTGGGTGAGAGGCATGTACCAACAAATAGATTACAAGGCACACAAATCAATGCTTGTTATTGCTAAAGTCATAAAAAATTGGTTGCTAGCTAACAAATGCCGAAAGAAAGAAAGAAACAAACAAGTTTAATTTAATTCCCGGTATATCTATTTTGTGCTCTGGAGTGACTGAACTAAGATAAATTAGATAAATTATCTAAACTAAGATATAGAAGACTAACCTTCATCTCTATGTTATATTAAGATGCTGAGACAAAGTCCTGAGTTTACTCCACCAATCATTTTAAAAAACATACCTCAGTCCTTTTCTATGCCATAAGTAATATAGTAAATCTCGTTTCTTTTAATGTGACAGCATCTTTCTCCTCGATGCTACTTTCTGCCAGCATTTGCTGTAGGAAATATTGATCTCTGCTTCTCCAAAATGAGTTTTCCTTGTCCCCTTTTCTTCCTCAGTGGACCCTACAGTTTGTACGTTGGATACTGCACATTTTCTCTCTGGGGAAAGCTCCGTTCTGCCACTTTACAGTTTCTTTCAGCAGAATTCTTTTCACACTTTAAATAGCACTGCGCGGTGCCAATCGTGAAAACAAAAACCCCACCAAAAGCTGTTTGGTTTATTGTATACATTTAGTTACACTCCCAGCCATTAACTGGAAGCCTGAAGGGCAGATCAAGCATTAATCTATGACTGAGTCACATCCTCTCCCAGAGGTTTCCACCATGATAACCTGATGCAGGCGCTTCAAAGAAGCTTCACGTATTAGTGCAATGATCAAAAGCCTATGAAAAAAATCTTAATTTACAAACTCCCTTACTCTTCACCAGGCAGTATCACTAATATGGGAAACACGAACTCCTGGGCCAAAATTCCACACAGTATATAGGCACATCCCTAACAAAAGTATGTAGATGCTGCTCTGTACTTTTAATACATATATTTTTGTATTGTTTAGACACATGCTTCAATAATTCTTTGGGTTGGGGTTTAAATCTAAGAGACATGAGTCTTACCCATCTACTTATTGACAGACGATAAAGCTCAGCAATACTGTCACTTCCAATAGGTTGAGACTGTGTCTTTCTGCTCAGTACAGGAACAGCAAATAATACAAAAAACCCCATTTTTTTTCCACCTGACCACTGATGCTGGTGGTTGGAAACAGAGCTGTGAACACAGGGGTTTGGCTGGGGAGAGAGGAATTTTCTCCTATTGCCTTATCCTTTTTTTAAACCACTCTCTCTATTTTCCAATGCCTATATGTTTATTTTCCTTTGCTCTTAGCATTACGTGAACTGCTCTTCAATATGTGACTTGCTTCTCAAAATGCTCAGTCAACACTTTTTCCATGACATCAGTGAGAACTGCTGGCCTCTGAACTCTTCCTTATTTATTTACTCTTCTTAATCAAATTAATTAAAAATGGCTTTAGAGAGGTCTCCATTTTAAGAATGTTACTAATTGTAGTATCTGTGGGATCTTATTCCAGCAGAACAAAACAATAACAACTCTCAGAGCTCTCCTTTGAAGAAGTGAAGCCTCCTCCAGCTGTATTTGCGCTGGCACAAGTCACTGTGTCCAAAAGACCAGCACTGAGAACTCTTTATTTTACATTTTCATGATAGTTTAAATTAAAAGTCCAGTAAGACAAAAAGTTTTTATAAAAGCAATTACTTCTTTTTTTCCCCCCAGGCCATTGGAGCAGTGAGTAGGGAGGCTGAGTTTATTCCCTCTAACAAAAAAGCCATTTGTTTCACTGTCTTTGAAAATAAACCACAAAAAAAACCCCATTTCTTCTCTACGAAATATTGGAGCTCACTCACGCTGGACTTTTCTTGAATTTTCTATTTGGAGAAATTGCTATTTTAATAGAAAATTTTGATCGAATCAATATTCTAACATAATACAATAGAAACAGTTTTATTAGCAAGCTGTGCAATGACATAAAATTACCCGCAAGGGTAATTTTTCCTGCTTTAAGAAAAAAGGTTGTGTGCTTTACACAACTAATTTCAACCTAGATTTTTAGCGAAAAGTAATTTCAGTTGCTATCTGGCAAGCTAATTCTACATGTGAGATAATAATACCTTATAATGATTATTTAAGGTAGCATATTTATACTTATCTTTATCCCATTTATTTATTTATTGCATGGTTACATGATCTTTCTTTAAAAAAAATTTAAAAATGGTTGAATAGACGTTGCCAATTTCAAATCATGCCAGGTTTTGGTGTTTGGGGTTTTTTTTTCCCTCCTTTTCTATAAAATCAGTTTCAGATCCTACACCTATACCTGTCCATTTTTGTAGTTCTATAGTAATTTCATTTTTATCTCCAGCCATTACATTTTGAGATTGTTCTATGCTTAATCCTTGCTGGATTTTGCTGAGCTAAGTAGATAAAGGCATTTCCTGTATTCCATTGTACATTAGGAAGTAAGTATTCAGAGCTACATGGAAAATAAATGAAAATACCAAGATCCACAACATAGACATCAAGAAGTCGTGTGTTCTAAATAAAATACTTCCTGGTCTGTTATTGAGAGGTTAGTGTCCATCTAAAAATAGATTTTTACCACACTCCAAGAAAGGAGGTAGCTTAAATATCAACTCTCGATGGGGGAAAAGAAAGAGAGAAAAGATTTCCTGAAAAATATGACTAATTTTCATTTGTGCAGAGTACCCATGCACATAATTGTATATATTTGTGATATATATATATACAAGAAAAAAGATAGGTGCCATTTGGTTTTCCACAGGGTGCGCAGGTGTCTGTAAGCAGGAATGATCTTCCCTACAGACTGAGGTTCCTCTGGGGTAGGATTTGAACATGGTAAGGTTTCAAAGTTACTACTTTTCACAGAATAGTAGGGGTTGGAAGGGACCTCTGGAGACCATCTCATCCAACCCCCCTGCTCCAGCAGGTCACCCAGAGCAGGGTGTCCAGGATCATGTCCAGGCACCTTTGGAATCTCCAGAGAAGGAGACTCCACAACCTCTCTGGGCACCCTGAGCCAGGCTCGGACACCCTCACAGCAAAGAACTTTCTCTTCCTGTTCAGGTGGAACCTCCTGGGTTCCGGTTTGTGCCTATTGCCCCTTGTCCTGTCACTGGGCACCACTGGCAAGAGTCTGGCCCCATCTTCCTGCCACCCACCCTTCAGATATTTATAAACATTGATCAGATGCCCTCTGAGGCTTCTCTTCTCCAGCTCAACAGCCCCAGGGCTCTCAGCCTTTCCTCAGCACAGAGATGCTCCAGTCCCTTAATCTTCCTTGTAGCCTCCATTGGACTTTTCCTGGTAGGTCTGTTCCCAGAGCTCTGTGCCCAGCTCCCACAGACTGACACTAACACCCAGTCTGCAACCAGCACGGTCTGGTGAGGCTGCCAATCATCTCCTGCCTGGAGTGCAGGCTCGTGTCGACTTTATCTGCAATCTCTTTGAGTACAAATGGATGTTTGCTGGGCTCTAAGACCACACAAATCACCTCGGGCGGAATAATAATCGTACTTGCAGCAGCAGCCAAGCTATTTCATGGACATGTTGGGCTGGCAGAGAAGTGAATCAATTTATAAAAGAGTGTGCAGCGTTAGATAAAGCCCAAGCCCTGACGGCTTTATCTGATGGGTTCGGTTTGTTTTTTCAGAAGTGAGGTGCCCTGAGGTATTTGGCTGGGTTTTATCGAATAGTCACTTTATTTTAAGCAACTACAGAGGCTTTATAGGAAGGGGGGACTTGCTGAAAGGTCACCTGGAGCCAGGTATAATCATCTGAGGAAATGCAAGCTCTGCATCATGTAAATCTCTCTATGGAGTGACAATAACCATTCATCTCCTATGAACTGCCTCATCCCTATGCTCACACTTAAAACACTGTTGAATTGTCTTAGCTATTTAAATATTATTTGCGTATAACCGACATGGACGGAGTAAGAAGTTATATTGTAATCAAAAAGGTAGCATAAATGAGAGTAGAATTTAATTCATTCAAGTAAAGTTCTTTTGTAATGTAATATATTCTAAGGTAATTTCCAGAACAGCAAATTAAACAGAAAAATAAACTTCTATACATCTTGGAAGTATTATGATCACTCAAAGTAATTACCACTAGACGCTAATTTCAGCTAAAGCCAGCAAAACCATAATTAACCACTGGAGAAGGCAGGGAAAAAAAAGTGAGGAAGGGAAGGAAATCTCAGAAGTTTGACTATTTTCTCCAGTTTCTCTTTTCCATGCAAAAGGCAAGAAGTTCAGAGTTAAAGCAGAAGTATTTTGCAATTAATTAATCTAACCACAGGAGCAGAGATGTTCAGACATTTGAACCAATTTACAAATGGCACAAGGAAAGCTTGATTTTTCCTGGATGCCTTCACAGCACTGCTCACTCTATTCCTTACACAGACAAGTCAATCAATACCTATAAGATACTCAAAGACAGTATATTTACAAGCTTTAAATTAGGAAACCCACCTCCTAAGCTGGAAAAAAAAATCCTAGCACACAACAAAAATATCCTGTATATTATAGCTGAAGACAAATCTTTTCCAACTTTAAGCACTGAGGCTTGCATCTGAAATACATATTCATAAACCAACATGAAAAAGAACTTACATTAAGAGGTTGCAAAAATTCTAACTAAATAGGAATTTATAAGTTTTAAGATTGAAGAAAAATAATGATTTATGTATAGGAAGCCAGATTGTTAGGCATGGGTAACAAGAGTTTTTTAATTTCTTCCATTGTTCTTTAGGAAGTTTGAGGTTCCAATAGGCAAATATTTAAAAGAAATAAGTTTCTTCTGTCTAGTTCTGTTTAGATTCCTGGGACATCAAGTTAGTGGCAAATCCCTCTGATATATGTCACTACATATCTTTTTTTAAAACTGCATTTTCACTGAAAGAGTCCAGATTTTTATTTGTCCAGGTGGAATCAAGATCTCATCCATATGAGGACCATATCCCTGCTTAAGCAACTTAGTAAAACTCTTAATAATAGCTATAGATTCAAGCCGTACAAGAACACAGGGACCCCATCACTTCAGTAATCAATAAACACTCCAGATTTCTAGAAGACTTTCATCTAAAGATTTAAAAACATTTCAAAAATTAAAGCCAGTTATGCTTCCTACTCCTCCCAACCAGTATTTTTACATTTTATAGATACAGAAACTAAGAAGCAGAGCAAATGGAGAACATGCCAGTCCTGGTCCTCTCATTCTAAAGATACAACTCCTCCACACTCAAACATCAGCAAACTTCAAACGTCATGTTGATTACTATACTGAAGAACCTAAAAAGGATATGGGAGGGTTGGGGTTTTTTAATTTGATGATTTTTCTTCTTTTTTTTTTCGTCAGGAGCTTTTCTTTAAATGCCTATTGAAGCTCTTTATCTTTAAAAAACCAAAGGTCTATTTATTGGCAGAGTTGCTCTATGCCCTAAAGCACAATTGGAAGAAGTAAGAAGTGCCAGTACTCCAGGGATCCATGAATGAGCTTGTGACCCAGAGAGTGTCGTGTGTGTTTTCACTAGTGACCTGCCTCTGCCAGCTGAAAAGGAGGAAGGAGACTTGATAGCCCATGTTTGTTTTGTGTGAGTCCTATATGTAGGTGCTGTTGGGTGAACACAAGGTGCTGGAGTGTGTCCAAAGAAGGGCAATGAAGCTGGTAAAGGGTCTGGAGCACAGTTTTAAAAGGAGCTACTGAGGGACCTGGGGGGGGTTGAGCCTGGAGAAAAGGAGGCTCAGGGGAGACCTTCTGGCTCTCCACAACTTCCTGAAAGGAGGTTGGAGCCAGGTGGGATCGGGCTCTTCTCCCAAGGAACAAGAAATAGGATAAGGGGAAACAGCCTCACATTATACAAGGGTTGGACATTAAGAAAAATGTCTTCACAGAAAAGATTGTCAAGCCCCGGACAAGGCTGCCCAGTGTAGTGATGGAGCCCTCATCTCTGGAAGGGTTTCCAAGTAGTGAAGGTGTGGTGCTGAGGGACATGGTTTCGTGGTGCCCTGGCAGTGCTGGGTTAATGTTTGGACTCGATGATCTTAAAGGTCTCTTCCAACCAAAATGATTCTATGAAGCACCATGTCTATGGCACTCTAAGGACTTGGTTCTGCCAGCATCCTCTCTATGTGTGTGTGTGCTGCTGGGATACATGCTCAGCTTTGCTATGAGGTCATCAAACCTGTTTCAAAACATGTTTGATCCATTAATTGCACAGATTAACTTAATGGCTGCATTATCTATCTATTTAGATGACTAAGTTGCCCTGTTTGTTTGCAGGAGAACGCTGGATTTTGTGTTATGTCAGTGCACTGGAGTGGAAAACCTACGGCATCGTCAACTCCTGAATAATTAATTCCTTGACTGAATTAAATATGACAATGGTACAAGTCATATGGAATTTCTTATGCCATCTAATAACTGCCTTTTCAAAATCCATCACATTATTTAACTTCATATCAACGTCTCTTTTATTTACTCTCCATTTTTGATGTGCAGCACTCTGCAGTATTTTGTACCAAGAGCCACATAAAACCATCAGATACTGTCAAGTGGGAAGTGAAGGTTTTGACAGCAGCCTGCTAGGATGTTGTCAGCTTGGGATTGTGGGTTAGGCTGCTCAGCTCCATTTCCAGAAATGAAGGCAGTAAAATAGTTAATAAGGATGTTTTAGTAGTAAAAGCTGGTTTCCTGGGGAAAAAATTGTTTAAGCATATACATCTATCCATGCTTCTCAGCACTAACAATAGCCTCCTGCTGCCTGTATACTGAGGAAGAGGAAATAACATCATGATAACCCTCATCACAACCAGGAGAGGTAGAAAAATGTAGAATTTTTTCAAAGAAGAAATAAAAAAAATTAAAAAAAGGTAAATGTATTTAAGTCTGAGGCTCTTATGCATATCCTCATTAACCACACAGTGCAAAAATAATTTTTTCCAGAATATTGACCTCCAACCTGCCCCTTCTCCCTAAGCTTTGTTATGGGAGGAGCTGCTCCAACCATGTCACGATGTGGCAGCCTTATCAGTGGTGGGAAGCCCTGCTTCTGTACCCCCCACAATATACTGAAAGCAGAACTACTAGAACTCACAGAAAGTGATTTGCTACAGAAATCTGGCAATCCAAGCCCTGTACCTTGTTTTTTTCCCCTCCTCATTTACACCTTTTGCCAATCTTTGAAATTTTACAGGCTAAATTCAGCACCACAGCTGCACCCAACCAGGACCATGAGGGAGGCTGCTGGAGAAGCTTTAGTTAACAGTGCTGGTTGCCAGAAAAATGTGAGATGAGATAAAAAGTCATCTCTCATCACTGGGAATATTAAGTGTGACTAATGCCAAACCATAATAAAAATGCTGAGATTGGATAATACGACACGGACAGCTCTAGAGATGCAATTGCCAAATTGAGGATTTGTACAATAACGCGGATACTTTGGTAGAGAAACACTCAACGTTTGCAGGGAGGCAAAGAGATGAAGCATCTGGACAGAATCTGTCACAGGCAGAGATGAAAAATACCTGCACAGAACTTACAAAACTCATCTCTTTATTAAGAATTGAACACTGTATTTTGAAGTTATGAATGTCTAACACTCATTTCTGAACTTGATGGGTCTACTCATGGAAGTCTGGGAGTAAAGTAAGCCAGGCACAGATAACCATGTTCCATGGAGAGGAGAAAGAGTTTACCCACTAAGAATCATAGAATCATTTCGTTTGGGAAAGACCACTAGGATCATCAAGTCCAATCTTCATCCCAACATCTCCCTGACTCCTAGACCATGTCTCAAAATGCCACTTCTACTCGTTTGTTGAACTCCTCCAGGGATGGTGACTCCACCACCTCCCTCCTGGGCAGCCTGTTCCAGTGCCTGACCACTCTTGCAGTAAAGAACTTCTTCCTCATGTCCAATCTAAACCTCCCCTTGTGCAACTTGAGGCCATCACCTCTTGTCCTGTCATTAGTTATTTGGGAGAAGAGACCAGTCTAACCACAAGCCCTTTTTAGGTAGTTGTAGAGAGCAATGAGGTCTCCTCCCAGCCTCCTCTTTTCCAAGCTAAACAATCCCTATTTTCTTCAAGCTTTTTGCCATAATGAACAACCAAAAAAATTATTATAACATAGTTGCTTATATAAATAACACCAGAAGAGCATATATTTGATAGAATAAATATTGCTTTCCCTTGTGATCAAAACCATTTTGTCCTTAAACACAAACAAAATATCCAGAAAACAAACCAGATGATGTCCAAGTGATCTTTAAAGGGTCAACATTATGCTTCAACAGAAAAATAACAATCCAACCAACCCTGCTACTGTTTTTACCATCAAACTGAAAACAACAAAGATGTCAGCAATACAATCCAGTCAGTTCAGGCTCTCTCTGCTTGAAGTTGAGAATCCAACAACTCATATAAAGAAAAAAAAATAAATTGCATTTTGAAATGAAACATGAAATTGTTCGAAATTAAAATAAATCCCAGCGGAGCTTGCAAAATACATGCCCATTGTTTCATGACCTTTTAATACTAGTGCGAGAACATCCAAGAACATTGCAGATAATGCTGGTCTAATCAGGTTAACGACAGAAGCCAAGGCCAGGACTAGAGCAAGCTGTTCATTAGCATTTGATATTTCTGGCAAATAAACTCACTTGCTGTTCATCCATTCAGTTCATATCCAACAAATAGTCACGACTGCTCCTGACAGTACAGAATCTGCTGCTCCCATCTACAATCCTACTGGTCTGAAGAAGTCACCATTGGCTTGAGAAAGGAAGCTGAGCTTCTTCCAATGGCTTCTGTGAAACCAGTAGAGCAGTAAAGCTCCAGCTGAACAGGACAAAAACTCGTAATTTTTTACTTTTTTCCCAGCGAAATCTGAGGATATTTTATTCTTCATTGAGGTGCAGGACGGGGAGAAATAAAAATGAACCACATGTTATTAGGATCTCAGCCTTTGTACTGAGGTCATGGTTCAGTGATCGTGCTCTGAACATGATATTATTTTTCATAAGTAATGTTCAATCCACCACGTGCAAGACTCCATGGTTCTTCTGGCCTTTAAGTCCCAGTTTTATGTTTCTCTCACAATCAGTATGCGCTGGTGAGCTAAATGGATGTAATCGAGCTTGCTAGAGCTGATCACTGACCAGCTTTAAAAGGCCCAAAAGAGCTGTTTTCTCCAGCCAGATGGTTGATTAAAGTTCCCTCAGCAAACATGGTATAGAAGAGCACTCAATTTCTAGCCATTCAGCAAGAGAGTATAGGAAATTAAAGATTTGCTGAGGTCAGAGTGAGATGTGTCTAAACCCGATAGCTTGTTTGGCCAGAAGGTACCATTACCTTGCTCACTAAAGGAGTTCACAGAATCCCGGCATGCTGGCATTGAAAGGGACCTCTGGGGATCATCTCATCCGACCCACCCTGTTCCAGCAGGTCAGCCAGAGCAGGGTGCCCAGGATTGTGTCCGGGCACCTTTGGAATATCTCCAGAGAAGGAGATTCCTCAGGCAGTGATGGACTCTTCCCCTTGCATGGGGAGGTCCATGTGGAGACAGAACTACTCTCTTAACTCCACCTGAGGACACCACTATGCCAGTGCCTGGAGAAGCTGTCTGAAGGGCTGCCTTGTCCCCACTGGAATTACTCCCCCACAGTAGCAATCATTCTACTGATCTGTCCTCATGTATTCTGCTGCTAGCCTGAAAAATATATTGGAGGGAAGCACATACATTCAGAAATTCAGATAAAGGAAGGTTTCTAATGAGAATCTTAAATATTATTCAGGATTCTGCTTATTTTTAGAGAAGAATCTGGAATTCCTATGTCCAGATCAGATGCAGGCTGGCCATGGGGTTCAGCTAAGCATGTCAAGCAATATTTAAAGTTCAGTGGAAGTCAACAAGACTCAAGCAGAAGATCATCAGAGAATGCCAGGTTGGAAGGGACCTCAGAGATCATCTGCTCCAACCTTTAGATCAAGACTTTCAATTCATCTAGGTTATTAGCAAAAACTATAAATACATATGAAACATTAAGACAACAGCCAGCCAACGGTACATATCAAAAATATCAGTAAATAAAACAAGGTAGAAAAAGCAGATGGAAGTAGCACCATACTTTGGTATGTTAGAAGACATTCGTTACAAGACCGCCTGCAGCAGAGGCTAAAACCTCATGACTCATTTGTACTTCCCTGCACCAAATGTGTGATATTTAGAGTTCTGATTAGTTTATAGACTCTCTGAAGCTTGGGCCAATGCCTGGTTTTGTTCTTTCAGAAGCTCTTGAACCATCTTCAGGGTTAAGCAGATATGGCTAAAATAAAATGTCTAATGTAGAGTGCCCCGGAAGGAACTCAAAGAACAAAACCAGCAAGAGTGGGATCTAAAAATGCACAAATATTGAGAAAATAAGAGATGAGGGCAGACTGATGGCAAACTCTGCAGGTGTATGGTGCACATTCATGTCCAGTGAGGCAGCTAATGAAATAACCTATACTAATGAGACTTAAAACAAAAATTACTGCCTAATATCAGTTGATTCATCCCTCCTCCAGTTTGCTGGAGGTTTAAGCAGCGCTGCAGCCTAGACGGTTAATAAGTTTCTTTCTCTTACTGTGGATATTGTACATTACCCATGAAGAAAATGGGAAATAGCAGGCCACACTGAACACTAACCAGAATTTTAGTATTAGGGAAAAAAACATTTTAAAATAATATTTTCCTAATGTAGCTCAAAGCACTTGTTCAGAGAAAGTTGCTTCTGAATTAGGGTACAATCTGATAAATTTTTATAATACAAAATGGAGATAAACCAAAAATAGAGGCAGGGATTAGTGGCTGAAGATCTCAGGGAATGTTTTTCTATTCTTCTTTCAAAGGAGGCGGACACAGACTGTTGCTGCTGGAAGAACCTGACCCTTGTAGCACAGCTAATCATTTTTTTTAACTGATGATTTAGTGAGTTGAAGCAACTCACTGAGAGGCCACGAGTGTCAGAGCTGGAATAAGCGGGACCGTATTAAAATCAGGAATGAGCTTAACTACCCATCTCAGCATCAGTGAGTTGTTGGATCAAAAGCTGTCCAGCTGTACCTTAAACTTGCCTGTCATTGCATGATTCTCCTTTTCCAAAGCTGGTAAAAGAGAGATCTGGCCATGGAAGGTTAATGCTACATTCAGCCTGTGCTGAAAACAAGCTCTCTTGTGACTTCCTGATTCAACGCATTCAGTGCTTTGACTGACTCCTTGTAGGAGCAATTGTCCCAATGATTATTAACTAGAACTTCCCCTAAGTCTCAGTGAGGAGTTAATTAGTTTCTGTCTAAAAAAAAAAGTCAGTGTCATGCTGTGTTAGAATCTTCCCAACTCAACACGGAGCCCAGCTGGTTTTAAGGAAGATGCTCCTTGAATGACCCCAGGTTATCTGAGTTCACATTTTATTTTTCCAGATTTATGGTTGACCATTATTCTCGTGCTTTGTTTTATATCAGCATGTGGCAAAAATGGATGGGTTTCTACTTTCTTTCTCTTGTATTTTCCTTGGAATGCCTCCTATAGCAAATCTAGTATGGTGTTTAGAAAGCCAAGTGATGGATGAAGACCTTAATCTGAGGAATATCAAATTGCTCAGAGACTGGAGAGCGAAACAAAAAGAGGAAAATTACTTGGGAAGGGATGAGCACAGAGGAAAATATATAATTTGCAGAGCTCTATGTCAAAATGACTTTAGCACATGTGTGCACATTTATGCTACTTCCCACGGAAAATGCCAAAGGACTTTTCCACAGCTCTGCTAAATGAATGGTGAATATTGTTAAGAGTTAAGGAGTTTTAAACAATTATCTACCCTATTAAAACAGGTAACACATGTTTCAGGCAACCCTGGCAGCCCTTAAGAGAACCATTAAAAAGTTGATGTTATCTTTTTAGGTTGAACTTGGTTTGTTTATATCAGGTACATTCTGGATTTAGTCTCTTTTCTTCAACAGCGAAGACAAACAAGATCTTAATTAAATAAAATCAGATCTGCATTTGAATAGATCAGAGTGTGTTTCCAAATTTTGGATGAGGGCAAAACTTTATGAAATTATTTGCTTCTCCCCCTGAGGTTTAAACATTGAACAACCATCAGTAGATGCTTATTTTCACCAGCAAGCCATTTATAAACTCAGCTAAATATTGTTCATGCCAAAGATTTCTTATTTTATTCATTGAACTCAATGGGTTTGAACTGCACAAGTGCCTTAAGCAGGATTTTCACCTGCAATCTTCGGGAGATTCTCATGGTTATTAATGCAACTAAAAAATGTTTATAATTTCCTTATATTACATACTAGCTGTATTTAATCTTTCAGAAATAAAGGGAAAAAACCCCCAACCCTCAAAACATGCTGGATTAAGTAAGGATATGACATCTCTGTAGGAAATATTGTCACCATGTTGAAGAATGCTCCCAGAATTGAGCACAGAACATGTATTGTCTCGGCCATATCTAGAATTACTCATTTTGGTTCAGCCTGTTCAGTTTAAACCCCGGAATAATTAACTGGGCCAATTAGATCAGCCAATCAATGATCTCCAAAGATAAAGAGATAGGGCTTTAGAAGGAGGGTTTGTTTAAGCCTGTAAATGAAGTCACTGAGCATCACTGACTTAGCCCTGAATCATGAAAGAAACACTGAGTTTTGCCACTTTGCCTCTTCTGCTTTAAACTTCAAAATTCTAATTTTCCCTTTGCAAGTACTGGTGTACCTGAACTGCTCCAGTATTTGTGAAAATATTGAGGAAAAAATTACACTCCTGTGATGGCTCAGAATAATGATGCATCTCAAATATGGTAAATATTTTGCACAGCATCAAGAATTTCTACCTTTTTAGCCTCTCTTTCCTGCATTCTCCTCTTTTAATTTTCTTTATGTGCCCAGTTGCAGCAAGAAACTGCAGATCTAGTTGCTTCTGACTTTTATAATTATATTTAAATTCTTGTCTTTTTTCTCCTGAAATTCATGTGTAAACAAACTACACCAGGTTATGTGTTTTTTAAAGACAGATAAACAAACAATATCCTGGCCCTTGTGATACAAAAGGTGCACCTTAAAAAGAATACCTTATGTATTAGAAAATAACTCAGAAAACAAAGAAAAATCAACCAACCCCCAAACTAATCTTGCTGGTTATAGGACAGTCTATTTCTTTTTTAAAATCTCAGTTTTGAGCAACTTGAGCAACTCAGGCTGCAACACTGTGAAAGCCAACCTGATCTTTCCACCTATATTTGATTATTTCCCAAAAACTCATTTTCAGTCATTCCCAGCAGATATTTACCAGAAAAATAAAAATGACTTAATATCTTCTGGCATCAATCTATGTCAGCCTGTGCTACCAGTGTGATTATTCTATCCCAGTTCACTATTGACCAGTGCTCTCACTGTGGAGCACTGATTTTAAAATCAGTTTTTCTTTCCCTATTTATTACTTAGAATTAAAATCATTACATTGACACAATTAGAAGGAAGAACAGAGTTTGATTGACACTAAAATCAAGTTGTCTTTTTTGAGCCAGACTAAAACAACTAGGCCAGAATGACATTGTACTGATATCATAACATTCCACTCTCATACCAAGCTTGACAATTTGCAGACTTTGAAGGAAAAGAAACCTCACACTCCATGGAAAGTCCACTATTTAATTCAACTTTTCTCATAGTCATATTTTGATAGCTATAATTATCCTAACACAAGAATCCTACAGAATTATTAGCTATATTTTGTATTAGTGTCCAGACAAATTTCTGAGTGATCTACAATCTCAGAACAAAAATAAATCCTTACTTCCAAAAATGTGACAATCCTGGTTTAATGTCAGTGGATAAGTGAATGCAGAATCATCCGTTATCTAGTGCTAGGCTCATTCAGATTGCCTTGAGACAATGGTCTCAGTTTACTGGCAGTTTAATATTTGCCAAATTTTTCTGAGGGCAGATGGGAGTTTAAAGAATCATCTGCAGAACTTTTTGGAGAGTGTGTCCCAGGAATTCCAGGGAAACAAAGCCCAAAAGCACTTACAAAGTTTTCAGTCAGATTGGCAAAGAAGGGATAATCAAATTGAAGAATAAAATTATCAGGTGTGAACAAAACATGGATAACTGGAACAAAACATGGATAACTGGAGCAAATGTGGATTGTCTGGAGCATCTCTGTGCCCAGGAAAGGCTGAGAGCCCTGGGGCTGTTGAACTGGAGAAGAGAAGCCTCAGAGGGCATCTGATCAATGCTGATCAATAGCTAAAGGGTGGGGGCAAGAGGATGCGGCCAGACTCTTGTCAGTGGTGTCCAATGACAGGACAAGGGGCAATGGGCACAAGCCTGCTTTAATGGGGGGTTGGTCTAGATGATCTCCAATCTCCACCATTCTGGGGGGACAGCCTTGCAAGGGAGGACAAGAGTTTTCTCTGATGCAGTGGGAAAATCAGTGAAGAGATGCAAGTGAATGATGACCCAGAAAAATGATTCTGTCTGCAATCTTCTGTATGGAAGCAAGATCACCTTTCTACAGGCAAAAGAAAAGGAATATGCTCTAACCAAGATGTGAGCTGATGAATCTAGACAGCAATTTTAGCTGTGTGAACTGACTGCAAGTTACTGTCTTAGAGCTGCAGGGGAGGATGAGACACCATCATCAAGACATGGGGAGGATGTGAGGATCTCCAGAGATACCTGAAGGCAATGACTGGATTTTTTTTAACTACAAAGACTGAGAATCCTGCTTCAAACTGAATGAGTCTTAAAAAGAACAACACCTATTAAGGAGGAAACTGAAACAAGACACTAGATTGCAAAATATATTAGATATCAAGGGGGATGGATTAGTTCTGTCCTGGCATTGGCAATGTTGACTTGACTGTCATTCATCAGTACTTGAAGTCATTTCTGAGTGGAAATAAAAACTTCTCTCTTCCTCCTCAAAAAAAAAAAGAGATCCAAGAAGATTTTATAGAAACATAAATTATTTTTAAAACAATAAATCGTATTTAGTGTATGCTGACAATTTGCTGCTTTTTCATACATCTGGTTTTGCTACGACAAGACCATGTTTTTTAATTAATTCAACAGTGTGATTCATGTAATCCAGTCCAGGTATATAAAGAGAACTGTGTGTTATGCAGGAAAGTGCTAAACCAGAACTCTCCTGAAAAGGCATTTGGTGTGATGCTGAAATGTCAGGAAACTGAATCAGAAATCTGAGGCAGGAAACAGAAATCTAAACCAGTGCTACAAACCCCAGAGGGACCAGCCATTTGTAGATGTGAAGTATTCCCAGCACAAATCCTGGTATTCATGCATTACATAAAACTAAGTGCTCTTCTGGGAACAAATAGAGGAGAAAAAAAGAATCTCAGACTGTCCTGAAACATTAGAGCGTTATTGTTCCTTCTCGTGTTGTTTAAATTCTCAGAAAATTCCTATTTGGGAACCTCTATTTTTAGGGTACTACCATCAGGCTTCACTATGCATGTTTAGTTGCAATTTGACATGCAAGGTATAAGCCCAGAAGTGAAATTATTT
Source organism: Brachypteracias leptosomus (assembly GCA_013401335.1). Taxonomy (NCBI): domain Eukaryota; kingdom Metazoa; phylum Chordata; class Aves; order Coraciiformes; family Brachypteraciidae; genus Brachypteracias; species Brachypteracias leptosomus. Next base: position 22,024 of record VYZX01024257.1, read on the forward strand.
TAGCTAATTGAAGGGAAGCATGTAATCACTCAGATTCTTTTTCTAATTAAAAACTGCAAAAAAATAATTAATTCCAAATGTTTTCTTGCACAAAATAGCTCCAAATCAGATAGGGATTTAGGATGCATCATTCAAGCTTGAATACGGGCTTGAAATCCTCTCCAGAAAATTCCAGGGTATTTGCATACAGATTTTGGGCTGGGAACAGTTTCTGTTCAGCCATTTAAAGAGATGCAAAACAAGATGGTTGGACAGACTATAAATATGTTCAGAGCCCTTCAGGGAACTGGAAATTACAGGATGAGTAAAAGACCCAGGGGTTTGGTTTGGATTTGAAAGACCCACAAAACTATGAGCATATCAATGCATAACTGCCTCACCCATGTAACAGAAATACAGACAGCATGTGTTAGCAGCACTTGGAGAGGTAAAATAAATTAGACAAAGACTTCATGATGTCTTTCCTTTGTCTAATTTAAATCTTTTTTTCCTGTATTTTAAGACCAGATTTGCTTATTTTACCCATCCTAGACAGGGAGAATAAGTTCCCTGCCTCTTTACATACTGGAAAACATTTCCCCATCACCTCCTCGATGCTAAATATTCTTATTTCCTTTCTTTCTCCTCTTCCCAAAGGTTTTGCTGATTTCCTTTTTAAGTTTGTCCAGCCAATTTATATTTCCCTACAGTGCCCAGACCTGGACACAACAGAGAGTCTTTCTCACTGCTGAATACGGCAGGGAACAAATTCATGAATTTTGCAGGCTGCAACATATATCTTGGGTCTGGGCACTGCATATATAACATTATTGTGATATATTGTGTGGGTACTTACTCTCTTGTGACAACGTGCTATTGGTCACTCATGATTTATAGAAGATTTCCTAGAGTCCTTTTCCGAAGGATTTCCAATTTTGCCTCATTTTGTGAAGGAGCAGCTTATTCTTATCAAAATGCAGCAGATTGTTTTCAGTGAGGAGAAATGCAATATATTTTTAAGCAAGATCTTAAATTTGTCGTTTTGATTTCTTCTACTGTTTTTTGGCAGGTTCTCAGCTCCTTCCCCCTTGCTGTCCACTGCAACTTTAATAAGCATTAGTAAAAATATTGAATATCACCAAATTTCATGATAGAACATTTTAGAGCCCTGTCACAGCAGAATAATGAACTGAGCAATGAATAACTGAAAAAATTTAAAACATTGCTGCAACCACTCGGGAGCTAGACCCTGTCCCCCAAGGTTTTGAGGACATTGCAGGAGTGCCAGGATGAAAGTCAAGCTAGAATCCTTCTGCTGTTACTTTATCCAAAGAACCCACTACACCATTAGAGAAAATTAGATTAGTTGTTCATCATTTGCTTTTTACAGTGCATTTACTCATCTCTGTTGTTTTCTAAAGACCTTAAAAATAGCCTGATACTTTCAGTGCTTTTACAGAAATTGAAGCTAAATTGGCTGGTCTATAATTTTCCTCCATATATTTTTTTACCTTCAGAATCTTTCCTAACCTCCCCCATGTATAACCCATGTTCTACACATTCTCAATAGTAGGTGATCATCTACAAAGTTTAATTGGTCCAACTGACTGAAAAAAAACCCCAAACCAAACAAAACCAAATAAAAGCAGTGAATATTCTGTGGAGATATTCTGTGTAATGCTATTACAGGATTAGCTGCTGCTTCTGAATCTGCTCATAGCAACAGATTACAGAATCACAGAATGTTAGGAGTTGAAAGGGACTTTCAAACTAATTTCCTTGCAGCAGACATTCTTTGCAGGTTGGTTTTTTTTCAAAAGATGATGGTTAATATCCATTTGTTTTAACAAAGCTAAAATCTAACACACTCTTTACAAGACTTCCCCCTGATGTTTCTTTTCTTCCAGTCTTTCCACCATTATTTTCATCTGCACTAGTTTCCAAAATTACCTACAAGGCTTCCATAAATAGGTATTCAAAACTATTCTGGCCATAGTTTTCCTAAGGCAATCAAGGTAACAACCTCAAGTAAATGCACAGGGTCATCTTATGTACATACAGCACTCTCCAATTGATTTACTATCTCACTCCAGTCTGGATTTGGTGGTATCTTCTTAGCAATCTTTCCCTAGATGACCTGGTCTAGTGGGAAGTGTCCCTGCCATGACAGGGGGGTTGGAACTAGGTGATCTTTGAGGTCCTTTCCAACCCAAACCATTCTATGATTCTGTGATTAGATGACCCAGAATCTGTATGAAGAATATTGACTCAAAATATGGCCTAGCAATGCTTGGAGGGAGCAGTAACTAAAAGCCCAGCTTGTTAGTCACCCTTTTACCTCAGAGATGGCAGCACTGAGTAGGGGCTACTTCTGTGAAGCCTATTAATGAAATACTTAACTAAATACAGTCCTCCAGCAAGATGTAAGTCTGACAATCCCAGAGTACATGAAAAGTTGAAAGGTAAGCATTCAACGTTGAATATCCAAACATAGCATATTTGAATCCTAAAAAAAGTCCAGCAAAGGGATTTGTAAATGACCAGTGACTGTTTGAATCAAGATCTTTGGAGGTGTCTGCTGAAGGTGAAGGAATGTCTTTGTTTTGAGCACTCAGCTGAGTTAATACTCACTTCAGCATTATAGGACCCTTTTGCTACAGCCCTAAATAACGATATTTCAAGGGAATCTCCCTGGAGAATTGCCCCTGTACCTGAAACAAGTGCTTGCCAGGGAAGAGTAGCAGCTCGAGATCAATTTCTGACTTACTGTGGTATGTTTGAGTGTGGAGTTTCTTTCTGTTTTGCAAAGTGGAATTTTATCTGATGCTTTGACTTTACAGCTATTTGGAGTTTGAGGTCTTAAGCAGCTTGTGACTAAGGAAGTGTATCACATTGATGGAATAAATTGTTTTCTCGCTGTCGAAAATGAATTGTAGGGTTATCTCTGACTGAGAAATTTGATCATTTGAGATCAGGGAGAAGGAGAAGGACATGGATTGAGTTGGCTTTCAATTAAATCATACATCGCTTCATTAAGTAAATTCAATACTTTGTTAACTTAAAAAAAACCTCCAGGGCTTCCCTAAAGCTCTGATTTACTTCTAGCTGAGGTAGAGGATTTTATTCTATTTTCAAATCCAGAAGACTCACACACATTTTCCGTTTGCTTAAGATTTTACTGATAAATAATATAACATCCCTGACAGGTTATAATTAACGGCTGTTGGAGGTACGTACACACTATGAGGTGATAACTCTGTAGTGACTAAGTGTGAGGCAGAATGTCTTTTAAATGTGAATGAGGATTAGCTTAGAATATTTTTTCCATACAGGCGAAAATCCCGTAAACTTTAAAATCAGAGATTTCATACTAAAATCAGAAGACTGAGATCTTTCAAAGGTACCCCTCCAAACAGAGGCAGAAAACCCATGAACACTTTCTGTCAGCAAGCTGCATCATTCACTATTAAGAGAGTTGCCACCTATGCAAGGTAGGCCACTAAACAGCTCATTTTTCTACTCTACATATGAACAAGTTCCAATATCTTGCCCTTATTTCCTCTTCTTTTTAATAGAAACTGCTGCTTTATACTATATAAAATACAAAGTGTCATTTTAGTCAGTTTAGAAAATAACTTTTTCTGCTTGTAATGAATATGATAGATAAAGCCTGAAAATATGTTTTAATCTAGTGCTTGAAAAGGTTGTTAACAGTGTATAAAATGAAGATTTGGCTTCTGAAAAAGTGTCTGCATATGTGTCCTACTTATGTCTATGGGAATAAAACCCCAGGGCAGAAACTGGAACATTATTTGGGACAGAACAATGGACCCAAACAAGGTTGGGTTGAGAGGTCTATACTAAAATCCAGTCTTAGAAATAATCCAAGACATCAAAGCACACTGTCTTTGATGGTGTGATACAAGAGGATCTGTATTGATCAGGTCTGTATAAACCACAAGTCACCTTAAATCAATGCAGAAATTGCCAGTTGTCAGAATTCAAAGGCTCAGTCATGTTCCGATTCATCATTGCATTAATCCAGTACTTCATTACCTTTTTTTGCCTTATTCATTCAAGCTTGACTTTTATGATTCTACATTCGACTTATAAGACCTTAAATAGAAATACAGAACCTCTACCACATCCTACAAAATATAGATACATTCTTTACACTATATTGCCATTGCTCTGATCAATAGTGAAACTGAAGATGAAATGCTATCAATTAAGAGTCTGGATCATACTTCTTTCCCCAGTTCCTTTATAGTCCTCGTAATTTCTGGATGTGTCGCAGATCTGTTTTCCTCAGCCAGTCCCACTTTCTATTAAGATTCTGCTTTAAATGATGTTTTAAGAATCCACAAAAGCATAGGAGAAAAGTAAAAAGCATGAATTATGGGTGTACATTCATGGTTAGAATATATTAGATAGCTCTGCACTGTATTATAAGCAGCCTAATGACACCAACTACAAAACAATCTATTCAAGTTGACCAAACACTTAGGAAAACATCTCTTAAGTTATTAATCTTTGGAAAGAGTTTCTAAAGAAAGATTTAGCATAAAGTTTGGAAGGAGAGCACTTCAGGAGGGTCCTATATGGAAAGAGTCTCTGACACTCTAGTTTATTCTGTTACATTTACTTTACTAGATAACAACTCTTATTTTATTTTATATATATGTCTGTTTTCTGTTTATTTCCTTTATTTCCTGCTTTTTCACATTATTTTGTGCCACTGACACCCACTAGAAGTACTCAATAGTGAGAAGAAGAGATGCAGCTTTGAACCTGATTCCCTTTGAATTTTTTCACCACTGTTTATCTTTTAGGGATTAATTGATTTTTCCTTCCATCAGTGCTGATGCCAGATTTACATTTCCTCCCTTTCAATCTCCTGCTACACTTAACAGCACTCTCGTATCATTCTGCTTTGCTTGCAAGAATTCCCTATCTAGAAATGTTTAAGGAAGGAAAAAATCCTGTTTTCCCATCTCTCTCTCCGTTCTCAGTACAAGTTGTTTTACAGTGCTCCAGTGCCTTTTATATAAATATACTGAAAAAAAATGAAAGCAACATTATGTGACTTGAGTGTTACTGGAAAACCAGATCAGAAGTGAAAATAATTACTTGTAAATGATCTTCATATAAATATATATACATACACTTAAGAGCAAAATCTAGAATTAACAATTATGTAAAGACAATTACTTGTAAATGATCTTCATATAAATATATATCCACAGAC
>VYZX01024257.1:27315-41245 GCA_013401335.1 Brachypteracias leptosomus
TCACCTCCACATTAAGGAGAATACTAAATTACTGTGTTTCACAGGTATTGCCTACTGTCTTCCAGACCAGGAAGGAAGGAAAGGAAAAGGCAGGAGAGAGAATATTGCATGTCTGGGTTTGAGTTAGGTTTGCTTTGTACAGGAAATGCAAAAGCGTCAAAAACTCTGAGTATCAGGAATTCTCCACTGGGGTTGAAAGTGGTTTGAGATCTCCCCTTTCACGGTTTGAAAATAACATTTTTAAGAGACTTTAGACTGGGTGACTCCACCAACTTGCCATCTGGCTTAGCCCTACTTCTTTCTCTGTATTAAAAATAAGATTTTTTAGAATTATTATTTATTTTTAAGTGAAGTATAGAGAACTTCCAGCTGATTGATGGCTTCCCGTTGTCATTAAGGAGTGGTAGTATATTATCAGAAAGAGTTTTCTGAAACTCTGGTGTTGTTCTGCCATAAACCGCCAGCAGGGAGCTGTCACTCACGGAACCGTGAGGTTTATTTTGAAGAATTTAAATCTGTTAATTGACACACAGAATTAAGAGGAAGAGAAAAACAAGCACTACTGGAAGTTTTCATATCATTGAATCATTGCACTTAATTGGGAATAATAAAGTTTGGGGAAAGGGAAGGCAAGATGACCTTTCTCCTCCAAGACCAGACGATTTTGCATACAGCTAGAAAAACCTAAATAACCATTGATATTTATATATACGTTTTTAAACGCAATACTCCATGTTATCTACATATACACAAGATATATATTTTATATCCATAAGTAACATTATACTTACGTAATATATAAAATTAGTTTCAAACAGAGAAGTTGAAAAGAGCATAAATCTCATTGTGTGCTGTCTTTGTTAAAATACTAGTATTCCTTTACCCAAAACCTGAAATAGGCTGTTCTAACTAAGTTTAAGAAATTCTATAAAGAGCAGTATTTATTATAATTTAGTAGTGTTAAGTAGTATATTATAATTTAATAACCGTAGTATTGATAATTTTTTAATGCAAATCTTTTGGTACATCCTACAAATGAAAAACCTACAGTAAAGCCAGCCTGACACTATTTTTTAAAAAAAGTTATTTTCCCTTTCTCTCCCCAGCTTTCTTTAAGCAGAAAGCTTTGGAGATTTCTTGGATTTCTTCCCTTTCCTGCACATCCAATTATGCATCTTAAGTACTTGTGTTGCACCAAGGAAATCAATATTTTCTCAACCTGCTGCCTCACAAGGAAGCTGAGGAAACTATCGAGTGTCTTCTAATAGGCAGGGAAATCAGCAAACCTTGGCTATTTCAGATGAGAAGGGACTATCTCCTCAGGACCCTCTAACATGACTGAATGCTCTAGCAACTAAGTGTGAGGAGAAAAAGAGAGGGAGTAGAAGTTTCTCAGCCAGAAAGGATCCAAGAGTCATTTAGGGCTCTATAACTTATTATGGCTCCATAATTCCAAGCTCAGACAAATTGGATTCTTTATTATGTTTTCTAGGTCTCACAAACTTACATCTAACAATTTGATGCCCCCATCAAGATGAAACCTGATCATCTGACACCTTCCACTGCATTCATCTCTCCAAAATCTTACTTTTACTCCCAATTTATTGATGGGGAACGAAGCAAAGATGTAGCAAATAACATGCTTGGCTCTGTGGCAGAACAAAGATTTGAGCAGAGGTTTCTCAAGTCTTAAACTTCATCTAGTCCTAACTAGGTCTAAGAAAAAGGCTGACTTCTCCCGCAGCAAAATCTGAAGCTTCTAGGCATACTATTATTCCTCATACAGATAAAGCAAAATTTTCATTTTTTAAAAAATTAAAATCAAAGGAGGAAAATCTATCATATTTGCTACTAGTATGTTAACAGCTTTCCCTGCACAGCTGGAGAACACCCGGGTCAGGCAACTTTAAGGCTACGCACAGTAGAAGATTCTCTTTTGTCTCATTCTAGGGAGATGCACAGGGCATGGACCCCTTCATTCTACTGCACAAAAGTGGATAGTTCCTGATACAGCACTGAGGGAGTCAACACAAAGGTATCTTCTATAGGTATCTCTGATTGTATATTTCAACAGCATGTAACAAAATGTGTAACCCAAAGAAACAAAAAAGCAAACAAACAGAATTAAGAAAAAAACCAGATTTTTTTTAAAAACAAACAATATGAAAAGAACCCAAACATAATTAAGAAGAACTCAAAAAAACAATATTAAAAGAACCTGAACAAACATAATTAAAAGAACCCAAGCCAACAGAATTGAAAAAACAACCAACCAGATAGAATTAAAAAACCAACCGAACAAAAAAAGACCCCAACTCTTCCCAAATCCTCCTGTAAATATTTTTTCCAATTTAATTATTAAGCTATAGGGGTTTTTTCCCCTCTTTTTTTTTTTGTTCCTCCTTTCTCTATTTTTTTTTTTCTTTTTTTAAAGACATCAGAACTTTAGGTTATGATTTCTTTACTCCTACCTAGAACATGGTTGTCCAATGAATTAAACAGGCCAGGTTGTGGATCAGTTCTACAGACTTGGAACTCTCTAGATGTCTCACGTACTCTGAACCCAGACCAGTTAAAAACCAAACAAACCAGCATTATCCCAACCCTGACAAATCCTGCACAACAATCAGACAAGTATTCTGGAAGTAAACACATTAATGACAAAAACGCACACACCAAATGGCACAAGATCAATCTGGACCCCTTAATAAATTCATTCTGTCCCAATTTCTGCCAATGATTTGCATAGAATAAAATTGTCCTTGAGCAAATAGCTGATAAAGTAATAAACCTGTCAAAGACATCAATGGAGTGCTTGCTAAGGCTCTCTGGCAGTTTGCTCCTAGGGAGGCAGATGCTCTGGTATCACACTCTGGCTGCAGGAAACATTTGTCTGTTACGGGATAAGAGGGGAAAACAGTAAAGATTAGCTTTGATTTTATAGCAGGCTAAATGTTTGTTGCAGAAGAAAGAAAAAAACTCTTTAAATTATTGATGTTTTTGACGCTAAAACTAAGTCTGTGTCTAACTTACTTGAATTGGACTTTTTGAATTGGTCTTAAAAGGTTAAAGTTTGTTTTCTGGATATGGGAGGAGATTAATAAACTGGGTATTATTTGCACTAGGCATTTATTTTGTGCTGAATGCTTCATGTTGGTCTTCATGTTGCATTACTTAATGAACAACCAGCAAGTAGCAAAGAGCAGGATAAGAATCTACACAGGAAATAAGATAGACTGTAAAAATCTGAATCTAAAACTGTTCGTCATCATAGGTCATAAAATACTCGTGTTCTCAGTACAGTTTATAGATGTACCCATTTTATAGATGATTAAACTGATACATTTTACCCCAAATCTCATGTTAAAACCCTGTTGCTGTAAGATATTCAGCTCTCCTTTCTCTCACTCAATAGAACATGTACCTGAAGGATTTCTTGCTCTAAGACAAGCCATGAAAATGGCACAGCCCTGTTTAGTATTACATGACACTTATTTTTTAAGGAAGAACTGGAAAAATATTGAGGAAACACAGGTCTCAGCTGCAAACTGTGGTTCCTGACCCTTTCCTTCCCATCCTGTGACCACACAGGAGCTGGGCAGACTTCATATAAAGATGACAAGGTACAAGCATTTACAGGGTTAAATTATTCAGACAAAACCAGCATTCATTTTGATATTTAGTTTCCAGTGGTGATATTCTCCTTGAAATTTTCTCTCTATTAGATCATGTGGAGTGAAACTCATTTGAAGGATGATATTCGAAATGGAGTGTTTCTGAGATTTGATCAAATAAGAAGAGCTGTAAAACTGAGAGTGTTCCTGCTTCCTTTTCTACTTCCTCCTTTAAAAAAAACACCTAAAAGCCCCACAAAAAACCCAAAACCCCAAACAAGCAAATAAAAAAACCCCCTACTTCTATATATAACTCCTATATGTAACTTCACAATAGTGAACTTCTATTCAATACACAAGAAAACCCTCATCCTACCTTTTTCTTTAAGGTACTGTTAAAATACAGAAAAAATTTCTGAAAGCATATGGATTTCTCACAGTTAACTACATTAGGAGAATGGCAGACCTTCACTTTTCAAACTCCCAGGAAGTGAGATTTTTCAAGGAGTTTGAAGCAATAATTGCCATGAATGATGCCAACTATTTATATGGTTGTGTCCAGTTGGAAAAGCCAATTTTCAGCATGCCTGCTCCTGATGTAGTATGGGCAAATATGCCTCACAAGCAGAAAAATCAAAGCTATATGAGAATCTGCTCCTGGTAGAAGTGGGGAGGGGGGTGCTTAGATATAAGGAGCTGTCAGAGTCAACAGAAAAAAGTCTCTTTATCAGCAACAAAATGACAGAGTCAAAACTGATCCTGTCCCAGGTATATTACAAGCCTCAAATTCTCCCACTCAGAGCTTAAGGCAGCATTTATATGTATACATAAATACATATAAGTTTAAAAAACCAAACCCCAAACCCAAACCAATAAACTGTATTTGCAGGAAATAATTATTGCAGAAGAAAGCTGCTAGTTACATATATTGACCTCATGGTTAGAGCAGGATGTATAATCTTTCATATTACCTGTACTGTAGAATATTGGCATTATTGAAAGTTAAACCCCAAGCAATCAAGTTCATGGGTGTTACTGTAATTTATCACTTCTGCTTATAACAAAACGATTGCTCTCAGCTCTCTAGAGCTTCTCACCTCATGCTATTTAACATCATTGGAGAGTTGAAATAGTCCCGTTTCAACACAGCCCTGAGAAATAACAAGATTCCTGATATTGTCTCTTTCCTTCCAGTCATTTTGCTCTAAATGGACACTATAATTAGGTTAAGTGAAGTGCTCATGGCAGCTTCCAATCCTGACAACATACGGGAAAAGTGGGAGAGGCAAAAGGATTAAGACCTTTATGGGAATGTTTTATGCACATGATAACATTAAGTGATCCTTTATTAAAAACTATTCAAGTTCTTGGTAGTGAAAGCATAATGAAGTGGGGGTGTTCACAGGCCAGACCAATCAAAAAGTTTCAGTATCACAAGGTTTGTAACCCTGAGGCAAGAACAAGGATTCACGTGGCCCAGCTCTCACCGACCTCCTACTGCCTCTTTCATGTGCCTGGGAACACTGTGCTTTAACCTCTCCCATTTCAGCAATGCTTCTCCACGGGATCTTTCAAGAAACAAGTAGAAGTCACAGGGACTACCACTGAGATAATAGCACTTGATTTACTGCCATGTTTCCATTGTTCTCTGAATCAGGGCTATCACTCATCATATCAAGCAGGTCTCGTAAACCAGTACAGCTTAATCAGACAATCTGAATTCTATTTTTTTTGTGTTAAGCTGTCCTACATATCAACTGGCTCTGCACAGGCTCAGCACCATGTGCAGGCCCTCTGGACTAGACCTAGGGAGGAGGTTGAAGCTATCTGAGCACGCTGGCAGCTGGTAGTCATTTAAGGCTTTCAGAAAGGCTTACCATACGAGAACAGAGAGGGAAAAAAACCCACCCAGAGCAACAGCAGCACCAATCCGTGCTCAGAAAAACCTGGAATTTCAAGTTATTAGTGGCTGGCAGACTACTGCAGGCAAATGCCATCCTCTGCCCTGTTGCTGGGGTCTTCCCTTGGGTGTTTTCCCCCAGCACCCTCCTTCAATGACTGTGAATGACAGGGCAGAGGGTTGGGATGTTTCAGTCTGACCTGACCTATGGTTGTTGCTGTGCTGTGGTGGAAGCAAAGGGTGAGTTAGTCAAAATGTAGTGGCTGAACAATAACAAATAAAGCAGATAGAAGCTGTGGGAGGGGGGTGGAATGGAGCTGCAGTGATTTGTGCCACTCAGGTCTCACTCTTGCATGTTAACGGCTTTTAATCAGATCATCAAAATACTTGTCTTAATGTAAAACTACAGTTCATCAATAGAAAACAGCAGCTTTGGAAAAATGAGTGCTTTTTCCTGATCAATATTCTGCATCTTCTATCAGCTCTCACAAAGAACCAGTATTGCATTTCTTTATAATCCCTTGAGTATCCTGAGATACCATTCTTAGAAATATAGGAATTGGGTGAGGATAAACTGTGTCTACATTCTCTAGTCCAACATCCCTCAGATCTGCAGGATGTATTTCTTCCTCTGGATAGAATCTCATTTTACATAATTTTAGTAATTACTCTTTTAATGCTTATTCTGGTATCTGTACCTATAGATAATGATGTCAGTGGTAAATAACTATGAAAACAGTATTGTGTCAACACATTTTCTCATCCACTTTTTTTAAGGATGATTGAATTAATAGTAGAGGGCAGTTTCTGTAAAGGAAATAGGATATATGGGGAATATACTCTCCCATAACTTCTCCCATAACCTCTTTGACTCCAAATTTAATCCACAGATGTAAGCACACCTGGTTTCTGCTGGGAATAAAACCATGACCATCTCACGAAAAGGCATGGGGCCAGGTCCAATAAAGGGCTTCACTGCCTACAATTTAGGCACTGCAAAGTCTGTACTTAAGGAAGTTGGCCCCAACTTGAAATCCAAAACCATAAGAGGCTTCCAAGGCTTTCTACACATTTGGTAAAGCATCTAAATCTCCATGTACTGGTGCTGGTTAGATGTATCCAGTATGAAATGCTGAGCACAGAGGTACCTCTGGATTCCAGACCATGATTTCAGGATTATTTTCCCTTTTTCTCTAAGATCTAATGTAAAATGCAGAAATCAGTCTTGCTGGCACAGCTTGCCAAGCAAGGTCTTGCTGCTTTCACTTGGGTACTTCAAATGTGATGACGTCCCTGCTGGTTGTTCCCCTTTTAAATATTGCATTGCTTGTTGCAGAGTGACCTAGATTCAACCAGATAGAAGCAGAATTGTTTGGGATGCCAGAAGTGCCTTAAAAGACTGCCCTACTTGGACCCAGAAAGCCGTTAGCTCTAAGCAAGGGCTCTCCCCTGAGAGAGAACAGTGTGAATTTAAATGTCTCCAGCCTGAGGGCAACAGGGAACTGAACTGTTCAGCTTCTTGGACAACCAATTTTATCTACAAGATGATGCCTAAAAGAAGGCTACTGCTTTCACCGCAATTTAAAGAAAGTGGTTATACCTGCTTTGGGTGAGACAAGCTCCTGCCAATGGTTCTGCTGACCTCAGAACCTCCTGTTAGATCAGACCTCTCACTAGAAAGCCAGTGGGGTTTAAGCAGAGCAAGATATTTGATCCATTTGGGGCATATGAACAATATATGAACATGGGCACCTGCTAATTTTCATATCAAATGAAAATCTGATGTCAAATGAAGCAGAGTGGGGGAGCTGGTTTCTGGATAGTGATGCTTTGACTTCCAGTTTTGGTCATGGACACCTGAAGCCTCAATAAAACCATGGTTTAAACAGAGCAGAGGGGAGCAGGGTGTGGCTTGATGTTTGGATTTTTTTCTCCTTTTTTAATATGCAATCCTTGTCATATTAATAATAAATAATCCTGAAACAAAATTTCCTCCTCTGTAGCTGTTTGTAGGCAGGGATCATTGTCAGTATCTTAGTCAGGAGCTCATCTTTTAAAATTCTGTCTCTTCATCTCTCTGAATGCTTTGATCAGGGATTTTATTCTTTGAGAATAAAAAAAATTAGCTGCCAATCTTCCACATCAGCTGCTCTATTTTATGTTCATCATCCATCATTATTTAACAGCATACGTGACCTTAGTATGTACAAACGTGAGGCCCTTCACATTTTAAGATTAGTGTAGGCCTATGCAAACAATTAAAAAAATTATATACCCACCTACGTCTCAGTCACTCAATAACTGTGATAGCAAACTGCCTAGTTGAGAACACAGAACAGATGCAGGATTAACATTATTGATCTGATATATTCTGTTATAGGATTCTCCCTCCAAACTTCCTCATTCTCCCAATAACCTGGCAGGACCTGTTTTTGTCTATTTAATTGTCAGTTTTTCAAACTAAATTGGAATGAGAAATCACATTAACAATAGGTCCCTTAAAAACTTCCAACTTATGGCACCAGAAAGAGCTATAACATGAAAATATGCACCACGAGACAATAACGTTAAATATGCTTTCAAAAATTATTTACGATTTTGGTCTCCTAATTACAAGAGGGTGAATACTAAGCACCCTTTTAAGCACAGCCTTCTCTGGGTATCAAGATTCATATAGCCTAAATTACTGTATTTCTCTTCAAGAATGTATGTTTTGGTCCATTTTTCCATTACCATGACTGTGACTCTGCCTCTTCCCATGGATGCTGGGAGGAGAATAATAGTGGGATCATGAAGGGACAAAAATCTATTCAGATCTCATTAATGAATTGGAAAATTTTGTAAAAAAATGATTCTCAAACAGCTACAAAATAAATTCTTTTAAAGATTTACCAAAAGTAGTGCATGACTTTTGGTATCTTTCAAGTGAATACCACCAACTATTTAAATACAAGCTTTTTTTTGGCAAAATACACAGAAACACCAAGAGCTTATGTCTCATAAAAAAAAATATTTAAGAAGCTCACAGATCAGTATCAGGCATAACAGAATTGTCTTTATTAGATAGACCAGGCATAGGTGATATTTGCATGTTAAAAGCCAGGTGCTTAAAATCCTAATATGTATAGACAATTTTAATTAATTACTTCAAATTTGTAACACAGTGCATAGTTTGATGGGCAGAGCTCAAACAAAGCTCTGTTAGAGTTTTATTTATCAGTGAAGCAACTTCACTATGGACATCAGTGAGGTACAAAGCCCAAGGACTTCCCCTGACCCATTTTTTAGGGTATTCATGAGGGTATTTTGTGCATAGAAATGTCTAGGTTATTAACTCCATGATGCCTAATAAATTAAACTGCAAAGGAATCTATCCTATGTTTTAAAACTCTGTGGTTACCATAGTTACTAAACATACTACAAAGGTTGTTTGCTGCTTGCAGAATGCTGCCCTGGAAGGGAAACAGAGCAGTGCACACAGCACCGTTCCACAGAAAACCCACCCAATGTTTGCAGTTGGAGTTGATAATTAGAGTGGGCAACACTGGCTGCCAGCTTGCCTTTCCAGAGAAGGGGATGGTGCTTCTTGCTGTGGAAGCTGTGCTCCAACACTTCAGGAGAACCAGGCCAGCAGGCCCACACATGTCAAAGGGTAGCGTGATATCAACCAAACAGGGAGCACTCCAACAAATATTGCCAGGGCAGGACAGTAAATTAATAAAGCAGCATTACATAAGTAAACTAATCAAATTGGTATAAATGACTCAGATGTTCTCTGTTCTTCATCTGTGAATATCTCTGTGTAACGAAGCATGAGCTGGTACTCAACCACCAGAGTGACTTGGCATCTTGATGGAACAGACGAGTAATTCTGGTCTCCACTCATACAAATTTGATCTGAAGGCAGCTCTATCAGCGTGGTAAATGTGAAGACTCACATTCACAACTGAGGGCTGCACACAGATTGCAGACAGCATTTTAGGCTTGCAACCAGCATTATGCCAAAGTTTCATTATATAGCAGCTAGAAACAGGCTTGTCAGGGTTCTTTCAAAATCCCAATTCACATGTCTCTCAACCAGGCAGTCTACAGATAAAATTATTTCCCCCATAATTCTTGACTAGTCCCACCACATTACATTTTGCCATGTTGGCGATCATGCAAGTTGATGTGGGTAGCCTTTGAAATCTTTCTGGCTGATGACACAAGCCACAATTGGACTAACTCAACTAAGCTTTTGAACAATAGAGGATTTCATTGAGCTTACAGAAAGAAGGAAGACAAAAATGTCTGTTCATTTGCAAGCCACAGCTAAATCAGTGCCTCAACAGATTAAAAAAATACCAAACCCAATTTTAGTCAAGCTTCTTGTGCAATACTTGTGCAATGAGTTCTTCACTGATATAATAGTTATAGCATGAGTTTACCCTTTATCAAACACAGGATGATCCACACAGAATATGGCAGCTATGGGAAATGGTTCAGAGCCTGAACCTCAACAGAAATCAAAGAACAACTAAAATGGCAAAACGGATAGAGTTTCCATTGGTTTCAGTTCTCTTAAACCTGTTTCTAGACAAAGTCATTATTCAGGATAGAATCATCCTTGATAAGCCTTTCAGTACTTAAAGGGGCCAAAAGAAAGATGGGATAGACTTTTTAGAAGAGCCTGTTGAGACAGGACAAGGGGTGATGGTTTCAAGCTAAAATAGCAGAGATTTAGACTAGATATTAGGAAGAAATTTTTTACACTGAAGGTGATGAGAGCCTGGCCCAGGTTGCCCAGAGAGGTGGTCCATCCCTGGAACCATTGCAGGTGAGGTTGGATAGGGCTCTGAGCAGCCTGATCGTAATGGCTAGGATTAGTTCTTTGGGCCACGGAGAGTCCCCTGAATTTTGACTGTATGACAAATACAGGAATCTCCTGGGCTAAAAGAAGACTAGGAGAAGGTTTGACAAATTTCACTAGAAAAATACTTTTTCTAGATAGCAGTAAGCTCTTCTATTTTACCCCATGGTTATTTTGATATCATTAATGTAACTAATTAAACTGAGACAATAAAACATTCAACAGAACCTGTTGCTCTCAAAAAAAGTCAGTCATCACAGCATATTGCAGTCCCCTGGCCATTCAAACTAAGCTACTGGCATTGAATATTTGAAGTGCTGTGTTTCAATGAATGTAAGATCTCACAAAGAGCTGAGGCCAAGAGCCACTGTGTTACTGTGGAGTAGAATAAAGATATTAAGTCTGGTGCCTTGGCCAAAGTGTGATATGGATACTATCTCCTCCCTGTAAAAATATCACTGAAATTTCAAGTGGGAAAAAATTGCTGATTTAAATTGCTAGGGATAAATCATCCCTGAAGCAGTTTTCTGATATGTAAGTGAAAGGATTGTGTACCAGGGTACTCAGACAGATAAATAAAGTTCAGATTCTCTACCATAAACTTTAGAAATCAAAAAGCACTTTTGGAGTAGGTCTGAGAAATTAAACAGCAGCCAGAGCAGCCTCTGAAGCATAGCAGCATATTTCCTTTGTTGTTTTTTTTTTTTTCCTGTATCAAAGTAAAATATAAGTGAAACAATAACAAATAAAATAAGTAAACTAGTAATGCAAGAAGTCTCCTGAAGCAAAACTGCTTTCTGAAGTTCATATTACCTGAGATTGTATTTGGTTTATTTCACAATAATCCTACTGGGACATGGAGGGGAAGGGGAAGAGTACTATTTTAAAGCTGTGGACAGTAAAATTAAAAATGTATGTACAAAAATAATTTTACTGCACTGGATTTGAAGTATAAATAACCAAAATCAGTAGCAATGACCAAAACAGTTCTGTGAAAAGTTCTAATCAAGAGTTTGGCCAAGTCTAATACTTTCAAATTAACTACTCGCATTTTTGAAATTATCAGCTTTTCAAACCATTTGCTTTTTTATGTGACCCCTCAGACTAAAATCTGTCAAAATCTGTCTTCACTTCTGACAGTGCTCGGCTAATTTAACCCCAATTAGACTTTCCCTAATTTAACCCAGTGGCTGACAAGTTCCTATGCAGGAAACATAAAAGGAAGGTGGCTGGAGTGGGAATAGAGTCAATTTTGGTCACTGGCTCCTGAGGAGAGGGAATAATGGAAGCTGAAAGATGAATTAAATTATTTCTTGAATGAGTGTTTAAAAATATTTCACCTCTAGAGAGGAGCAGCTTCAAAAATTGGTGTGGGATATGGAGCTTTTTGTTGCTTGGTTATTGGCTAGAACCCCACGTAGGTCAATAGTAAATGCAAGTCACTTCCACTTAGCACTGTAATACATGTGAAATGAGTGGGTCATCTGCCCAGCTTCTAGAAGACAAGCATCTATTTCAAAACAACACATGAGGCTTAATGAATCTATTTGCATCCTTCTAGTAACAGGAATTGTGGAAACTGAGCAGATACTGCACAAATGGCCTAGCTCCATCAGAGCATATTAAATCACAATATGGGAATAATACCATTTTGGACATAGGATTTGGACTTCAATTCTCCAATTCTGCCAGTATGGCACCTTTTCAAAACCTTTTATGGTGCAAATCTCTAAAGAAATTATAAAGGCATCAAAATCTGTAGAAGATCCAATTCTTCATGCTCTCATTTTATATGTTTGATGAAGCATAATCAATCTCTTGTTTCCCTAATACATTTTTGGTTACTTGTCTCATGAAACAAAATGCTTTGAAGGTAGGAACTTCTGCACAGAGAACCTCTTTATCTGTCACAAATGTCACGTGTCAGAACATTACAATGAAGAAACAAGATTCTTTTCTCATGCAAGAGTATAATGTCAGTCATCTGAAATAGGGTTACATCCCTTGGCATTTATTAATTACGCTGAACATTCCCTTGACTATTTGGGCACACCACAATCACTGTTTCTTATGACATTTAGATAATTGAGGCTGTACTATATTTTATATTGGAAAAATTGGATTTTTTTTTTTTTTTTGAAACTACCTAAAAACTATTTCTCTCTGGCTATGTAGTTACCTTAGGCCAGATTATACTGTTTCAGGGTAGAATTCATTGAAGACTTTGAGAAATACAGTCAATCTCAGGCAAAGAACTGTGAAACTAAACCAAGTTAGAGAATATCTTTAAGAAAATGCCTTCTCTAGGATGTTAATGAGGCACTGCAACAAGCTACCTAGATTGGCCAGGGAATCTCCATCTTTAGAAATCTTCTAGACTTAGGTAAGCAAAGCTATAACTGACCTCATCTAGTGCTGGAGACCACCTTGCTTTGAGTGGGAGTCTGGACTAGATGACCTCTCCAAAGGTCTCTTATAAATGATATTTCTGTCATCTTTCCTTCAATGAGCTATTGCTCTGATTGATTCAGTTAATGCACTGATGCTCCATCAACAACAGATACCCTCACCAGAGGCAAACAGAGCTCTAGAAAAATTTATAAAGGATAAGTTTGAACTCCAACTGTAGACAGCAGAGGCAGGGTTCATGGAGGAGGATTTTTCACTGCTATGGCTACGCTGGTAGTAGTCTCCTGCCTAAGGAGCTTAAGACTAATTCAGCTAGGTCTGTACAAAGCTGCTGAAAAGGCTGTTTCCTTTATGACTAAAATAGTCCATTTTTGTATTTCTAACATAAGGCTCTAAAGGGAAAAGTCTGATCTGCCACTTTTCTACCCACAGGTGGACACCTCCCTTTTGGGAGGCAACAACTTCACGTGCAAGCATTTTGCTCCTTCCTCATCCTCTATTAGCTGTAGGGGTAATACCAAATTTTTGCCCACCAGGAGCTTTGCTACTAGATTTCTCAGAAGGCTCCTGTTTATTTTTCCTGAGTAAGGCCTTTTTTGGCAATGTTCCACCACTAGATTTCAGCCTCCCATATGCTGCTGCCCTTTCATAGCACGGAAAAAACCTCAACTCTAATTTCTGTGAACCAGGTCCAGATTTGTAGCTAGGAAGCAAAGACTTGGTTCTCTTTCAAAGCTCCTGTGCAATCCACGCTGGAATCTGCACCACGAGCTGCTTCCCAGCTCTCCTCTGGATGTGCCAGTCACAAACAAATCCTATTCAAACTTTTGAGGGTGGTTTACAGAGAATAAAATATAAAGAACAGAATTCTCGTAGGATAAAAAGCCATAAACCAACTGCTGTTCTCAGGCTTACAAAGCACGCTTCAGCCAGGTGGCTTCAAAATTTAATGTTTAAGTCAGTAGGAAACTCTGTTTAGTATACACCAATAAGTACTACAGAGTTACCAGGTGTGGCTCACTGAATTTCACCAATGATATTCTTCTGTTTGGAACCTTTTCTCCATAATAAGCCCCTGTTGCCTGGATGCATGCCCTCTGTTTTGTGTTGCTCTATTCTATAGGCATAATACTGCACATAAAAAAAAAAAAAAAAAAA
>VYZX01024257.1:41270-70348 GCA_013401335.1 Brachypteracias leptosomus
AGCTGCTAAAATAATTACTGCTCCACCGAAACTGCCCAAGGATCATTTTTTGGATAGAGAAATATAGACATTCTAAGTCCCAAGACTGCCCTGACTCTTGCTTGATTGAAGGCAACATCTGTTCTGCAGGTTTCCAGCTGTGCTTGGCCAGCCAGAGGTAGCCAATTGCAGACATGTGTGACATTTCCTCAGCACATTATGTTGACATCACTGACATGCACCTTATTAGAACAATGGGCAGCAAAACTTCTCAACACCTTTTAAGTCTCAAGTAGCTTCACCCCAGCAAAGTCAAATACTTGTCAGTGACCCTTTTTTTGTGTCCCCCCCTCCCTTTGGGGATGTTCCGAGCTCCTAAAAACCAATCCTTCCCTACTTCTTTAGGCCCGTGGATCCAGAGACCTGCATCCAATAAATCCCCCCCCCCACATAAGAATGAAGGAAGCCTCATATGAATGGACTTAGTGGAGAATGATACATTATCAACCCACTGCCATCAGATTTTGTTTTATTTTTCTCTGTGATGATCCCCAGTACAATAGGAAGCCAGGATCACACAAAGTAGAATGTTATTCATTCTGTAGCTGCAAGGAAACTACAGAAAAAAAAAAGCAGTTTAGGAATTCAAACCTGCAATTCTATGGAATTTGAAGGTAGATTGGGAAAATAAAGATTAAAATATCGATACAATACAGCCAGCTCTGAGGCTCTTAATAAGTAATTTTAAGATCAATACACTACTTTAACAGGATGCTGGAATAGAGGTGTCTGAACAGAACAAAGGTGCCAATATCATTCTTTTCAGGAGCAGTCACTCAATAGCCCCACCTGGGCCACGAGATACTATCAGGCAAGTCACAGAACGTGTAGTGATAATAGCTTAATTCAGCAGTGAAAGGCAAATAAATGGATGACTACTTGAAGATTAATGGCAGATGAGAGCCAGTTCCCCTTCCTCTGACTCTCCATAGCTGTAGCTCTGGAGAAGGTGAGAGGAGGGAGCAGCCTCCTGTGGCTGTGACAGTTGGATACTCAGATCTATTGCCCAGAATGTGATTCTGATTTAGCTTACCCTGAAGCCAGTCTCACTTTGGTTAAGCTGCCTGAAATTCATCATCAGACACACAGCCCAATTACTTCAGTTCTGCACCAGGAACTGCTCCACTCTTTATCCTGGAAAACCAATTTCTGCCACTACTTATCCTCTATCTCCAGTGGTAAAGCCTCTTTTCCCTGTCTACCTCAACAATGTTCACCAGGGAAAACAGATATCATAGAATGGTTTGTGTTGGAAGGGACCTCCAAAGTTCATCTAGTCCAACGCCCCTACAATAAGCAGGGACATCTCTAATTAGGTCAGGTTGCTCAGGACCCCATTATCCTGAACAACCTACTCCTTTCAGCCTCTGTAAACCCAAAGGCAAAAAACCATTGAGTTTCACAACCAGCTTTCACATATGGCCAGACCAAGAATGGATCTGTGAGCTTTGTGTCCAGGATTGCATGTCTACATGGCAAACACATTGGCAGAATTTGAAGACTTTCCTTTTTCTTGACAGTGTAACTAAGGAGGAATGAAAAACTAGTAAAACCGAGGAAAAATTCAAGGAAAAATTCCCAATATAGGCAACTGACTTCTGCTTATTTAGACAATATGCTTTCTACTTTGTCTTATCATCATGACTGACTGATTCAAATGCTTCTTTTAAGCATTCACTGGTACCCAAGCACAAGATAATATGTAAAATAGAACTGGATAGAAATAATTCTTGTAACTGTAAAGTGTGCAGATCTAGTTGTGTCGATTAAAGACAATCCTGAAGTTAACAATCAAAGACAGGCTTAGGCAGACCTCATAAAGTCTGGATCTAGAACTAAATCAGTATTCTAACCATCACTAGATATTCATTGTAATTATTGTGGTAATTAAGGCAAAAAAAGATTGAATTTTCTTGTAATTCTCAAAGATAAACACATTCAGATATGTAGCATTTTCAAGTTTTGGATATTATAGACTTCATGTTACAGGAAATATGCCAGGTTTCAAAATCATACCAAGAAAAAAAAAATAAAAATCTGTCCTTGCTTGTATTGCATACATCACCTTTGATTACTGAACTTAAAGGAATGTTTTAAATTGACCTTCCATTTGACCAATAATTCTGCTTGCTTACTTTTCCCATTTACTTCAGAAGGGAAAATAAACTAGCCATTTACACATTTGTTTAGACTTTCGAATGAGTTTCCTTTTCTGGTTCTAATACAGTGTTTGGGTTATATGCACCACCAGGGAATGCTTGTTTAAAAACTCATTGCAGTTGGAAATTTTACATCCTGGAAGTCGTACAGGAAAATCTGTGCTGATCTTCAAATAAAACTACAAGTCTAGCCTGATACTGTCCATTTAAATTCCACTTTCTAAACTTTGTCTTATTGTTTATAAAGCATAATGCAGCTAATGAACAGAAGAACCTGCTTAATTTGTCTTCATTACTGAGCACATCAGCACTGGACCCAGTGGGCATCACCCCGAGGACTGAGGGGGTGGGAACAACCCTCTTACATTTTTGGGCTCATCAGCATCCAGAAAATCCTTCGCTGCTCATAAGTGGAGCTGGCTCATGTTGTAGAACTTTCCCCCTTTGTAGTACTGTTCAAAAATAAACCAACCTGGGGTTAAAGGCACAGGATGTGAATAAGGATATTTCTGCCTCAGTCAGGGACTTCTTAATTGACCCTTAGGCCACGTCATTAATGTCCTTAATTATTTATTTGCATATGTGAGTAGCGACTCTGTGCATGTGTTCATACGTGTTATTGATGCTCTAGTTAGAGATGAGATTTGCATTTTGCATTGAAAGACAAGTTTGTTTAATAGCATTTTCTTTCTGATAATGCCAAAATGCACAGGGGCTTTAGTCTCGAAACAGAGCCACTTACAGATAGGCATCATGTTGCTACAAAATGATAATAAAAAACAAGCTAATACCCCATGGTAAGGAGCAGTACATGAGCACTGCTGACAGAGAGAGCAATGAACAGTCCAAGGGAATGGCAGTAATTGCACCAGGCAACGATTTTCGCATGTCAGCCCTCCAACCAGTGCCAAGATAGTTATGAGCACTAATACATTTACAGGCAGCTGTGGGAGAGGTAGCCTGGGCTAAAGCAGTAGGTTTTGAAACCAGTCTATGGATGATAAAGCCAGGCAGAAGGAGGTTACACCATCAGAAATATGACCAAGCCTTACTCAAATTGAGTATAAAATAGCGAGGAGAGGGATCGGGCAGGATATTCAACAGCACCAAGATTCAAAGCTGGGCAAATGCTTTTTCACAGGTATTCCCACAAGGTTTTCCTCCTAATGGCTTCTCATCAGGCTTGTTCTTTCTATTGCAATTGCTTTAAAAATAAAACAAACAACTGAAGCAAGCTTCACAAACACAGGTGTAAACAGAAAATGCGTTTTAAAGTTGTGATCTGTGGTCTCTACAAATTACTTCGACTTCCTCATAGACACATCTGTATTTGCAGCAGTACAGCCACTATAGAGCTGACACACAACAAACAACCTCCAGGATGAAAAGCTTGAGTTAAAGTCATTTTTTGCCCTCCCTGGTTGTAACAGGCCCTTATATTCTTATGAACAGACCTTCCAAGACACATTGATCGAATGTTGTCATCATTCAAGTAGGAACCCGAAATGGCACAACACGGTTCCTTGGAACAATAATTATTCCCCAAACTGCTCAAATTTTGACTATAAAGTACTCAAATAAAACTGCTTTCAATCTAAAGAATTTATGAGATTCTTGAAATACAAGCTGAACATAGTTCAAGTTAAAGGAACAAGGGTAAAAATCATTGAGTTATCTGCTGAGCAATGACACGGTTCAGGGCTTGCATCTATTTTGTGAGGAGAGAAACAAACACCATTTGCCAGTCAAATCTTGGCAGTATTGGTTGGATTAACCAATTTTTCCCTCAAACTGCAGTATATTTCCTGCCTCCTATCAAACGTTTTATTGTCATGCTGACACCTTTGCACACTGGGTCATGGAACAGTTATTTTTCCAGACTGCACATCAATTCCAATTTTTAATGCATTATCCAAACCAATTACTTGCATCTAAGAGCTGAAAAGTGCTCAAAACAAGTGTCAAAATCAGAGTGGAAATGCTGTAACACTTTTGAGCAAATCAACGGATTGTGTGATCTAATTACCCTAATCCAAACACTGAAAATTTATTAAAACAATTTTTAAAGGGCTAAAATTTTTAGACAGCTAAACAAGAATTCTGTCTAAAAATAAATCCACAGGGTAGAATTTATTAGAGAAATCCTTAACAGAGGCAGGTCTTCCACAAAGTCCTTTTAAAATCTCAGCCTAAACACAGAATTTTCATCACTTTAATGTACTGCAGCTTATTTGCCCAAGTGTAAAGTCAATGCAGTTATAGTATATTAAAACTGTGAGAACAGAAATGACCCCACAAGAGCCCATTAACGTTGGCATTTTACCTGAAAATTTAAACCAGGAAACAGCTCCCAAAAACATCATGTTGGCACCACACGGTTAAGACTTTGACACCTGTCCAAGAGACTAACCCTTCAGTTCCAAATTTCCCCATTTCAAATATGTTCCAAGGGAATTCTATCTTCCACTAATCTATTCAGTGCTAATTCTATAGCAATTTGTAGAGTCTACGGCCATCTGGAGACTAGTGGGTTCTCTCCATTATCGAGCCACAATGACTTCCAACACTCTTAAGAATGACACCTTCAGTCCATAATCCTGATACATGCCTGTGTGAGTTCAAATATTCTGAGATGTCCAAGTCAAAGTGGGACAACAGGAATAGCACCTGTAGAAATCCACACCCTTTGGTAGTCTCCAAAATAGGGGGAATCTTAATTGCCGGGACCAAGTAAATGCAGATGGTTCTTTATTGAAAGTATCTGGCAATCCACAAATCTTTAACACCTTTCTGTCATATGAAATGACTGCTCAAGAAATGCTTTTATGATTTGTGCGTGATAAGCAAGGAATAACAATTTCCTGTGATGAGGCAAAGCCATAGCCCATATTCACAATATATTTAGCCAGGATTAGTGCCCTAACAAAACAGTGTACAAAGATTAAGATGTTTTTTCTGAAATTAGTCCTCCCAGTGCATAGAAAAGGGGAAGAAAATTAGGGGGAAAAAAACCCCCAAACAAAACACAAACCTTCTTAATTTTGGAGTACAAATTCTCCTCAAACAAAATCTCAGTTATTGTCACTGCTGTCTCCCCAAAACTCACAGTACATAGGATCACAGAATCATTTAGGTTGGAAAAGACCTCTAGGATCATCAAGTCCAACCTTTGTCCAGCATCTCCATGACCCCTAGACCATGTCTTGAAGTGCCATTTCTATTCGTTTCCTTAACACCTCCAAGGATGGTGACTCCATCACCTCCTTGGGCAGCCTGTTCCAATGCCTGACCATAGCTAGTTCCACCTGAGCATTCATATGCTCTACTGACTGTGAACCTCTTTGAAGGTTCTGAGGCAAGAATTAGGGAGCTTCTCCAAGAAAACAGCTAGCTGCTCTCATGCAGATACCTCTAAGGACTCATCATCTGACAGCAATCTCTCCTGATCTTCATTGCTGAAGTAATTTGCCAGAAATCCTGTAGCATCACAACTTCCAATAGCCATCATCCCAATGCTTTACTTCCTTGATAACAGTTATAACAGAGAAAGGTATTTCTGTGCAACTCAATAGTTTCTGGTCAGCAGCTCCAGAGACATCTGGAATGAACAGGATCGTACACATGATAACCTCCAAAAGTTTATGTTGCTTTAGAATGCCAGAGCAGAGAAAAACCTGAGCAGTAACATGAACAGTCTGGGAGCTAACATTACTGTGGCACTTTTTAGCTGTGGGTCTATTCAAAGGTCAGCTAGAACCAGGGAACCTTTCCAGACCAAAAAATAAGCAAATATCACTTAAAGAAACATGCCCTCTTAGGGTGCATGAATACACCAAACTCAGCTAAACTCATACTCAACAGGTAAGAGAAGGGATTAAGCCAGGTTTAATGTAGCCTTGCAAACATGCCACACTAGACTAGAGTTCAATGAAATGGTTTGGTTAAAAGCCAGCTCACCAACATTTTCCAATAAGACCTTATCACAGAACTCATATACAAATACCAAATTCACATTCCTCAATAAGATACATTTTTCTGACCTATTCCATATCAGGATTGACATTGACACGACCTATTCTATTATTAATCACTATAATAAAGAACTAGCTTCAGCCATTCCTGCTAATAGGCCATTCATAGTATTCCTCATAATAAGTCTCAACGTTATAGTTGTATACATTCTACAGACAAAATTTCAGACACAGTTGGATTTGCCGAGCTAATAAAAACATTTTTCAAGCTATCAAGTTAAATCATAAACTAAGTATCACATTACAAGTCAGTAACAGTCATTTGGAGCTCAAAACACTGTGAAGAGCATTCCCGTTTATGTATGTGCAGAAAAAAGAGTGAGACTAAGAAATAATGAGCAGTCAGATATACATTGAATATTATTTGGTGGGAGCATGTTAGGTAGGAGGCTAATTATAAGGGTTGCTGAAATGGAAATGAAAAATTGTCCCTTCTTTCGAAGGAAAGGAAAAGTAAATCTTTTGGACAGTACAAATTTAAGGAAGATGTTTGCAACACAACATTGCTCCACTTTGTCTGCCAAGAGGGAAGTTGGAACTGCTTCAATTCTGTGATTTTGGTCAAGATAGAGCTGGACTAGAAATGAATATATAAGCTGCAGGATCAACTTCCCAAATTATTCCACAACCTCTAGCAGAAAAAAAGAAGGAAAACAAGTCTCTATATTTTCTTGGAAGAGAAGTTCTTCTATATTTTATTTCAGAGGAAAATCACTGTTAGCCACATTCCAACTACCTGAAATAAAATATGTAAGAACCTCTCACAAAAACTCTTAAGAACCCAGGAGATCTAACCCACATGAAGCTCCACAAGCCCAACAGATGAACGTACTAACATCCTTTTATCATCTTCAGTATTGGATTAGAGCATGAAATATTGGTTTGAATATTTGGTAGATATAAGAACAGAAGAAAAGAAATGGCACAAAAAAAAATAATTCAAATACCAACACTTGGATTGAACTGTTGAATAAACACTACAGAAGATATTTGCATTTATTATGACAAATTAACTGTTCCTACCAGCTAAGAGGCACAATATTTACATGAAGACTGACCTGTTCACATTTTATATCAAACAAATGCACACCTTTTTACCAATTCATATTTTCCTCAGGTGCAAATATACATATAAATAATAATTGCTTTCTTTCTAAAGCTGATTGAACAACACTGTTGCGGGCAACGTTCCCGTTTCAGAGGATTCATTTAATATCCCAGCACAGAGTTTACATTAATTTCATTTTATTTTTTTTCCTATCCCTTTCTACTTTCATGGAATCCTCTCAGGAGTTGTTGCAGCCCTATTGTGCTGCTGCACTCCAGCTGCAACAGGGCTGGGACTGGGGCCAGCGTCTGTGAATACTTGAAGGGTCACCAGGTCAGGAGAAATTGGCTGCTTCTGCTCTTTCCCTCTCCTCCAAGAAACTGCTCCACACCTCATCACGGAGAAACACACCTCCCACCACCGCCTTTGCCTCCTGCAACCAAAACACACCAGGAGAGAGCAGGAGGTACTGGGAGGCTGAGGCCACATTCCAATCAAGCAGATGTTGAAGAGGAGGAAAGTCACTTTAGTGAGACCTTGGGAAAGTCTATTCCTATTCATTTCTAGTCATTTTGTTTGTAAAGATGTGCTTTGTTAGCCAGGGCAGAAAAGCTACCTGACTGTGCTCTAACATGACACAATATTTCTCTATGTTAATGCCTAATAGTGGTAGGTTTTCCTGTTTATTTACTTTTAACAGCTTGGAAATAATTACCCCAGAAAAGGAATTCCTTGAACGCCACTTCAGACATGGGCACAGTGATTTCTAGGGGTGTTGGAGCAGATGCAGAGAAGGACAATGAAGCTGGTAAGGAGTCTGGAGAGTATATCGTATGAGGAGCGCCTGATGGAACTAAAAGCAGGTTGTGCTGAGGCTGGTGTTGGTCTCGTCTCCCAAGTAACTAATAACAGGACAAGAGGTGATGGCCTCAAGTTGCACCAGGTGGGGTTTAGATTGGACATGAGGAAGAAGTTCTTTACTGCAAGAGTGGTCAGGCACTGGAACAGGCTGCCCAGGGAGGTGCTGGAGTCGCCATCCCTGGAGGGGTTCAACAAATGAATAGATGTGGTGCTTTGGGACATGGTCTAGGGGTCAGGGAAACGTTGGAAAAAGGTTGGACTTGATGATCCTAGAGGTCTTTTCCAATCTAAATGATTCTAGTTGTGAAACAGTGACAACGTTCACTGGAAAGTAGCACCTTAAACCTGTGGCAGCTGTTTTCACCTCCACATATGATCTTGCTGTCAGTGACAGGACAGTGTCTTTAGTAAGACCATCAGACTTCTTCCAGTATGGTAATGCCAAATTTTAATCCTCAAGGATAGATCAGGAAAGGGATTTGAGGCAGTTTCTGCTGTTTTGAAGACAGTCTTTTGAAAATGTATTACAAAAATAGCTACAAATCCAGATCCAGGTACATCATCTGGAATTAAAACCCATTTCGATAACTGATGGAAAATAAAGTGTTCTGTCCTACACTGCCATACATTAGCAACTGCTTGCTGACAGTAGATGATTTCAGTTTATTCAAATTAGGTCTCTATACAGGAGTTTCAGAACTTCATAATTACCTTTATCCTCCTATCTGCTTTTAAAGGTTTCTTCTGAAAAGACATATAATTTCCACTGTAGTTTACACTAATCTAGTTTAATTGTTTCCTATCATTTTGAAATAATCCAACAAAGTAATGATATAAAAAAACAGTGGAAAATATACTTTTTTTTTTTTTTGAGCAGCTTAATTTTTTGTCACTTAAAAAGAGGGTTATATAAGTTACTATATGAAAAAATCTAATTAGAAAAACAGGCACATCCTATGCTTCTCCCTATATTTCTGGCAAGTTGACAGCTGCTCAAGAGTGATCAGAGACTGGCCTATTTCTCAAGGACCTCAAGAGATTAGAAGACTTTAAATCATAATCTTAGGAAAATGCCTGAAGCAATTTCTTTAAATGATCTTGTTTTACCAAAAGAAAAAAGTTTCTCCTCTCCAAACTGGCAAAGACACTATAAACAATGGTTTGAGGAAAGTTTGAGACACCCTACACTGACATGGACTCAGGCAAGCCTGGACTTTTGCCAGGATAAACATGATTTATCTGGGATAAAGCTTTAGCTTCCCAAATTTCACATAACTGTATGGACACTGGAGAAAGCCCTTAACAAAGGTGAAGATTGAACTTCAACAGCGTTGTCCACGCTAAGATCAGAGTTTCCTCTTCACAGGGACAAGACCAAAGGCAGTGGGCAGGCTGAGCACACTGACCCCAGGTGATTCAGCTCATTAGGGACTGGCCCTAAATTTAAACTATATTTAAGTATTGCCTTTAAGGATCTACCATATTTAGTCCAGCTCCTGCAGTCAGTAGGAAGTTTGAGAGCCAGACTTGGTTTACAAGGGCATGTAGAGGTAGGACAAGGGGCAATGGTTTTAAATTAGACAAGGGTAAATTTAGATTAGACATTAGGAAGAAGTTTTGTACACTGAGGGTGGTGAGACACCAACCCAGGTTTCCCAGAGAGGTGGTGGAGGCCCCATCCCTGAAACATATTCAAGGCCAGGCCTGATGGAGCTCTGAGCAACCTGACCTAGTTAGAGATGTCCCTGCTGACTGCAGGGGGGTTGGACTACATGACCTTGGAAGGTCCCTTCCAACCCAAGCCATTCTATGATTCTACAACTCTGCAGCAAAAAGATTTTCTATCCTATTGTGCAGTTTCATGCCCAATAATGTCTCTTGACTTTGTTTGCAGGACCTGCACTACTACAGTGTTTAGAAAAAATTACTTTATGAAATCTGGATCTTGATTTCTCTGTGTGCTTATGCCCCCTCTGAATAAAAGACTTGAAACCATCTATCTTCCCAGCAGCTTTGTGAGGTTAAATAAATTGAAGAACATTCTTGGTCACCATATAAGGCTCTGACATAGAGTCTTAAAACGTTCTTCTTTTGGGATATTTCACATTCATTTCCTTTGGTTTTGTTGTTACTAATTCCTTTAGCACACAGCTTCTCAGCATGAGACACCCACGTAATGTGGAATGTTAAAACAATTTATTTCAGCAGCTCGAAGGAGCAGGATTGGCCTTTCCCGTCAACGTCTAACACTAAGTAGTTTTAATTAGAACAGACACGATAAACATGAATATTCATTACTAGTTCTGTTAATGTTGAAATCATAACATATATACTTCACGGTATGGGGATATAAATATACAGATTCTCTCCTTATCTAGTTTCCAGTCTGCATGGCAGTCAAGTATTTTGGAAGTCATAAATAAAACTTTGGTATCTCTTCTTGGCTTCATTTTAGGCTCGCATAGTAGAAACAGACACAAACAAGTAGGAGGAGAGGAGAAAAATTATCTATAGTGTTACCTTTCAACAGTTTTTACTGATGCTAATATATTTCAGATTATGCATTATTTTTAAAGGACAAAAATAAAACAGGCACATGTGTCCTTACATCATTTCAAAATTAATTAGCCTGTTCAAATCCCTGCATCCACTTGGGAAATTTCAGATTTCTTGGGGGGCAAAATGCAATAATGAAAGGAGAATGTACCTATATTTTAACAATAATATATAATATTTTTTAAACATTATATTGTCTGTATTGAAGAGAGGGAGAGAAGGATAAATTGTACTCTTAACACCACTTGCAAACAACCTGTTTTACAACTTCAGTCCAAATTAGAGTTATTAAAGGACCCAAGGTAGCCTGCAAAATAATCTGTCATATTTCTATAAAGTTGCTCATTTATATATCATTTTAGTTTCTGAATGTTTTTTTAAAACAGTAAAATAGTATCACCCTATCAGTTTATAAGAGCTCATAAAAATAAACTGATTGATGTGGCATTAGACTAGGGCTATTGTTTTCCAGGGCAGACTTCTCATATAATTTGATAAGATGCTGGAAATAAAATAGTCAACATATTTCCCTTCTTTTGCAATTAGTGTCACTGATACGCAAAGTTCTTTGGAAACAGAAATAATAATTTTTAAAAAGCTTGCAGAGTAGTTTATTTTAGACCTTTCTTTGTTGAAACAAACAAAAAAGTTTATTATCTTTATTTCTAACTGTTATTGTCCAAGTTGATAAACCAAGTGAGTGATGTTTTTTTTTTTTGTAATCCCGTATTTATTTTATGTTCACATTTCATGGATTAGTATCAGAACAGGTTAAACAATAACAATCAGAATTTATGATAATAAATATTTTGCCAAGCAGTTAAAGATGAAGGTCTGAGAAGGTTAAAAAGCCAGAAAAAAAACCCCAAACAAATCTTTTTGCAGACATTCTGCCCTCCCCACCCTGGCTTCACAGAACCTGGCTAGATCTGACTGAGGTTAATAGATTCAATACCATTTTCTCTTGACATCCACATGTGCTTTTTGGTATCCCTGTGACATTAAACACCACCACTTCCTCTACATCTGTGCACACAGTCCCATTAAACAACTGTTCAGTTCTCCTGCAAAGAAGGGAAACGATGCACCTTTCACAGTATATTGTGAGTTTCCCTCATTCAAATACCTCAACAAGCTGTTGATGACCAATGACAAACCTGTTGATTTCACAAACTGGTCTTTCTAAGCTTTTGAAGTTCATTTTATGTCCCCAGTGGTGATAATTCTGGCTATGAGCAATATGGTGTTATCATGACGTTGGAACCCATCACAAGATAGAAAATGTATATAAATTCCAGAGACTTTAGTTTTAAATTTTAATAATGAAACCAAACTTTGAGTGGTAAATGTAACATTTCATATTGAGCTACGAGTGTAAGTGGACTTGCCCATATCAAAAGATATCCCACGTCAAATCCTTTGAAAGCATCCAACAAAGTGGTTTCCAACCTTTTTGACTTTCCCAGTTGCTGAGATGAACATCACTTCTGGCACCTTCTCTAAGCAATAAATTTAGGATTTAATTATTCTTACTATTACCTAAAATACAGTCTTTCCCCATTGCCAGTTGGGCAGATGGACTGTTTCCTAACACGATCAGACTGCACCTATAGAACAACTATTTCTATAGGGGTAACAGAATGAACTCAGATGTCCTTCTTCAATGGAAATCTATGTTGTCAGGTCTCTCTCTTCAGTCTCAGAGAAGAGGTAATCAAAATACCTTGTGCAAAGCAGGAAAAATGATTTCCTGAGCTTTCTTCACACTAGGAAGCCCATACTAGCCAAGTCATCCCTCAGCTCAAACAATCATTACTAGAAGCTATTGTGAGTATAATTTAAGGTTGTTCATACAGCTCTAGTGATACTAGATAACTTTATATCATTTTGGCTGACATTTCCTAGCAGCTGAACTGACAAAATCCCAGAGGGGTGTGCGAGGAAAGCCCACAAGTCTGATGCAACTGAAGGAAGCAGTAAAGTCATTCCAGAGCTCGCACCAAAATTTTATTAATATCTGTGCATTTTGTTGGAGTGGATTGCAAGGTTAATTAGTAATGCTGTATAACTAATAATTAATCTCTCTCAGATTTGGCATTGTATTACTCAAAGAAAAAGATGACTTTGGGGATAAAAATGTAGGTCACAGAAGTATGCTAAGGACATACTTTAGTGAATTCTTGTAGGATTTCCATCCTCTGAAGTGAATAGTTCTATCAATTCATTGAATACCTTTTTTTTTTTCCTTTATAAAGATGTAGCCTACACTAGCTAGAATAGCCTTTTGCTTGTGACTTCCCCTACCACCCCCCTTATACATCTATTGGGTATCTTCAAAAAGATATAACATAATTTTCTCCTTGAAGAAATTTTTCTTCCCATTGAAGCCATACGCAAAATTCCCACTGAACAGAATAGTGATTATCAAGCTTCAAGTGTCCCATATTAGACTGCCATATTTAACATCACCTTCCTTGTCTCTCATCTGCCACTGAGCATCTGGGTCAACAAGGATTGTTCTTCATCAAGAAAAGTGCTGCTGATGTGTCTCCATCTTTGGTGACACAGATAATGAAATTAACTTCATGGAAGTCTCAGAAACATCTTGTCTAGATCACGACTACCTAGAAGTTGAACCAGGAACTTTTCATTACATTTTGTCACTTGTTCACTATCCTTCAAGAATATCAAGCTCCAAACTAAGAATCGGGTGATAATCCTGAAGAAATCATCCCATTATAAGTTAACGGCTGGATTTTCAGTTAATAGACCACGCTGAAGACAAGGACAGTTAACAATATAACAAACTACAGTAATATAACCAATTTCAAGGGGATTATTGCTATCATAAACCCTATTAAATGGTTTATAAAAGCAATGGCTTGGGCTTTTTTTTTTTTTTTTTGAGTTATGTGAAATAGAGTAAATGAGAGACTGCTTTGTTAGATAAGTTGTTTCCAACCAATTTTCTAAGCATTTAGGACACTGGGAATGCTGATAGTCATGTAATGAATACTTTAAATGCACCAGAATTTGTTCTTTGCTCTAATAGGTGGGGGAAATCATTAACTCATTTATGTGATCAGATTTCAATGAAGCTGGCCTATAACTCAGCACAGAAAAGAAGCACCAGACTCAGACCATGCTCGGTTCCATCGCCAGAGCCCATCACTTGCCCATTTACAAATCTCATAATCTGCCAGCCAATTACATTACGAGGCCAAGGGAGGATGTAAATAGATATATCAAGAGCCCTGTTCTGCACTCAGTTCTACAAGCAAACTAGATCAGTAACCACCAGAAAAAGTCAAGCTTTTTGTATTTCTGCACTTTGGAAAATTCCACTACACAGTGGAAATAGATTTTACCTCATTTACTTTCAGAGAGGATGTGTGTGCTCAGAAGAATTAATATAAGACGGAGTAATTTATTCAGATAACGCACTGATCAAATGCAAGTTTCTTCAAATACAAGTGTCTTTTGAACAATAAAAGGAAGCAGTTCTCCATAAACATGCTCCAAAGGTCATCAAGTGATAAACGATCTAGATCTTCCTCAAAGTTCATATATTAGGAACATGTCAACAACTGAATGTTAGAACAGATTTTCTAGGAACATCATGGTGTTCCTATTGTAAATCTTTTAAGTTCTACTAGAGATTTCTATCACTGTATTCCATTTAGTATCAAATCCCTTCATGGAATTTCAACTCAAGAAGAGTTTGGAATACTAAGACAATCATACCGGGCTCTCTGGGACCATTGCTAAGGAGGATAAAGCTATTATCTAAAGGGTTTGGGGGCTGCATTAAAAGGTTGTGCTACAGAATATTTCCCATATGAAGGAAAAAGCTTTAGGGAAGTGGTGATTAGAATGGAAATTCTGGATGCCTGTGACCCTTTCCAACTTTTACTGTGACCTGGCACATGACTTTAGACATGCTTGAGGCTGTGTTTAATCAGTCAGCCTCAAAAATTGTCCCAAATTTGTCTATAAGATCTTCTATTAGAGACAAAACTTACAAAAAGCAACACTATCCCTTGGAAACTATTCCTTGTTTCAAGTAACACAAATTTCTCATAGAACTAATAACACTGATCACCACTCTTGCTGAACCAGCTTTTGCCACACCTGGTTTACCGACATAAGCCTGTTATCAAAACAATTTGCGAATTGTCTGATTGGAAACATCCTCAGCCACTGCAGGAGAGAAACATCTTTTCCTTCTTTTCACATGGTAAATAAAGATATTTGGATTGAAGAACGTGTGCCTCAAATTCTACCTGTTCATATTCAGTAACAGGTCAGAAGAAAAATAAAGCAAATATTCACAATATTACATCTCATGGGAAGTATTTTATTTCTTTATTAGGTGGTAGTTTCTCATCTTTATAATGAAGATAGACATTATTAAAGGACTAACTTCAAAATTAAGATGACCAAACTCTCTACATAAACCACAGAGGCTAAACATCATCAGTATTATGGATTTTTAATTCATCTACTGTTTTCCTCACACACTTGTGTACATAGAATCCATTTTTGTGCCATTTTAAAACTCCTCAGAAAACTATTCTTCCACCCTGTTCCTCAAGCAGCTGTTCCACATCCTTAATAGATTTTGCATATTAATCATCTTCTGGTATCCATTTCAGATTTCTTTTTATCTTCCATCTCTCTCCCTTTGTGGTTGCTTATGCTTTATACCTTTCAAATAGTTGTATGAAACTCATGTTCTCTCATATCTACAGTATAAGTAACAGTTTTGGAAAGATTAAACTAATCTGTTCTGGTTTCTTTATCATCTTAATTAAGACCTACAGTCTACAGCTTATTAAAATCTAGGTCCCATGATGCGTCCCTTTATTCTGGGCTCTGCAGAACCTTCCTTTCCCAGGATATGAGAAAGGGTATTCACCACCAATATAATTCCTCTCCAAGAAAGGAGTTCCACAGTGATCCTGTGCTCTGCCACATTCAGTGCACTCAGTCACAGGATGAAGGAAAAGCTGTTCACATTCTTGATGGCATTTCCTACTCTCAAAAAGTCCAGCACATATCACACAATCACCCACTAGCAGCCCTCGCTTTTGGCTTTGCTCAGCTTCCTACTTCCAATGGAATATCATAGAATCATTTAAGTTGGAAAGGACCTCTTGGATCATCAAGTCCAATCTTCGTCCAACATCTCCCTGATGCCTGGACCATGTCTTGAAGCATCACATCTACTTATTTGTTGAACCCCTTCAGGGATAGTGACTCCATCACCTCCCTGGGCAGCCTGTTCCAATATCTATGTGAAAGATCATTTTCCCCTCAGACACAGATCATCTTCCTCTCTCTCACAAATCCCAGTTTGGTTTTTTGTGTTCACAACCGTAATTTCCCCAGTCCTTCTGTTTAGTTTGCTCGATCTAAAGGGCTATTTGCAATTTCTTCAATTGAAATTGTCATTAGTATGCTGGCTACTTCCTCTTTTTAATCACAAAAATGGATTTAACCCCAGTACCAGCAGTAGCCCTGTGGAATACCTCATCCCTCACAGAGGTCCTTTCCAATTATGGACTGTGAACAGGCACATCAAATTCCCTCTTTTTGTACCGAGATAGATCTTTCACAGTTAGAAAGCTCCTTTGACTTCCCCGGTATTGATTAGGGGAGATTTGGATTGTTTCCATGCTGCATTACAGCCTGACTATCTCACAGACTCCCAGGCAGTGCATCTATATTTCACTGCAGTCTGATTACAACAGACAACTGGCTTTTGAGTCTCACTACTACAATTTTAAAGGCAACAAGCAGTGAGGAACATATGGCACCATTGCTACGGGATAAGGATATTTAAGTCTTCTAGAAAACTGGCTGACCTCTGACTTGAAAATGGTAATTTTCCGATTTTTAAAAAAAATCTCAGCAGTCTATGCTGCATAAAAACTGTCAGTTAGCTTAACAACCTGTACACACACAGCAGAATGTCTTCCAATAACACAGCCTGCCAGGAGTCACCATCTGGGCTTCCTCTGCTGAGAACAGCCCAACTGTTACACCAAGTTGGGCTAACATGGGAATAACACACTAGATTTCTCACCACAAATGTCAGGGTGTGTATGAAGGCTTCACCTTCATCATTTTGTAGGTGCATAAAGATTTCTGGGTTTACAGTGTTTCTGCAGTTTCCTAAACAGCAAGAGGAAGGAGAGTAAGCTACTGGAACAGAGGTCTTTGGAAGGGCACAGCTCTTCAAGGCTGTGACAGCTGGTTATGTCTTCATACAATGTGAAAAACAAAACTACCCCATCCACTAGAAACACAGGAGCAATGGAGCCATTTTGATGGTGGATCAACCTCTAAGTCTTGCTTTGACTAAGGCAGGGGCAGCTGCTTTGCTGGTGTAAACCAACTGAGTGGTGACAAAATAGACAGCTGAGGATCTGCCCACAGTCTGTTGTCTTCTCTTCCATAAGTGAAAATGTCAATGTTCCATATCCATGTGCTCCTCTACAGCAGCTATGTGAGAGTAGCTAATAATAAAAATGACTCACTCAAAGCTGTTATTGGTCCTGCTCTGCCATGGCTGGATCTCCAAACGCTTGCCATGCTGACTGTCCTGCAGGCAGCTCACTGATCTGTTCACCTCTGGCAGCTGAGGAGGTCTCAGCTACGTCCCACCCAAACATTAGAGGAGACCTCATTGCTCTCTACAACTACCTAAAAGGAGGTTGTGGTGAGGCTGGTGTTGGTCTCTTCTCCCAAGTAACTAATAAAAGGACAAGAGGTGATGGCCTCAAGTTGCACCAGGGGAGGTTTAGATTGGTCATTAGGAAGATGTTTTTTACTGCAAGAGTGGTCAGACACTGGAACAGGCTGCACAGGGAGGTGGTGGAGTCACCATTCCTGTAGGGGTTCAACAAACGAATAGGTGTGGTGCTTTGGGACATGGTCTAGGGGTCAGGGAAATGTTGGACAATGGTTGGACCTGATGATCCTAGAGGTCCTTTCCAACCTAAATGATTCTATGATTAAGAGCTTACAATGCTCTGGATCTCAAACTCGGTATTCTGAGAATTATTTAAGAGTCCAAGCCAGCAATGCCACTATTACAAAGCTTCAAATTGAACCCTAGAAGGAACAGAGCTGAAAAAAAAAAAATCCATTCCTTCCTTTGCCTCCCTCCTGCCATCCTAAAGAGCCAGGGCAATCAAAAGGAGAAGAGAAGAATGCAAGAGTGATTGCTAAACTCACATGTAAATGTGCTATTCCCAGCCACAAAACATCTTACAGCTATTCTTTCACTTATGTGCATGACTGCTTAGATAAAGGAATGCCCAGGAACTTGTGTCCTGCACTTCCACTACTTTCAATGAGTGTACTTTTCTAGAGAAGAAAGTTGCCTCTTTTCCTGTGAAAATATCATCTCTGTACCTGTGACAACATGTGCACAAAGTTTCTCTGTGGCTGTGAGATGAAGGAGCTTTGGGGGAAGAGAAAAAGCATAAAGGGTCAGGTCCAAAGGTGTTAGGTCTGTTTTAGAAATAATACTGGAATACACAGGTGTTAAGTAAAACTATATTAAAAAAAAATAAAAATTTTTGATTCATTTGCTTTACCTACAGTGGTGTATTTGCTCAGCAGATCAGCACATTGGAACACTGATCACTTACCATGGCCTCCCATACACCATGTCTACAGTATTCACTCAGAGAAAGCTTCACTAGAGCATCTGGGGCCTTCTGAAGCCCTGGGGTTTATCCAATTTTCCAGTTGACTTGAATGAGACACAAGTAGGTCAAGTGATTTTTTCCAAAGTCATAGAGAAAATATATTATTTACTTAAAAATCAGAAATCCATGACTCTCCTACTTTTAGTTTTCTTGCTTGAAAAGCTAAAACTTCGTCCATATATTCCAAACAAGAATGATACGGCGCAAAAAAATTACTACAAAAAACTCCTCTAATTTGTGAACAAGTGTTTTCTGTGTAATAAATAGCTATGCTAGAAAACACTGCTGTTGCTATGCCTACTTGCTGCCTTCCTCATTTCATACATACATGAGTAACATACACTAAAGAGACATATGCCAGAGAAACCAGCAACGGTTCAAATTTAGATTTTAAGCTTTAGAGGATAAGGGTTGATTAGTTAAAGAGTTGTTCAACATTCCTTAACAACAGATACCCTGATCCCTCAGTAGGACTCCTGGACCAGAGAATATCAATAACAGAGACTTCTTCCTGAACCCAGTCACTATAGAAAATTATATTTGTTCTGCAGCTTCACCATAAGACAAAAAGTTGTCCAAATAAAAGACTACACCTCTCTGTTGTGAAGAGGCTTATTCAATTGAGCTCTTGACAAATGGTCTTTAAAATCCACCTAAAAGAAAGTATGTATTAATTAAATTGTTTGTAATTAGGACTCGTTCAGTCCTGCATAAAATACTGACACACACAGAAACAGAAAAAAAATCTACAGTTACAACTGATTAGAAAAATCTTTGACATAAAAACATTTTACGTTTCAACATTTTATACAAAGGTCCAACTTCTAAAACAACTATTGCCAAAGCAAAAGAAGAAACACAAAGCCAACTGTTACCAGATGGAAAGTCAAGACTTCAAAGAGTTGATGGGTCCAGGAAAGACTCACATGAGCCAACCAGGACCAAGTCTGAGCACAACAGGCAGCAAACACAAGTGACGAGTTCATAGTTTCTTTTAAAAATTACTTCCAAAAAAGAAATTCTTGCAGAAACAAAAAATGCTACCTAGCTACCCTCAAATCTTTGCTTCTTAGGCACAGCTGACTTCAAAGCTCTTAGTTTACAACTGATCCTTGAGAGATTTTCAGGTCTATATATGCCACATTAGAATCTGCAAGGGCAATCCTGACATAAACCCAAACAAATCGACTTATTCAAGAAAATGACTGGCAATACTCTCGTCCAAAGGCCACATAAACACAAACCCTCACCCTCAAAGCAAACATTCAAACCTTCTCAAGAATTCAGCTTACCTCCAGCCCGGGATTGTCCCTCAGAAGCCAAAAGTTTATCTGTTCTTTCCTGAAACCAGACCACAGTGCTCCTGCTCTTACCAACCTTGTTTCTCTAAGGAAAACTTAACTTGACCTTTTCCTGGTTTATCTCCTACAGCTGGGCCAATTTTCTACCACTCTTTAAGTGACACTTGGGTTAACTCCTTCGTTACTGAAAAGAGTTCATTGAGACAGATAATGCTTAGGAAAATAAGGGCAGGTATTGTATCAATGTCCTAAAAAATATTGCATCTTATAAACCTATTTGTAGCTGTTCCTTTATGCATCAGTCTCTGTATAAACCAGAAGAGGCTTGCCCTGTAGCTGTATTTATGATTTCTATGTTAATTAAACATTTCATGGCATTTCAAGGACTGAAAAAGGGATGGTAATGTATAAATATTGCATTTATCAAGACTAACATGTAGCAACAGATGCTAATATTCTGTTTGCACCTGAAAGATTCAAATTCCTAATCACAGATGGAGAGATACTTTGAAATATTGTTTTTATGCGTGTGCTTTTATCAGTGAAGTCAATTGGGCTTCTGAGACCTTCAGGAAAGATGAGATTACAATGTTCTGAGATAACTTTGACATTTTAGGAGGTTTAAGCAAGCACTCAAACTGTCAGAGACTTTCCCAAATATTCAGGCTTGGAGAGTCAGAATGGAAATTGTTTACATGAATCAAATGATGCTAGAAAAAGACAGGAATAAGAAAAGCAAAGCACACTGAAGAACCTCAGAGGGACCTCACAGAGGATTCGGGGGATAACGAAGGAGACTGAAGAGGAGAACAGTTTATATATTGTTTAATTCAATAATCTAGTTTAATCCTACTGAATGATTGCTTACTTCAGGCAAACTATAATCAAATCGGGTCTCTATCAACTGGTTGCTAGGCTATAAATGCTAAGATGAACCACTCTTACAATAATTTCAATACTTTCTGGCCCTTACAAATAGTTGCTGCCAGTTGACAGCATGAGCCACCGTTTGCCTTGTTCCTTGGCTTATTCATACAAGTTCTCCCATCTGTACTTCACATGCTCATTCCAACCTCTGAAGTGACTCTTTGTGGAAGTACTCGAAAGGAGAAAGTTCTGAAAGGTAGCACAAATTTGGAGATGAGATGGAAAGAATCAGTGTGCATCAGAAAAGGTTTATTTCTGGTCATTTTTCAAGGGATGGGATCGCTAAAGGCAGGGACAGTATGAAGTTCATATTAACACTCAGATCCTTACTTTAGAAAAAATAAAGAATATAAAAGGTTAAACACAAACATGACTAATGAAAAAGGATGTCACACATGAATACAGCCAATTCACAGAATACTTCTCAATCTGTCACCTTCTGTAACTTTTACACTAGCAATTGTATTTAAAATAAATCTGTAATTCCACACATTGAATACAGCAGAATGCACAAAGCGAGATGTCTAGGAGACAGCATAAGGCAGCTGATCTGATTTTCCTACCCCAGGCAAATTTTGCTTTACTGTTTATTAGATTTTTGCCCAGGACCACCCTACATGGTGTCTTTTTCTTATCCTAGTTTGCCAGAGTCCTCTTGAGTGACTGTGGTGACATGACTGCAGCTCCCATTTGCCCATCCTAGTGTCTGTAACCACCTTATTGGCCCACGCTGCCTCAGCCACTCTCCAAATATTCTAATTGGCGCTCACAACATCCCCAGCAAAGAGAGAGCAAGGATCTTCTCTGGCCTGTTTAAGTACCTCCTGTTTCATATACAGGATTTATCCTCAGAAAAACTTGTGATGTCTGACCTTGATATGTATGGAAAATTTTGCCTGGGCATGCTGCCAGGCATTTTGTTTGATATCTACATTTTCTCCCTCTTGGTGTTTTGTTTTTTTTTTTTCCTTCTGGCTTCTTGGCTTTTTCTCGTAACTACTTCAGGGCTCATTATCTTTACCCAAAGACATTAGCATTACAGATCTTTCCAGGCATACCTTTTAAATATTGTTCCTAATAATGTACTGTGAAAAGCAGGGAGGAAATTTCAGAAACATGTAACTAACTTAGGAACTTAAATTTCACTGATTTTCAATCAGGCAACTATGATATATCTGTAGACTCACATGGACTATGACAGTGATATTTTACACTTGCAGTTATAAAAGTACACGTGACCGCATATTAAAATATTTAATATGATATCATGTTTGACTCAAGGTGTATATTTTCAATATTTTAGCAAAAAGTGTTGCATAGTGTGAAAAGAAAGAAACGCTTTTTCTGATCCTTTACTATTGTCCCTTGAGACTTGGGATAATTTGGTGAGAAGATAAAGTGTATTTGTTACAGCTACAAACATCTTTTACATATAAGCTCATCTGTAATATCCAAACATATATGCATATTTAGGTTCTTTTTCCCAGTCTCATTGACAAGATGAAAAAGGTGATGCTGCTAATAATTGGAATTTTCTCAACTCCTAATTGCTTACTTCTCTCAGAAAATTCTTTGAAAAAACCAAGAATGATATGGATAAAATCCGTCTTTGTAACAAGATAAACCACTGGCTACTTCTGAAAGCTGAATGGGTTCTCTCTACTGCATTATAGTTTGTTAATTATAGGGGTCTTCCATGGCTTTAAATATTTTGCTTCTATTTACCAAACTTATGGAATAATTACTGCTTTTACCCCCATTTAAACATTTTGATTATGTGTCTCTTAGACTGGTTGCTCTTGGCTTAATCTCATTCTTACAAGTCCTGCTAAAATCAATAAACTGCATTTTCTGTACCAGTGACCAAAGAGAGACATGAAGTACAAGACAAAAACTCACAAAAGTAACAAACCAGGACCTTGAAACATGAGGCACTGGGAAATAATATCCGTCATCAGCTTGATAATATATTTTTTTATTGATGTGCTGAAGGTACCGTTTTATGAGTCTGAGTCTGTCAAAAGACAGACAGCATCCAAAGGAAAGTTGGAGGTGAAAAAGAGAGGGGGCAGACAGACAGACAGACTTGGATGTTTGGCAAGAAAAAGTTTTGTAATTCTGCGGTTTAGCTTCTCTGGGTGATTATATTAAGAATAATG
The DNA here is from genome assembly GCA_013401335.1 of Brachypteracias leptosomus. Lineage (NCBI taxonomy): Eukaryota > Metazoa > Chordata > Aves > Coraciiformes > Brachypteraciidae > Brachypteracias > Brachypteracias leptosomus. The sequence goes on from VYZX01024257.1 coordinate 64,073, forward strand.
CAAATCACAGACTGAAGACCTTGTGGATAGTCCTAAAAAATGCTGGATTACTCCTCAAAGGGAAAGGTGGTGACAAAATATTCTGCATCAAGTTCTAGCCCAAAGAACTGCCCAGTCCCATCTGCAGAGAAATAAAGGCTATCCAAGCTCTTTCTGAGGACAGGAGATGCACACCACCCAAATTAGATGCTCCCCGATCCTTGGAAGAAACTGTAACTTTTCAAGCTTTATACACAGTTATTAAATTTCATGCAAGGTGGAGTGAAGATTTGCTCTTGAAAAAGGAGGAAGCCTGCCTGAAGCTAAAGCAAATTAATATTGTTGACCTTGGCCCTGAGTCTACTCCTATTTAAGTTAACAGAAATACTCCTATTAATTCCATTGAGACCAGAATCAAGCCTTCCGTTGAAGAAAAAATCAAAAGCTTTAGGTTAAAGAAACTTCAGGCAATGCTAGGGTTACGAAGATGCAACATGATCTAATACTCATGGAATCATTGAATGGCTTGAGTTGGAAAGGACCTTAAAGATCACCTAGTTCCAATCCCTCTGCCATGGGCAGGGACACCTCTGACTAGATCAGGTGGCTCAAAGCTCCATCCAACCTGTCCTTGAACACATCCAGTGTTAGGGCAACTACAACGTCCCTGGGCAAACTGTGCCAGGGTCTCACCACCCTTCAGATATGGCCACAAGAAGGTCTCCCTGGAACCTTCTCTTCTCCAGGCTGAACAAGCCCAACTCTCTCAGCCTGGCCTCAGAGCAGAGGGGTCCCAGTCAAGTAAGGAACAGGGACCAGAAGAATGAACCTGGGGTTTTTTTCCAAAGGAAAAAGAGAAAACGTTATATAACATATACAAAAATGTCTCATTATGTAACAAGAAAAAAAAAAATTTCTATCTGATCAGCATTATTAAAAGCTCATGACTGAAAAATGAACATGCAACAGCTGAGAACACATCATCACTAAAAGCTAGCTCTTGGAAGCTAGGAAATGCAGAGTTAAAGCCAAAAGTTCAATGTTAATTCTGCCCCATCTGCTTTGTACATTAAAATATGTCACATGGCTTAAGTCATTTTACATTTCTTGATTTATTCAGGTTATAAGGAAAATTCTAACTAGGATTTCTCACAGTCTGACACACATACATATGAAATGAACCTATTCTATTTTGGGCTTAAAGTTTCAATCTCACTGGAGTCTAATAAATAAGTCCAGTTTGAAGAAATCTGATTTAATAGAATTAGTTCTGTATATGTTTAATATTAGGTGGTGGAAACTTAACTCTAGCTCAACCTGGCAGGACTAAACCATTGTGAGTTGTTTTGAACACCATCATTCTGGATGAGCCTTTAACAGAAAATTGCCGGGTGGTTCAGATGTGATAATAGGTGAAGATGGAAGAAGTGAAGTGACTGGAACCTGATTTCCTGTGGATTTGTTTCCTTCACCTCGTTAAATCCACCACTGTGGTAACTCCAGCATCCTCCAGATCCCACAAGGTTCGTAGTGAGCAAGAGAAGCTCATATAGTCTGAAGCTCTGCTACCTGATGGTTGTGTGCCTACTGGGCAAGAGCTCAGAAGCTCCCCTGGGCTTTTCCTCACTAAATACTAATTTGAACCTTTCTCCTGTTCCCCAGTAGCTGATTCTCATGAAATTTGAAGGTCTGATCCTTCTCCTTCCTTGCATATTGCACCTGGCTGAATGGGACTTACAGGTCAGAAATGGGTGAAGAAGACAGGTAAGGTCAAAGCTTAGTTATTCATTTGGGAATCGTTCTATTTGGGAAATCATCCTATGTGAGATCTAAATATGAAAACTGATGGAAGACACAGTATCCATCTGTTGTGTGGATTTTCATGATATTTTTAATAGTTAGTGTCACATCCTACACATTTATAAGACAACTGCATTTTCAAAAGTATTGTATCAATCTGTGAAACTAAGGGATTCCACCTACCAGAAAAGACGGAGAAAAAAGCACATCGGTGTTTCATAAGTCATCCTCTATTTTCCCAGCCCACACAACAATCAAACAACATGAAGTTTGAACCACTCATGGCTTCATTTAGCTCCTAACATTTAAGTGGATTCTGAAGGTCACGACTTGAACAGAGGGAGCTGTATTTTCTATTTTGGTCTGGTTTTAATTTGGGTAATCTTTCCATTAAATATAGCTATTTATGACATTTGTTAAAAGCCTATACCGCTAATTTAGCTTACAAAAAAATAATAAAAAAATTCTAATGGAGTTGTATTGGAAGTTTTCCATAAAATTAATGTTCCAGACTTAATGGATGTCTAAGGTATCATTATTAACGGGAATATTCCATAAACTAAAATCAGAGTCTTTGAATTGGTGATCTGATACAGTTAGATCGGAACTCATTGAAAGCTGGAGACATGCCAAAGTACCCAGGAATTCAATTTAAACACCTTATGGAGGTTAATGCTTTTACAGTATTTACTTTAATTAGTGTTTTATTAAATGCTCAATTTCACTCACATACTTGGGCAAGAATAGCAGTCAGCCTGTGTGCAAAGCAAGTACAGCAGAGGTAAGATCACTTTCCTCTCTCCACATCTGTCAAAAATACCAATCTGTATGATTTCTACAGACTATGACTAGGCTATGACCAGTCTATGACCAGTCCTAGGCTAATAAAATCAGACTTTGTCCCTGTTGACTGCGATAGGCTTAAAGAAAACTTCTTACTCCACGTTTTGTCAATAATAAAAGTAATGAAGTAAAAATTTTAAAGATACAGAATTTATTTTTATTGTCATCTACAAATTAATCAAGAAGAAAAACAAATTGTTGGGCTATGAGAAAATCTGTAATAATGATATAAGTGAGGTGACTATATTTACCATGATCTTTGGACCATTATGACTGACCCATATGCAAGAAATGAACTCCGTAAATGTTTAACCTTCAAACTCATATATCAGCTTCACAAGGCCACCATATTTAAGCTTTTTAATTGCCAAATACATACAAAATACTTTTGTTATATTTGCATCTTCAGTGTGGAAATTTATTCTTCAAGATGCATCTACCAGTACCCAGGAACAATAAGGATTCCATTATGAACCAAAGCAAAAGTTTCTACACAGAGAGAGTTCAACAGTTAATATTCTCTTGGCACTATAGAAAAAAGAAGTACATCCGCTTATGAAAAGCACATTCCCAGTTTCCAAAGGTCATCTAACAAAAGCTTCTAACATAGATAGATGCCATTATACTCTATTGTCTTCTACAAGTTACCTGTATGACTTCATAGTTACTTGAATTCAGCAAGGACTTTTAGTAAACTATGCAAATAGGATTCATTTTGACCTAGTTAGAGATGTTCCTTCTTATTGTAGGGGGGTTGGAGTAGATGACCTTTGTGGGTCCCTTCCAACCTAATACACTCTATGATTGTATGATTTTATTATGGACAGAAGAGTATGTACACATATGCATATTTTAATAACTACAAGAAAGAAGAGAGAAATGTCTTTACATCTTCATTTTCAGACCAACGCACAGAGTAAAGGTACATGCAAGTTGTGGACCTGACCGTTAGCTCAGATGAAAAAGGCGAGGACTTCAGAAGAGTTTCTTTTGTGGAGATGAATCATAGAAACATTAAGGCTGGAAAAGACCTCTAAGATTATCAAGTCCTACCATCAACCCAACACTACCATGACCCCTAGACCATATCTCAAAGCACCACATCTACTTGTTTTTTTAACACCTCTTTAACACGTGTTAAAGTTCACACACTATCTTATCCCCTAGAAACTTATTCATCTGCAAGACTCTTCATATACTCTTGATTTAATTCTTGCCTTTATAAATAATTTTTTTGCAGTCTTGACCAAAACACTCACTGTGTTATATTTCCTACATCCAGTGACTTAAGGCCATACCTTCCAGAGAGGAACTGAAATGACTAATTCTTTCATGGTTGTGAAATGAGTGAATATTTATTGAGACAGCATTTTATAAATATTTAGATAACTATTTGCCATCCTGGCCAAGAGCTACAGAAGTTGACAAGAAACAAAATGGAAAAAAAAAATAAAGGGATACAAAGTTTAGAAAGGGTGTTTCTATAAATTAAAAGAAAGAGAAAATATAGGAATCTTTAAAAACAAAGGAGAAATCAAGAAAACAGAACAGCACTTTTGACCTAAAACTGTGAAAAAATAATATATGGCATTACGAGTAGCTGAAGAGATCAGAAGGGAATTCTTGGGATTAGGAAGAAGAGATTATTGGGAATCGAAAAGGAAAAAAAAATTACAAAGAGAAAGAAAGGAGTGAAAATAAATTTGATCAAGAAATGTTTACATGAAAAGGGAAATTTTGAACCTAAATGCTGTAAAACAAATTCAAAAGTATTAAAAAAAAAAGCATTAAAAAACCAAACCCAAAACACTGAAAAAAACCCCTGCTATTAAAGTCTGCAGGAAAAGCCTTCCAGAAAAAGGGTTTTTTTCAGATTATTTTTATTTTCCAAAGCCTGAGCACAGTGAGTCAGAAACATTTGTAAGTCACTGGGAGTAGCTTCAGGCTCTGCCCATTTCAGTAGGATTGCAATGTTTTACACCATTCTGGGAGGAAAGTGGCTAAGAAAGGAAAATTAATAGCAAGGGTAACTAATCTGGGTCAGATTTTCATCTGCTGAAAATCAGCTTCAGTGGTACAACACCCATTTCTAATCACTTGGAATAAGACTACAGGGATATTATAATAACTTCTGGAAGCACATTGATGTCTTATTTCTTGACTGACTCTCTGGGGACCTCAGAAGGTAAATGTATTATTTTAAATGAAAGATATAAAAGATGTGAGTGCAAGCAAAAATTGTTACAAGAAAAATTATAAAATCCCAGGTTAAAAATCAGACTCATCCACCACTGTCGGCTCCTTTAATAAAGGTATCAAACACCTACAGTATAAGGTACCTTTCTTGTAGTCTTTCACAATTTTTGTTGCCTGAACAGATCTCCAGCCCAAGGATCTGACTGGAACATCAAGTACAATTTTGCTCTAAGATCCATGTGGCTGCAAGGGTTGGTGGCAACCAGACCTGCACCATGGTTTCAATGATAGGTGCTATCACATCTTAATTCCCTAAGTGACTTTGCCCAGTTCAATATTTAAAGGTACTGTAACATTTGCATTTCAATCCTCATGTTCAATGAGCCACTGCTCTAACAAGGAAGACGGAAAGATGCCTTTAAGCCATTGCACATGGTCTTCTGGCTATAAATAAAAAGAAGTATTTCTGACAGCCCTGTGCCAGGGTACAGAAATAGAGCTTATTGCATTTGAGAAGCAAGACACTGCATATAGCAGACAATTGCCACATCAAGGCCTTTAATTACAATGAGAACTGTCCATGCTTTAAATACCTCAACTTTTATAGGCCAGAGCAGCAGCTAAGTGCTTAGGCAAGGTTGTAATGTTGTCTTCTAGACATTGGCTGAGAGCCAATGCTCTCAGGGCAGAGAGGAGTGGTGTGGGGAAGTGCATTTCCATCTATTGACCCAAAGACTGGAGGTTCCAGACATAACTTGAACAGGCTTGTTACGTGCCTACTTCCTCTGTGAAAATCACAGAATCAGAGTGCCAGCTTGGAAGGGACCTCAGGGATCATCTGGTTCAATTTTTCAAGGCAAAAAGAATTAAATAAATACAGTTTACATAAGCTGGCCCAGCACCCTGTCAAGCNCAGAATGGAGGGGTATATAAAACTCTTATCAGGCTGAAGTAGGAAAATATTCTTGCTATATTTCTTCCACCAGAATGAGCAGATCAGTCCAGACAGAGCAGTCCAGGTCAGGGGGCCACTAGAACAGCTTCAGGCAAGCATGGAAAAGCCTGGATGTGAGCAGGAGTCCCAGGTGGCATTAATATTGTTGGAGGCATTGCTAATGGTAATGTGGTATCTGGTACTTGTATGGTATCATCGTTCCAGGAAGGATATAGAAACAAAACTGAGAGGCTGAGTAAATGATNGCTGGATGCCAGGGGACAACAGAGACTGAAAAATCTTCTTCCAGATAGACAAAATATATCTAATCCTATAATAGCTAGCATGAGGTGTTTGGCAGACATCCCAGAGTGAAGGACAGAGCTGATCAATATTGAACATTCACAAGCAAGCCAACAAGAAAAACGGAGGAGGTAGCCACTATTTTGAGAGAGGAGGGAATGCTCAGGCTAAGGGAAGCAAAGCTGGTGTTTGAACAGTATCTCAGTTAAATGCAGATTTTT
>VYZX01024257.1:81060-95591 GCA_013401335.1 Brachypteracias leptosomus
TGGAATTGATCTATGCAGCATATGACCAGAGACAGCACTGAAGAATGAACTAGCAGGTACTGAATTTCTTATTATCCAAGAACAGACACCAGAACAGAAACAGATTTAACACCTCTGTAAATCAAGGTGACACATGCAATTGTTGAATCCATTCCAATTCATTGAGCGCCAGCTCAGTTCTATTTATTCTATGTACTAATTGCTTATTTACTCTCTAATCTATTTTTTTTTCCCTTGTCTAAAGGTCTGGAGTGGTCAAAGCATAGCAACTTATCCACGCTTTGAACGAAGTCCAAAATTATTATTGATCACAAGATTCTTATAATACTTTATAATACATCTTTAATAATGAAGTAATTGAGAGATACATTATTTTCCAGTGTAATACTTTGGTGGATAGATCAAGCTTAGAAACCCAAGGTGAAAGAGTAGCATTTAAGCTAAATGCTACTGCATGATCACACCGTTTATTTTACGAAAGATCTTTCCTATTAGTCATCCTTTGTTCTGCAAACTCAGGAGCATCTGCTCTCCTACACAGATGTGTCAAGCCAGCTAAAGCAGTAAGATAATTATTATTTTTAGGCACTTCTAAAATGATTGCAAAAATTAATTTAAGATATTATATACCTGATATTTGGGAAATATCATAAATACTTGTTCCAGAATTAAAAGACTTTTAGTTTATCCTACTTTGAACTATTTTTTTGTGTGGGAGGAGAAGGAGATGAAACTGATTTCGTCGTGTCTTCTAGATTCTTATCTGAGCATTTCTAATTTTTGTGGTCTATGATTAACCAGACAAAATATACTACTATATTTTGGGTGGAAATAAAGTGCTCCTCAAGCTGACTTAATGAGTCAGATCCTTATTAGAGCTCACGCAAATAGAATTAGATTGATTTACACCCAGAGACTCTGAGATAGTAACTCTGCACCAGGACAGGTAAATTTACAGTGGTGTGAAATCCACACTCAAGGAGAAAGCGATGGCAATTCCATCTGGCTGAATGGGTCCCTCTAGTAAAGCTGGTTTTGCAGCATTAGTTTCATGTTTCCTTCTCGCTGCAGGTTGTGCACTGATTATATGTTTCTTCCCAAATATTGGTTGAACTGCTGGAATTTGATCAGATGGTCGGCATCTTTACTGGTCCAGCAAAACGGGCTGAATATAATCAACACAAGAACTCTCTCCGTCTTTACATCCTCATTGCTCAAAGGTCCTTCAACTAGAAAAAGTGTGGCTTGCTCTCTATTTAGCTTTGATTTCTTTTGGGTTGGACTGGCATTTTTTTCTGCCTGGCTGGGAAGGGATGCATTGAGGCATGCTTCTGAAAACAGCGGATATGTACACTACAGTAAAGCACTTAAGTACATAGCAAGCAAGAACATTCCAGGTGCAGAATAAAGAGCACAGCAGGAAGCAGCTCTAAGCGGATCTTATAGGATGATTTCTTTTTTCTACACCATTCTATGCTAAAAATTGCCCTCCTGGCAGTTTGGCAAAGACCATGTTGGGATGGTGTATTCTCAAAAGAAACCTAAAAAAATAAAAGGCCTGCTTCACAGCAATTTTATTTGTCAGGGGAGATTTGAAATATTTGTGAGAGACTTGGTTCAAGTACAAGAAAAAAATGCTATCGATCAGCTTAGCACTTGCCAGACAACAATCCTTTTTTTAAAAAAAATTAACAAGAATCCAAAACATAGAAATAAACTTTGATTTTCCCAAGGACGTACTGTACGCATTATTCCAGATGTGTCCCCAAAGCCAGAAGGCATTGCCAGGAGCATTCTTGGTCTGTAATTTCTGGCTTTTTTACGAGTAGGACATAGTAGGGGATGGGATTTGCATGCAAAGAAAATGTGATTCTACAGTAACCGAGACCAAGCCAAGAGTCAACCTTCCTTACAGCGAACTGTACGTATTGTTTTGTTTGCCAGATGCCTGAAACACATGTTTGGAAGCCTCCAGAGAGACAGAAAAGTGCTTCATTTGCTTTCTTGAAAGAGAACATGTTGATATGAACTACTCCTTAGCAGTTCCCAAGCAAAGCTTTCCCTGTCACGATAGCAAAGGTGACTTACTAATGGGAGATTCCACTTTCCATGTCAAATTTAGGAAAGATGCTAATCTTATGTCGGATGAAAGACTAACAACATTACTAAAAGACTTAGTCCAGTTCTAAATATGCAGTCAACGTCCCTGCTTTATTCTCACCAGGTATGTCTTTAGCTGCAATGCCTTTGTAACTTCATAATGCGTAAAACCGAAGTAGATAAAGTGTTTACAGAGGTTATGGTACCCATTTTAAGAAAGTAAAAGTAATAGCCAATTCAGGAAGCACTATTTTGGACAAAGGCTATTGAACAAATGAAATGACAGTATGTTACCAGCTAAGGACAATTACCAAGTATTATGTTTTATTCATGCAATTTACTGATGTCTTTGACCAGTCTGACATTACGAAGATTGAGTCAGAATTTATAGACAACAAGCAGAGTCAATGACAACTTGCCTCATTAAGAAGAAATGTTGGATCACTAAAGAAATATATTCAGTCATTTGCCTGTCAAATGCTGTTTTTAAAAAATACCATGAGCTGATTTCTTCTCCTGAGGCTATGGGCTTGACATTTATTGTGGCCTTCCTGTCTTCCACCTCTGGCTGGAACTGGCAGCATGATGGAAATACCAGCTTCTGGACTTCCTCTCTATGGAGTCATGGGGATCTGAAGAACATGCAACCACACTCATGACCACAGCCTCCTCTCTGAACGTAAGCATCACACCCTGATACAGAAATTCACCATGTTTCAAATGAAACACCCTTAGGAGCTTTCTTTATTCCCATTCTTACAGATGGGCTTTCAAGTCAAGGAAGCAATCAGGGAGTCAGATACTTTAGATATAAAGAGGTCAGATAAGAGCCATCACCCCTTGATTATATTTGAGGATGTTGCATGGAACCTATTTTAAGCCAATACGAAGTTGTCAGAAAAATTTTGGTTTATACATCAAATAGCTTATTCATAAGAACTGCAAAAACTAGGATCACCTCCTCTCATGCCTTTCAAATTTTTCTAACTCCCTAAAACATGAGGGGTTTGGTACCAGGAGTGAATTTTACGACATCCAGAATTATTAGATAATATCAGTTCAGTGCATGATGACATTGGAAAACATTAAAGTTGGCACAAAAAATACAGTTGCCAACACAAGTATCTCCAGATCTTGAAATAAGATAAATCTATAAACACAAGATGATAGGTCAAATATACTGACTAAAAATAAAGAAAGCTTCTGCAGAGTAATAAAAACAATACTGTGGTTGTCTGCGTCATGTCCTCTATCATAACACCTCATCTGATAAATTAATCTTTGCACTTCAGCTTCAGCTTAAATTGGAAATAAAGAAACCAATATGATACATGACCATAAAACAGCATGTCTTGTCTACCCACATGGAAAGCTTTTTATAGAATCAGGCTTCATTTTCCTTCACAACTGTAACAAGTGGCATTTAAAGGCACATGCATCTTATAAATAATATAGGTATAGATTTGTGTCTGTGTATATATGTTACTCTGTGTGTGTCCATACGTAATGAACTGTACTAATCAAGCACACAGAGTATTTCAATGCCTAAGAAACCCTCTAAGAGTCAACAATCAGTTTAGCAATGTGGATAATTTTAATAGACGCAGTACTTTACAACAAGCCTTTACCATCTGTTCCGCCCTCTAATTACAAACGCAACAAGAATATAATCCACAACTGCATCATTAAAAAGACATAAGGAATTTAATGTATGTCTCTGCTCCCCTTTAACGTAGCACGCATCTGTTATGTTTGCCTCATTTTGTAAATCCTCCAAAAAAGCCCAAGAAAACTTTTAATAGATAAAATCCTCCCCATTTGCATTTTTACCATAAAAGGCATTATTCTTATAAGTAAGATTACCGAACATACGTGGAATGCATCTGAAGGCAAGTGCCTGCCTGTCCCCGATAAGCTATTCTTACACATGCACTTACAGAAGACTACAAACAATCCCTCTAGGTATCTGGTCCTGTCAATAGACAAAGTGCTCTCAGATATTCATGAATCATGAACAACTGAATCAGAAGATCTGAACCAGCTTCCATGCAGTCTAATAGAATAATGTGCTGAGTGTCCTTAACTGCTATAAGAGAATTAATTGATTCAAGAGAACGAAAGTTTTAAAAAGTGCCTGATTTGAAAATTATCTGAAGGTGCAGGAAATACATGGATGTCTAATTAACACCAAAAAATCCCTAATCCTACCAGGAACGTAATTCTGCAAGTTCTTAACTACCCTTCTCATCAGACCTAGAGATCTCGTAAGTCTTAGGCTCTCAAGAACCTAAAAATAGAACTGTCCTTCAATAAAAGATGCAGCTAAAGATCATCAAGTTAAATTTTAAATATCACCATGTACATTAACCCAACTTAGGCTTTACCACCTGTAAAGCACTACTGTTTCCCTCTTTCTTTGAAGGTGCTGTTTTAAAACTCATCATAGAACCATAGAATCATTTAGGTTGGAAAGGACGTCTAGGATCATCATGAAATACTTATTTGCAAATAATTCAAAATAAACATGCAATGTGCATTTCATACAGAGCATCAGATGGAAAAAGTTGAAAAACCAAGCACACAATGCAGGGAATTCTAAAGATAATGTTGCTACAGCAACTCACCCACATCACAAATTCTGTATTTTTATAATGTTCCTTCTACAACATAAACGTAATTTAATAAGGAAGAGGTTTAACAAGGAAAGTAGGAGGAGAGAAAAGAGTGCGAATAAAGTCATAAAGTTGCAACTGGAATAGGCCCCCTAAATTACAGTTTTACTCTTAAAAAGGACATTGTGGAGGTCCACAGATTTTGAGATCGATTTGTTCACTTGACAAGTTCTAGTAATGTTGGTTGATTTTCCCCTTGAATATTAGTCCTGAATGTTCCACTAGAATATAGTATCAAGTTGGGTTCCTTTATTTTTTCCTTTCTCTTTTACCTATTTTTCATTGCTTCACAAAGCAGGAAAGCCCACATAAGAGAATAACTTCAGTTGCTTGTGTACCATCTTGTGTGCTTTGGGGAAAAACCTCATCACTTCCTTTGTATAAATTAATAATGAAATTTTTGAAAGGTAAGAATCCAGCTCTACTCCTTTGAAGCATATTTCCCAAATAACAAAATGATCAGACTTAAGCTTCTGCATCTATTCAATGGAGTTTCAGGTTTGCTCCCTAATGTTTTACTGAGAATTTTGTCATCAGAAACAAGCTAAATAATCATTTAATATCAATACTGCATTCATAGCAGTCTGGAAGATCTTACTTAGCTATACTTCTGCTATGAAATCGATTTGGACCATATACAACTTTATAGGACATTGGAACACACATTTCTGATAAAATTTTAAAATGAACTGCGATACACATTACGCAGATTTGTTTTGAAAAATTGACTGTTTAACTAGATCCCTTAAAGTAAAGCCAAAGACTTTTGAGAAAGTTATCTCAATCTTGGTGCACAGTCCTTCCAAAATTTTATCTTTTGTTCTTCAAGATAATCTAGTTCTCTTGGATTTATCATTCAGTAGAAATAGCATACCTAGAATCAGAGAATCATTTAGGTTGGAAAAGACTTTTAGGATCGTCAAATCCAACCTTTATCCCAACACCAGCCTGTCCACTAGACCATGCCCCTGACCTGCAGCTGTGTCCACAGAAGGACACACTTTCACATCTCTCTTAACAGCTGTGGTCATCTATGGATTTTCCACCTTCCAGTCTGCAGTTAAGAATGTGCAGCCAACCTGTCTAAGATCTAATCTCTTTCTGGAAGGCTTAGCATGGAAGCTTCAAAAGCCCAAGTCCATCCCATGGTGCCTGTGCACTGCCACATCAGGTCCCTCCTCAGCCTTTCTGGGGGACAGGACACAGCCTGGAGGAATTCAACACATAGTTCTTCCACCTCAAATCAAGAAGACAACTCATTTTATTTCCTTTATCTCCCCCTCCAAATCTATCTTATTTGAAGATAAATTGAGATAATACAGGTGGAGTTCAGCTTCATATTTAAAACACCAGCACATTTTCTAATCTATATCAATTAATATTTGATTGACAAACTTCATGAGACAAAAAGCCCAGGATACACATCAGCATTCAATAACCATCTCTCCCCACTTTTCAGATCCCCTCACTGAATTGAACAGCCTCACCAAAAGGAAATAGAGATTGTGGATGTACTGAGAGCTAGGTCCATATCCTAGCGATAGTATCTTATACTATGCAATCCCACAGAGGCAGAGAGCAAATATTTCTACGTGTCTCCGGTGAAATCTGTTTCCTTGTAAACATTATGTGTTAAAATATTTTATTTTAATGCATTCAGAAAAAAAAACAAAAAAGAAAGAAATGAAGCACACCTAGATTAAACAAAAGCTCACAAAGCTTAGACATTAGAGGAAAGCCAAAACACCAGCAGGTGTTCCTCCTCACTTTGTACTCCAGCCCAGTAAAATAAACTAGCGCGCTACATGGGAGAAAGTGTGAGTCATTGAACATCGTAAATTTTCCTAATGTCTCACAGCTACAGAAACACCTGTGCTAAACACAGTAACTTTGTGCTAATCCGCTGTGAATATTTCAACAGCCCTTCAGTGTTTTCTTGCCTTACCAGCATGCTGGGGTGGTCAGTGTTTTCCTTTCTCTCCCTCTCCACATGCTCCCAGCACTTCCAGGTTTGAGCTCAGCTGGGGTGCCTGACCACTGCCTGGCCCCTGTAGATCTTCTGGCCAGAAGCTTCCCCAGACACAATGGCCAGCCTGCTCAGAGGACAAGCCAGAAGAACCAGGCTAAAACATCCTTCATGGGTACCTCAAGACCAATGGAAGCACTTTGCTACTTCTCCTTCCACCCAGCCAGACATGCGACTATCATGCTGATACCTTTTTCTATTGCCCTTTTCTTTCATAGTGTAAGAAAATGTGTTATAACTCAACTGGGCAACAATCCTGTGCTTTAAATCAGCTGCTTCTGTAATATATTCCAAGCAGTGTCCTTATGCCATCCCTTGTGTTGATAAAGGCCAATGAAGGAAAGCAGGTGGAGGTTGACAGCATCTGACACTGCTCAAGAGCACCAAGTGAATTACAGGGAAAAAACAGTTTAAAACCATGAGATAATACCTCACTAACTTTGCTTAACCTCACCTTTATATCACCATTCTTTCCAAGGGCTGAGGGAAAAAACCCTACTTTGTGCAAGCCCAGCAGTGCTTTGTGTGGGTGTGAGGGAGGAGACGGCCCTTTCAGACCCAGGAGCCTCCCCAGCCTGTCTACTATCAATTAACTTGTCTATTTGATAACGAGCACAGTCTGGGCTTGCCGTTATAGATCGTTTAAACCTTATGCTTGGGATTTAAGCAAATTTCTAACTCTAGGGATTAGGACAAGCTTTGTAGACTTTCTGTACTTAAAGAAGACCTATAAGAAAAATGGGGACAGACTTTTTAACAGGGCCTCTTGGGACAGAACAGGGGTGATGGCTTTAAACTAAAAGAGGGAGATTAAGGCTAGGTAGGAGGAAATTTTTTATGCTGAGGGTGGTGAAAGCCTGTCCCTGGTTGCCCAGAGAGGTGGTCAATGCTCCATCCCTGGAACCATTGCAGGTGAGCTTGGCCGGGGCTCTGAGCAACCTGCTCTAGTTGTAGATGTCCCTGGTCAGTGCGGGGCAGGGGTGGTTGGACTCAATGACCTTGAAATATCCCTTCCAACACAAACCATTCTATGAATTTGAAGGGCAGGGGCACAGTTTCTGGGCTGCAGGCTGGGTTTGGTCTGATGAGCGCTACCCAGTTAAGCTGCACCAGCTCCTCACATCGCACCCACCACTAGTCCCAGGCTGATCAACTGGCAGGGGTTAATAATCCTAATGACTGGTGCATCTGAGGGGAGCACAGTGGGGAGGGAGAAATTAAAAGGATACACAAATCAAGGATTGTAATGCTGCTGTTTGTAAATAGATTGCATGCAGCTCAAGTGCAGCTTATTGCACCACTGACAGGGTTAGTGCTGAGAATGAGCTAGGAAGTCAGAAGCAGATTTCCTACAGCTCGCAAACTTCACAGTTTACATGTCAGCTCTTTCCTAAATTCAGGCTTTACATTAAAGAAAGCTGTGGTTTACATCAGCCCAAAATAACCCCAAAATTCAGCCCTTACAGAATTGGTAACCCCTCATTCTTAAGAAGGTTTAATTAAAGATCACGAGCTTTTGTGATTCCAGCACCCACACAAGCCCAGCCCTGTACACTGCACATCACATACAACAAGGAAGAGGTTTTGACCTGCAAGGTCCACAGCCCAAATAAGTCAACAAAATTATCTCAGGAATTTTGAAGTTGAAAACCCTCCAAAATTTAAAAAATGGATGGCACAGCTTCCTATCCATTTCCATTAATCATTTTCTCAGTTAATTTTTGAATGAAGTGGGACATTGAAGACATTAACACAACCAGCTAAGATAAAAATTCCAGTTGAAATAATCCACAGGGAAAAACGTTTTTCCTTGTGCAAAATGGATAAATTCTAATTGTAATAAGAACTATATAGTGCTTATTATATATAAACATGGATATATATTTATATATATGAAATGGTATTTTCTGTCAGTGAGAGGGAAATGTTCAGAGCCATCAAGTGTAGAGATGAAACAGACAAGCCATAATTGTCACTTTTATAATTGTTAACTGTGTGCATCCCACTTTTTCATTAATAAGTTGTCTATAAGAAAGCTGAGTAAAATCTTACCTTATCAATTAAGTATCCTCCTCCTTCACACTTGAAACTATTTTGTGGCAAAAACCTGTCCTGTTGCTTTCTGTAAAATACACTTTCCATAAACCCCAACTTGGCAAGTATTGATTATATAAAGCAAATAACATTAAAGAAAGGGAGCAGGATTTCTGGGCTCTGCGCAGAAATGCTATAGCTAGAATTAATAACCACGTGTTTCTATGGTAGCATTCTCAGAAGTATCTGTATGATTTTTTGAGCTTACTAGCACGGCATTTTAAGGGGCTGCAGTTAGTCTGAGCTCACCACAAATATTTGGGGATTGTTCTGAGTATCATAACACTATTTTTGTCACCTTATTCCTAACCAGGAGCATCCCACCCTCCAGGGAGGGGTTCTTCCTCCCTGGGTAAAGTGAGGCAGATAACACAGAAGCATTTGAGCATGGCCCATGTTGGAATAATTTGTTGTGGGGTGATAACAGCGTCTCTTCCAAGATGGGAGGGAGGGGTCCCCATTTCCTCCATTAGAACTGACAATTCTACTATCGTACTTATCCTATTTTCTGAATATATAAAAAGAAGCTGAATCCTTCTGTCACAGGAGCTACTATGCCCAGAGTAGATTCTGATTAGATAAGTAATTCTTTTATCCTCCATTGTAACTCTTACCAAGGCAGGTTGAACCTCTTAAAAGATGTTAATGTGTGCCATAAATTAGGAAAAAATCCATTTCAACCTCTACCACAGTTGATATTTCAGTGGGTTTACAAGATAACCCGAAGTTACTCCTGAGTACTCTTTATTCCAAGTGGAGCTCAATGATGTCCCAAAACCAGGAATTAAATCTAGTCTATCACCCACAGGTATTTAAGAATTCTGCTTCATTGTCTGCTTTCTATTCTTATCATGTCAGCTGCACAAAGAATTATCTGCTAATGGCAAGGCCAGTTGAGAATTCAACTTTCTGCTGTCATCAGTGGCTTGATCTAACCTATCATCTCAGTAAAATCGCCAATTAAAGTCTACATTTCTATTCATATTTTGCAGCCTACCCAGGTTCTTGAAATAAATCTTGCAGGCTTGCTTGCTTCCTCTTCTCTTTAGAGATTGAGTTAATGGGCTCATCAGAAAACCATTGCACTGAGTGTAAACGTTCTAGAAAAGGCAGTTGGGTACAGTTACATTTAACTTGTTCAAGCTCTTCGAATTCCTCAGGAATTTGGTGCACTTTTGTGCCTGATCACCTCTATGGAGTCCCACCAACTAGATTGTCTTTCCTTTTAGTCTTCATGCAACAAAACAATGTGACAGATGCTCTCCTAAACTTCATGTTGGTTTTGCCTTTCTCAACCTCCAAGTGCTTAGTAAAGAATCAGTTCTCTTCCTTTTATTTTTATCCACCAAACCATTTGTTTCCCTTTATACTGCTGCTTCAGAAAACAAGTATAGTGTTGAAAAATTTATGGAGGAAACTAGATATTCTCCTGTCCAAAATAATGTATAGCAAGCCCGTGTCTGGGTGTAGCAGTAGAGGGCAACCACTATGTAGCATTTTATTAGTACGGTCTTCTGAGATTAGTTTCTTTACATGGCAAAGAGGAAATTCTACAATTCTTCTGCTTCTGGAATTTTCTGGTGCTTCAGGAGCTGTTCTGAAACAACAATCCATATTCAAAGACCTCTTTCAAATGTCTGAACTTCAAAATAAGAGCCTTTAGCTCTGCGTTTAAGACTGCAAGGTAAGAGAGTGGCAACCAATCAATCCTGCAATTGCCATTTGCAAGGACTTTGTTTTCTAAGATAATTAGAGTTCTTTCAGGACTTATCCAAAGGTATTGACAAAGGAGATCAATAAATCTACTGCTACTGTTGATTCAGACCTGACTCACAACATATTTTACTGAGGCTATATCTGGACCAACTAGAATCAGAAAAAATATGACAAGCTCAGGCCGTTGTCTTCTCAAGATCTGTCAAGTTTAACTATGATGTCAATAGTCTCTTGTGTCATTTAGGTTTAATTAGCTCTTCTGAAAAAGTAAAAAAAAACAAAGCCAAAGGAATTACTATCTTGAGTTAAGCTAGATTTTGTTTAATCTCATGGCCTCTCTCCACGAATCCTTTTTACTTGATGTGTCAGCAAGACACGAGAGAACCTGGAGTGAGCAACAGTCCAACCTTAGGAGGCTCCTTTACAACCTCTTCAGGAGCAGACACAAACACATTCTGCAAATGGTTTGGAGGCCATGAAGGACACTGAATGCCAAATACTTTTTAAAATTGAGCCACTTTTTATGAATTACTGATTAATATTTCACTCTATTAAAGGCATTTATCCTGTATCATGAGTCTGAAGCCTAAAAATATAGGATGATTTTTTTTTTTTCTTTTTTTGACTTTGTAGATATGTCTTCTGTAATTTAGTTTTATCTGGTAATAATACACAGTGGAGCATTTTAGTGACACTATTTCACTTCTTTTTTTCACTCCTTACTGTGAAAACTCATAGTATTTCTTTCCTCTGTGGAGATGTAGATGTTTTGTCCCAGTTTTGACAGTAATGACAGCAGAGCTTTACAAACCCTTTCACCACTTCAGCTTCCCTCAGATTAAGGGATGTGATAGAATTGCAGCACTCCTAAAGTGGGTCAGGATGGAGAAACTGAGTTTTTTGGCTGGCACTGATTCGGAGATGAAGCCCCGATGCAGCAAATTACAACTGTGATTATTGCATAAATGACTTTAAAATTTGCAGGATGATCTCTTTCAAAGCATCCACATCAGTGCCAATAATCTGTCTGGGTTTAAATTGCACGGTACATATTTAAGGTGTAATCTACATAGCACTTGTAAACCAGAAAACATCTCCAATACCTCGATTTTTCCCTGGGGAAAGGCACAAAAATTGTACTATGGTAGAAGTGCAGGTGGCCATGTGTTGAACATTAGATTTCCAGAGCACAACAAGCTGAATCCACATTCCAGAACACACTGGGAATCAATAGACATATTAACATTTTTAGAGAGAACAGTTATATTTGCATTCTCAATGGATGTGTTAGTTGGAGCTCCCTTCTGCTAAAATCATTGTTTCGTACTCTGAAAGCACTGCAGACATGGCACATGTTGTTGATGTTAAGCCTGGCATTTTTTTATATGTGGCACCACTATTTTATTAAAACTCTCCAGGCACTGAAGTGCTTTATTTTTGAATACTCCTTATACATATAACAGTAAATTCTAATGGACACAAGTAATACAAATGGAGCTATGTGTGCATAAATGCTTGCAGAATTAGACCCTATTTTTATTCTTTCTGCTTCACTCCTCACAGTGAGATCTGCATCATGCTAAATCATGTTATGAGCATTTTATGCAGCAAAAAGAGGCACTTAAACTTTAGCACGTTAAATACTGAAGTAAGGATTAATGGAAAATTATTTGTTGTGTTTCTCCCTTTGATTCTCTGGTCCTGCAGAGTATTTTAAGAGCAGATGCTATGATCATCAAGTATTCATTTATTGGAAAATTCATGAGTTTTGAAAAAATGTTGCTTTATAATACTAACACCAAGCATCAGCATCAGTAATTCATTATTTCTCCTCAATTTAAAATGCAGCATTATTTTAGTTGAATTCCAACACAAATTCCAACTTAAATCTAGGTATCTTACTCCTGTCAAAAGTTAATTCATAGACATGTTCTAATTCTACCTGTTTATGAGTTTTTCACACATTTTTCTCATCTTTCTGTTGCAGAGTGATAATGGATTTCCGAGATATTTTAAATGCTTAAATATGCACAAAGTGAGCAGGGGGGCAGTTTAATGCAGTTCATTTACATCAGCTACAGTACAAAGGAACACAAATGAATCATGGACTCACAGCAAAATAAGGCATATTACTGAGTGGAAATGCTGCACTCATGCCAACAGAGATAATGATAATTATACCATAACTTACAATGTCTCCTATGTACATAACTCTTGCCACTACTCTGTGTCCTACTAACCACATTAAGATTTGTGACAAGATAAAACCCTTGATTATATGAAGCATATGAAGATGAATTTGCTTTAATAGGCTCAGTTTCTTTTTTATGATCCTAAAAAGTAGCCAATTGTTATACTTTTAAAGATAGCCTGAGAGCCATTTTTAATTTATCCACAACCATTTTAATTTCTCCACAACCAGTTTTTTGGCATGTAACATAAGTTTGATTTTGCTCAATTATATTCCTGTATTCCAGTATAATTGCATAACATTAAGACTTTCAAATGGAATAAATCAGGTAATGATTTGCAAATTGGATCAAAACAGGAGAACTTCTGTGTTGATGGCCTTAGTCATGTTACTATTCATGTTTCCAATCCAAATATGGTTCCATTTTCACTCCTAGGCTTGTCATAACAAATCAGAATGGTCTGTCCTGGAAAAATTATCTCCTCAGGTTGAACACATGGACTGTAATATTATAAATAAATATTTTTGCAATGTATTACCCAGAGCCAACTCTGTTTAGGATATTCCATTACATTAAGAGACTTCCTGATATAATCAGCAAACGGACAACAAAGATTGATTAATCAATAAGTGGGCATGGCATTATTACAGTGAACAAATGAGACAACTCAGGATATATTGCTTTATAGGCAAGATTTCTTCTTTACAAATATTCTCCAAAATTGATTGAAGTGACCTTTTGGCAATACTGGGAAAAAAAATCCCCTATTAATAGGCTACTTTTGCAAAACAGATTACAGTGGGGAGAACTATGTGGTTTGCACACCAAGACTTTAGAGAAAAGGAAGAAAATGTTTTTTAAATGTGCTTGGTGGGGAGCAGATGAGAGCTTTACTTTCTGGAGCAGTATTTGTTTAGTATAAGCAATGTAAAGACAATTTAGAACTGATACAGTATTTCAAGGGCCACATCACCAGCTGAGTTCTAATCTATTGTCCCTCCATTGCAGGAGTTTCTAGGAGTCAGCTACAACTTATGAATTTTTGTTCAGTGCTGCTCAGGAGCCCTTTTGTACCAAACGCACCAACTCAGACTCTCTGTTTGTAGAGCACATTATATATCAAACCCAATTTGCAAACCAGAGCAAGTGAGGAGAGAAATAAGAATGTATGGCAAGAATGGCTTAAAATCTCACATATGGTCCAGGGACAAACAACAAACCTGTTTCTTTTCCCCATCCTAATCTTGTTTGCTGGAGGAGACACCCAAGCGTTGTATTTAAAGATGATTTTACTGGCAACTGCATGTAAGTCTGCACCAAACTCACTAATCACATTAATAGACCTTCTGTTTCAAAGCCTTCTACTCACTCCTCCAAAGCCCAACTTTCCAGATTACAAAAATGTTCAGAGTGAGTTTAAAAAGTTGCACAAACATCTCCACTTTAAGCCAAGCCTTGAGGAGGGGCACCTGAGGTGACTTGCTTTCAGAAAACTGGTGCAGAAGTTATTCATATTTTACTTAGCACACTTTTCCATGGAAACATTAGGCTTTCTTAAAGCAATATGGAAATTGGTAAAGATTTGGATGCTCAAGACTGATATCAAAGTTGAGATCTGGGAAATAATTAAAAAAAAAAAAAAGATCTGGGAAATAAAATAAAATAAAAAGATTGGAAGTAGAAAATAAAAAGAAAAAAAATTTTTGGTCAAATAAGTATGAGAATGAAGCT
>VYZX01024257.1:95657-113921 GCA_013401335.1 Brachypteracias leptosomus
CGGCTTTGGGCTGGGAAAAGGAAAATGGCAGGATTAGTGGTCGGGTTGTAGGGAAACAGGTACAACATTTATCTTCTGAAAATCAGACCATCCATGAAAGAAATGCACCTTCCCCTTCCCATCCTACAGCACATTTTTCCTCTCCACTTAAAGGGTCAGTCTCTTGCTGCATTGATAGCTCTGGACTAGCTGCCTCTTGGGCAACGGAGGAGCTTTTGTAGTTGTCGTTTTTTTTAACTCAAGCTGACTAGAGGGAACAGCATTTTTCCATGAAGTCAGAGTAAGGACTGATCACCTCCTTGGGAGAAGCTGTTGTCAGCTAACGCAGGAAATTTCAAATAAATCTGCAGGCCAGTTAAAGACAAGCAGCTCAGATCTTATATTTCTTCCTCTTAACATAATTCTCCACCCCACACACATCCGCGATGAGCCTTGTGGTGCTGAGCTAGCTTGAGAGCTGCATATATCTCTTTTCTCTCTAAGACTGGCAAATATAGACAACAAAAAAAAGTTCAATTCATTTCAGGATGAAGGAAATAAGGCTTTCCCTTCCCACCCAGCAAGACTCACATCGATGGCCTGGTGTGTAGCTGTCTATTTTTATTAGTTTACAGGCTGCAAACATTTCAGTGTGCAATGTCCTGAAGGAGACTGTCTGCCAGTTTTCCTTCTTTTTTTTTTTTTTTTTTTTTTTTTAAACGAAAGAAAATTAGACTTGTTTTTGGTCCTTTCTTTTGTGAGCTTCAAGTCCACTGGTTTTGTGTTGTAGCTTCTGGCTACATTGTGATCAAGTGTCACAAAAATACCATAAAGTCCAGAAGTTGCTAATTTAAGCAGCTTGCTTGTTTCCTGCCCACCCTTAACCAGCACCACTCTTTCCATCTCAGTTCAAGAACCTAGATTTAAAAAGAGGGGTTAGAATTATTCACGATTCCATTAAAAGGACTGATTGGAACCTTGCACTTATTTTCAGGCATGACATTTGTATAAACTGACCTATCAAAAAGAAAAATGAAATTTAAAAAGAAAAAAAAAGAAAGACAAAGAAAAAAAGGGGAAAAAAAGGAAAAAAATAAAAAAGGAAAAAAGACAAAAAGAAAAAAGGAAAAAAGAAAAAAGAAAAAAAGGAAAAAGGAGGAAAGAGGAAAAAAGAAAAGAGAAAAAAGAAAAAAGAAAAGAAAAAGAAAAAAAAAAAAAAAGAAAAAAGGAAGTGACAAAGTTTGCCCATTCTAAATGTAATATGACCCATTCCACTCTGTATATTATTAGAGAACAGTTCTTCCAGGGCACTGGTAGAAGTCAAAATAATGTAATATATAGTTACAGTTACAGAATCTATTACACGCTGCTTTGTCAGCCCATGTCACTTTTCATAGACGTCTCTGAGATCCATTTGGAAGCAAGATGCTAACACAAAAAGGGCATTCTCACCACTTCTTTTCTCTGTCCCATCCACCACAGGGCTGCTGAGCAGACACTTGGAGCCAGGCTGATGATTCCACACCATCTATCATCTTCTAAAGCTGACATGCCAAATGCATTGTCTCTTCCCTTTCCTATGAACTGAGTAAACTGGGTGACAAACTAGGGAAAAAGATGCATTACAGCCCACAGAGGTGGCTGAAAGTGTTGGCAGAATCGAGCCAACAGTGCAGAAGAAGCAATTCCTAAAATTCCATAGCTTCATGCAATTCAAGGGAACCTTCAAGCTAATGCAGAGTGGTGATTCCACTACAGGCTACAAAGTGCTCTGTAGACAGGAAAATAGCAAACCCTGTGATTGGGATTAATAGCACAACCCTCTAAATTTGTGGATAATCATCAGTATACACACAATTTATGCTTCAGTTTCAGCAGATCGGTACCAAGTGAGCTAATCTGGTATTCCACACACCCATCTATGCCAATCGGCACCCATCAAAGCTCTTCAGAAGCACAGATGTCCACATCTTCCTCGCCTAGACAAACACAGAAACCTTGTACTAAATGTCAAATAATTCTAGTCAAGTTATTCACTGAAATGGCGCCAGTTATATTCAATTATCTCTAAAGTAATCTGTGCTCCTGAGCAAATCAGGTGCCTTTTGACAAACCAAGATCCATTTTCAGCAGTGACGACACAAATATACCCAGTTATACCACGTTCTCAGACTTATTTTCCTCTACATTTTGTAGTGGTAATTACCCATCTAAGATAATCAAGTCAGAAAAGCCTCCTTTGACTCCACCATAGAGTTTTTGCTGGCATAGCTGTTTTCTTAAAGAGCCTGATTTATGCCCTTTAAGGTTTAGAAATGTAGGCTCAGTCCCAGTTTCAATATATTACTACATACACTGTGATAACACAAAATGAGAGCCTGTTTCCCTGAAAATATCTACCTTTTTCACCTCTTCTTTCAAGGATGTAACAAACACTAAACATAAGGCAGATATTCCATTCACATATAATGGTAAGATTATTTTACTTAATTACATCAACTTTCATAAAGCTCTGCCAACTTGCACTATGAGAATTTGATCCACTGTATTAAGAAATGACACTAAAATGTAATATTTTTTAAGGAGATGCCTGCTACATGAAGGTAAATGCTTAATTTTATAAGCATGCTTGTTTTCCTTCACACAATCATTCACGGATATTCTGTCAGATCAATTGTTCTGTGCATGCTTTGCATGGTATCTGAGCATCTAGAAACACTGCATTAATTCTATAGAGAGTCTAAGTGTAGACTTTCTGAAGTTATGGACATTGAGCAGATTCATAATAATTATTACCAGCAAAAGTTGTGGTAAAGATGCAAATTGAGCTTTTCATCCTCGGGGAAATATTTTCTTCCTAGTAATTTATTATTATTATACTTCAAGAGGAAATTCAACTTGTTATAGTTTAAATTGAAGAAAAATACATATAATATCTTAACGGATCACGTTTCACATGTATAGTGTTTGAGATGTGCTAAATAAAAGTCCTCTCCTCAAGAGTAATACTGAAAAGTATTTAAAGCTAAAGTAGGTATTTGAAAGTGAACTGCTAAAGTTTTAATCTATTTTCCAGCAGAGCTTGCTGATCCCAGATAGTCCAACGTTACAATTATCTGTCTTGCTTTATTGGATGTGTTTCTTCAAGGTGAAAAGTCTGAAACTTTTTGCAAGGCCAGCGTTTTCACCGCCAGCTCATGTGCATCATGAACACACAGGTCACCATGGCCAGGAAGAGCCACCTTGGTGGCTGATATGTAGATATTATTTTTAGCAGCTGTTGGTGAGCAGTTTTTGAGTTTCTTTAAGGAAATTAGGAAGACCTGTGGGCAAGTAAGTGCATAGTAAAGACAGTTTCTAGGATCAGAGTGTTGGAAAGTTAGTTTCCCTGCTCTGAGAAATCCAATCCTCTGCTCTCAAACACACTGAGTTCTGCATCGGGGCAGCTGCTCCCAGCTTTTTTTCAATGGAGAATTCAAGTCCAGTCCAAATACAGAACATTTCATTGCCATTTTTATGTGGTTGTAAACTTTTAAATTCATTTTGATGCCTCATTTCTAAAAAACAAAACAAACCCTCTGGTCATAGAGAATTAAAACCCTCTTTACAAGTGGGGGTTCATCCAAGATGAAATTCATCTCCTGCTATTACTGCTGTGTTTTCAGGTTATGACAGGATGGTTAACTTCTCTACTGATAGACTCTGAGATCTTCTCCCATTCAGACATCTCCTTCCAGAACCACATGCCAAGGCATTAGTTCAGTTCTGACTCAAAAAGAAGAGTATCACCCACTCCATCAACTCCTGCAGCATCCTGTGCTTCCCCTAGAGAATCTCAGCCCAAGTCTGGACATTTGATGTCATTATAATAAAAGGCAATATCAAAAAAAAAAAATATAAATGTATGTATACATACTAGACACATATATATGCAACATATGGAGAATGCATCTTTGCCCCATGAGACTGGAGGTTAGTACAGCTCTCTTCATAAAAAAACAGAATATAATTTATAAAACAGACGTGCTGCTTTCATGCTATTCCCTTTCATTACCTTTAACAGAAAACCCCAGAGAAAGCAATTTCTGCTTACTAAAACCAGCAGCATCTCTTCTAAAAGGTAAATGCCAAATTATATACTGAACAGGAAAAATATAACACTGGTTGTTAGCCCACTGGAAATTTATTAATTTCTTTTTCTCTTCAGGTTTCCTTTCTTTTTCTTTTTCTTTTTTTTTTTCCTTTCTAAAATACTCTCCTCTTCATAAACCATGAAACTCTGATGATGACTATGAACAAACCTTATGCATAGATAGAAAGATTAGGTTGTCAATTTGATTAAAATTTAAGTACATCTGTTAAAACTCATGCCTAAAGGAAGGCCACGTGAAGACATCTGCCAATGTCTCCCATTCCCAAAATAAAAGGATCAAAAGAATATTAGGTATCTTGTTTAAATATTTAATGGCAGTTCTGTTTTGACAATTTGATATTGAAAGGAGCAACTTGTTTGTTTAAATTGCTGTCAGACTAACAGGGCGAACAGGTTTTCGGTGGAAGTCACATTGCATGTAGAAATTCAGGAGGAATAATTACAAGAAATATAATAGCCTTGAAAAGCCAAGTACTCTGTCAGTTCTAATAATCCTTCTTCCCTCATAGCAAATGCAGAGCTTTCTAAGGTGACATTGATATTAGAAGTAATAGGGCTTCTCATAATAAAACTACGCAATATTGGCTCCATCCCTAAATATTTGTATAGAATTAAATAACATTCTCCTTCATTATTATGCTCCTTGGGAGTCATTCACGATATACATAATAAATCAATAAATCAGTAGGAATGCCTTGCAATGCTAATATGCTTTTTAAAAAGAACAAATACAAGGATTAAAATCCTAATTATGGAGAAAATAATGAAGGTGTAAGATGGAACTGCAGACTATATATTGCTAAAGGTGTCCCATTTAATTATTATATCTAACATTTTTATTCTCATAGAGGAAATTTACCCTCAAAGCATCATTTTTATCTGACAATACTGACTGCATTATGGCCTCAGCTAGTACTTTTACTGGTTTCTACTCTATTGACATTAAGCTTGCCGGACAGATTTGCCACTTCCTTATCTAGCCATTTTACTTATTCAAGAGGCACAAAGCAGTGAAAAGTGGCTTTTCTTGCCAGCAAAGTATCCCCCAGCCTCAGAAAGGTTCAAGTTTCCATGTTCAAACTCTTGCTCAAAGTGCTCTTCACTAATAGATTCACAAATGCGATATGATCAAGCTTCTAAATTCAAATTTTGGACTTTATTCATCCAAATATGTTTAGTGAGTTCAGAAGTAGAGGGAATTGCTTTTGTTTTGTCCACCAAATTGCTCAGTAACATGTTCCACAAGTTCAGATACGGCCTGAAGAAACCCCCCCTTCAATCATTTACTAAACTTATTTAAATGTAGGTCATGTTAGAGATTCCACGGCTTTATGAATGGGCCTGGCTTTTTGCAGATAATTATGGTACTTTTGACAATGAATTTGCTACCACATGATGGTAAGTCACTATGACACATCTAATGGCACTTCAGTGAGTAGACCATCCTGCAGAGGAAAGATAAATGAAGAACAGAAGTGAAGTGTGCCTCAGGGGCAACTTCAATAGATGGCTTCCCAAAAAGGTTCCTTTAACTTCTGAGCACTGCTCAACTTAAAGCAGTGATCTTACTGATGTAAAATAGATGGAGAAGAGTTTGGACTGACTGAAGAAAGATATAACAACAACAAAAAAGATTAAAAAGATATAACCTGACATCTTCCCCTCTTTTAGGTCCAAACACTTTTAAAACGTTTTGTCAAGTTCCTTGGAATGGTAGGAAGATGTCTGAATAAATTTGCAGCTCAGGATACACCCAGGTGGTGAATCATAGAATTGTTTTGGTTGGAAAAGACCTTCAAGATCATCAAGTCCAACTGTCAACCCAGCACTGCCAAGTCCACGAAACCACATCCCTCAGCTCCACGGCTTGGAAGCCCCTCCAGGGATGGGGACTCCACCATTGCTCTGGGCAGCCTGGGCCAGCCCTTCACAACCCTTCTAGGGAAGAAATTGTTTCTCATGTCCAAATTAAACCTCCCCTGGTGCAACTTGAAGCCATTTCTTCTTGTCCTATCACAATATGATCCTCTATAAGGCGCATGTTACATACTGGAGATATTATCATTGTTTGCAGGGTCAGTAAAGATTTTTTTCTGGGGAAACCAAATTAAATGAGGAGAAAGACTTCTGCTTTCATCTAATACTGAGGGATGATTTTATTAGTTTTTTTTAAAAATTCAGTAGTAGGTTCCAGGAAGGTAATACTGTATTTTAGCTCCTCCACTTCCCTATCCTTAAAATGAGCAGATCAATTAGAAATGACAGTGAGAACTTTGGAAGAATTGACTACTGCATGGAAACATTGATCATATACTGCAGTTTAGCTGGAGGTTAGCTTGAGAGAGGAAGTGAAAATCAGTGGCTTAAAAATAACTATTTTCCCTCTCTTTTATAACAAAACATTTTAGTGATTCTTTCCAAAAGGCTTTCATTTCAGCTTTTGCTTTTTATTATGGTAGAGCTGGGGAGTGAGAAGGGGAGCAGAAATTACTTCATGTGATTACACTGCAACAATTATTTGTAAATTCTTTTGAGAAGAATTATAACCATTTTTATGTTTCATTTTAGAAACTGAAATATATATTAAAATTTCCCAGCCTCTCTGAAACAAAATTTTCACCTCTTGTCTAAAATGATACTCAAGGAATAAATAATACTGTAGTTTTACAAATAAGATTCCTAATGACAGATGTTTTTTTTTTCCTAGTTCATTGCCATTTATATAAGGCTTTATTTGCAGATATCACATCCAAATGCTACATTTAATTATTTAGTTTCAGGCTCTCATTTCCACAGACTTTTGAATAAAACCTGTATTTTAAGTGAAATCTTAATAAAACCTTAAGCTCACTAGTTGGTAATGTATTCACACAGCTTAAATAACGACATAGGGAGAAAGAAATTTGGAGGCAGAGATCAAGGCGAGAAAAAAAACCTGTTACAGTTGAAAAGTGATGGGAAGTGAATGAGGCATGGAAAGTATTTTAGACAAAGCATCAGTATGAAGAAATTTCTGTTAGACTCTGGACAGACAGCAGGAGTGAATGAGAAACAGTAGGTAGGTGCTAAATGGAGCTGGCTGCAAATTCCCAGCGTTCAATGTACCCAGCATTTGTCATCGATGTTTTGTCAATTTTTGTTTTCCCCGCTACTTATTCTAGGGTATTACTAAATGAAAAGATGAATAGAAGATTCTACTTTGAGCTTGATCCCGAGAAGAAAAGAAAATCACAGAAATTACTAATTCAGAGTGGGGTTTTTTTGTGTTTTTCTTTTGAAAGCCACGATTTCTGTCACGAATGAAAAAGCATATGGTAACATGAAATGTGGTTGTATTGCTCAAGATCATCTCACCAGTAGGTCTTTCAGTCATTCCCTTGCAATGAAGCTTTCAAATTTTCCATTAAGCAATCCAGCAACATTCATCCCTCCTCTACCCAGGTCCAGTGAGAATGACCAATAGTTCTATTCAGTCTTCTCCCCACTTCTAGTAAATGTTCCAGTGAAGTAATACATATACAGCATATACAGTCACAGTTATTCTTCACAACCAGTCCGATGTCTCATTAGGGGTTTTTTGTGGGTTTTTATTTCTGCAGGCTCCTAAACCCATTGTTGTCTGGAGAACCCACATCTGTGATGCCCTGGTGCACTAGGTTCTCCTAGCCCAATTAACTCAATTTATCACAGCCATGATGAAATAAGTTCCTGATCTTTCCCAATATTCCCCGTAGGAGAAGAAGAAAAAAAGCAGACATGTATAATGAAAATAAATCCAGCCAAGGATCTCGGATCATTTTATTTGATCATACATTTTCTATATATGTAGACACACATAGGTGAAAATGTTTTGGTCCCAAAACTCTATCTTTCCATAGCCATGCCTAAACCCTACATCCATATGCCTGGAGTCCAGCAGCTGTCTCACAAGGTCCTCTCTTCTTGCTTGCAGCTGTGCTCACATTAAACCTGCCCTATCCTATACTCCACACAACCTGACTGTAAAACAACAGCTTGATTTCCAAACCAATTGATTGCTTGGGTTGTTTTCCTAGCAGAAACTACAACTCACAAGGATTTGACCTTTCCCATAGATTCCACAGAAATATATTTGACTGACTGTGAGCATTTCCTCAGCAGGTAACTCCCCACTACCACAGCTACTTCTCAAACTCCCTTCCATCTCTTTGGAAGATATCACTCGAGCCATACAAAGGGCTTTCCACTCCTGACATTTGTCTCTTGAATAGCTCCTTCTCTCCATTAAAGCTTTTATAAAGCAAAATTACCTGAAAATATTTAGGAAGAGTGTTTTTACCTCTCAATTCCTGTAATGAGTTTTTAGGATCTCACTCTCATTTATGTCAACAGAGACAAACTGGGAGTTACATATAAGCTCTAAATAGTGCCTATAGACCCAGAAGACATAAAATATTCTGTCAAGTAAGGCCTCTCCCCCCTCCAGTTGTCAGTCTCTACCTTGAGAATAATAAAGGCCTGGACGGCAGTGAGTGATTTTTGGCTCTTGAAGTGTGTGGATGGAGGCCCAGGGTAAAGCTGGGACCTAGAGGTTACACGAAGAGTTCTTTAATGCATCCCAGGACACACAGGTGTCTCCTGCTCTGGGGGATAACCAGCTATCTGAGCCAGAAAATTCCACTGTGAGAATCCCAGGTTGCCTATCCTTCAGATACTCATTTTATAGAGGGGACCAGCTCAGCTCTGTACACTCCTTGCTTCAGGAAATTATTAATTCTATTGTGCTTCTGTAAAATCAAGAGGCTCCCGAGAGGCTGTTTACCAAATGCAGTTATTATTTTTCCATTTAGCAATCTTTCTATCCCCTTGGTGTGTTTATAATTTTCTCAGATACATTTCAGACTTCATATTGTAAGGAAAAGCACTGGCTCAGCACACGTGTGGTTTGCAAGTAATCACAATATGTGATTTAATTGTTTATATGGTGCTACCTGCTCTTCCCTACTGTTTCAGCTGGAGAAGTTGTTGTTCCTGAAGGCTTACACATGCCCATAGACATATGAAGTAGTTAATTTTTCTTACACTTAGTTAAAGATCATTGAACAACCTTTATAACTCCAGTTGTATTCACTGTTCCATTGGACAACTTAATATAAATTCCTTTTGATTTAAAGGACTTTTTTTTTTCCTATTTTGCTTGTGGGTTTTGGGTTTGGGTTTTTTTCATGTTTTGTAGCTGAAGATTCTAGTGCAGGCTACTAACTCTGTCCCAGAGCTTCAGGCTATGCGCATAGGCCACAAATTTATTGAAATAAAAGTCAATATTTGATAGTTATGGTATTTCAGTGAAGCCAGCATGTCCTTCAGGGTGGTCACATCTTCCAAAATTTTTCTGCTATTAAAGCTGACCAAATTTTGATGGAAAGCTTTCCTTGATTGCAAGCTCCATGGGGTGACATTTCAGAGCATCCAGCCCAAGCTTTCTTAGCCTCTTTCTTCAGGAAGCAAATATCGTTGGTGAGAAATTGCTGAACCTCAGTTATTCCAATTAGTTTAATCCTTATCAGTGTTATTCATTCAACAGTCAATGTAATTCATTCAATAACCTGAAGAAGCAGGTGTTAAAAAAACTCAATGGATCACACTCTAATAGTGTCTTTAAATTCTGTTTCTTGTTACAAAGCAGGACTTTTGGAAATAACAGAAATTGTAAATAACACTGACATATCCAGAGCATAAAATGATTTTAGTTTATAATGGACTCTAATGTTACTATGGTTACAGGCTCAATAAGCTGTTTGTTTGATCAAATATTCCTTTAGGCAGTACTATTAAAACTTTAAGTTTCTTTTTAATAGCTTCTGTTTGTGGTAACACTTGTGCTAGCCCAGCATTTCTGAGGTTTTCTAGTTGTTCTACAGCTTCTGACCATGTTATTCTGCTCCTCCAGTCACAGTATAACACAGCACATCTGTCTCCCTAAGTAAAGATGTTTGGTGCATTTGTTGTCTTGAAAAAGCATGAAAACAATCACTGGGTGGGTGAGCATCCCATTTTACCATTATCTGTTGAACAGAATATCTTCAATAGCTGTGAATTAATGGACTATTTTCAACTGAGGATGCATATAGAATCATAGAATCATTTAGGTTGGAAAGGACCCCTAGGATCATCAAGTCCAACCTTTGTCCAACATCTCCCTGACCCCTAGACCATGTCCCAAAGCACCACATCTACTCATTTGTTGAACCCCTCCAGGGATGGTGACTTCACCACCTCCCTGGGCAGCCTGTTCCAGTGCCTGACCACTCTTGCAGGAAAGAACTTCTTCCTAATATCCCATCTAAACTTCCCCTGGTGTAATTTGAGACCATCACCTCTCATAGTTCTTCATTCTGAACGGCTGGCAAACCTTTTGTTTTTGTTAAGGAAAACAATCTTACTCTCAGCCAGGTGCTATTCTCTTTAGGATTTTTAATAAGGTAATCATAGATCTATAGCTTCAGAGCTGGTTTTTGTCAACAATTTCTGGATCTTTCTTCTTCTTGTAACCTAACCGAAGGACTATTGTTTTCCCAAGAAGAATGAACTCAAGGAAGCTCTTACTACTGTGGCTGAATGATAATGGTAGTGTCAGAAGCTTACTCTATAAACCCCCTGAGGACTTTTGCAAAGATGCACTGCCACTTACTGATAGTCAATTCTAAAAGAATGTCCAGACCTTGCTGGGAGTATCCCTGCATGAACTCAGATGGAGGGTACTTCAGCAAATTCGAGTTGCTATGGAACATTCCCAAGTGTGGAAATGGGCTCAAGAACTGCAGAGAAGTCGCTGATGCTACTCAGCACAGGCTTATCAGTATATAAAAGTCTAGTGTAAAGCCTGTAGTACATAGATGAAAACTCTCCAAATATATTATTCCCTGCTTTCTTTCATCTATTTCAGGTAAATACCAGTTGTTAGCCAACAAATCAAAAGGCATTCAGTACTCTTGTGCCAGATGTGCATTGGTATGCCAGGACAACCTACCTGCAGAGTGTGCTTCATATCTTGTTTTACAGAGCATGGACAGAATAAATTACACAAGGCTTGGTCTGATCTCAGAAATTCATTAGTGAGAATAAATTTTTTGCACAACATCAACACTTCGGAGTGGACCCTTGAGTCTCCTAACACAGGCATGACTAAAAACTCCACAATGCCTTTAATTTTTTGCCAGAATATTGTGATACAATGGGAAATATCTCTGTCTAAAACACAGCTGGACCCTGAAGGCCTCTAAAACACCACTAGCTTGTAATATTTCTAGATAATCAATTAGACAATCTAGTGCTTTTCTTGAAAGATGTTTGGCCAGGAAAAATCAGGTGAGGGGATTTGTTTCACCCTCCCCGATGAAGGTCATTGGCTATTGTCTGACAAGTCAGCAGTAATTAGACAAAACTGCATTGCAAGGCTTAGTAAATAAAGCTGTTCTGCTCTGCACAATCCTGTCTGGCACCCACAAGAAAACAGAGCTGAAATTATGTCTCCATTCATTACAAAAATAGTCCAACAGTAACTCAGAGCTATGGACTGTCTGTTGTTAGTCAATGGTATTGAATGGTTTCTATCTACTGTAACAAATCACTCAACAGTGAAATAAATGGTGGTTGATTGTATGCCAATGGTATATTTAACAGTGCTCTATTGTATTGAATGCTGCTGGAAATGTAACAGGTCTTGATAGGGGGAAAAAATACACACTATTTTTAAAAATAAAATATTGATGTAATTGGCTTTCCCACCCACAGTGCTTCGCAAGCCTAGAAGCAAGAGCAGTTTAAATAGTTTGTTAGAAAAGTTGGAGAGATGGCTTCAAGGCATTTTGAAAATATTCAATTAAAAAGAACAACTATCACAGACATCCTTAGAATGAATTTGCCAATTTCCCTCCACCTCCCCAACAGTTAACAACAAAAATCATCAGAGCATCCTACAGTGCTAAAAGAAAGAATGGAATGGAAATGTTCCTCCTAAAGAAAGTTCTTCAGCAAGGAGGAGCAACGGAGCAACTGAAGCCGTAATCATTCCTCCCTGGCAAGGCCAAACAATGCTGGATGGTTTGGATTTACTGCAAACTTACCCTCGGAGGGTAGAATTTTCCCCCTGCTGTCTTCTCTGCATTTGGCTCTCATTAGGTCATGAGAATACTTTCTCCACCTTCTCTTTTCTCCCCTTTAACCCTGGCATTCTCACTTCTTATAAGCCAACAAGCTGATAGTTGTTGCAAGGTCTCATCTGGTTCAGTGTGAACCAGCAAAGAGAACTTCAAACTTATTTTTACATCTTATTAAATCTTATTTTTACATCTGCTAAATGTCTTTCCTTTCTTACAGCAGATGAACAACACAGCTCCAGATTCATGATAAAGACTTTCCTTCAGAGATTCCCTACAGCAAATAAGAAAGTCATGGGTATTTCGATTGCGATTTGTCCTGGGTGGTCTATGAAGATGTGTATTTTTTCTGACCAAGGGACAGAGCCTGGATGGATGATGTCGTGGGCAGAAATGCATTTACTGAACTGCTACATTTACAGTGAAAAAACCAGCAAACCTTTCTTCTCTGAAAGGTATTCATCAATATTGGGTACCCATACATCAGAAAAACCTCATGTAGGAGAAAGTATTTTTCCCTAGGAGGAAAAATAATAAAAAAAAACAGGACCAACCACAATGGAAAGTTCACCTATTGAAAAGGTTTAAAAAATTGGCAACAACCCTTTTACCTGACTCAGCTGGAGAACAGGGCAGCCTTTAAATGGTTCCTTTCTTCCCACAGTTTGCATTAATGAGATTTTTAGGACTCAGGTACATAAGCTAGAAAACTGTAATTAAATGAACAAACAAATAACAGATAAATGAAAGAATCCCCTTACGTTTCCCATTGTTTTTCCTTTTCAGATGTGAAATAATTAAAACTGTTTCCCATTTATTATTTGCGGGGTCAGAGGGAGAGGAGGGAAGAAAGGAAGTCACATTATTCTGACTGGCTAGGATCAGTTATAAATAAGACGACTAAATCACACTCTACTTTCTAATCCAAGTCTAATTCAAGTAACTGCTCAATGTATACATATATTTTTCAGCTGTACCACCAAAATGCCCTGAAAACACAGAACTGTGCAAAGTATGTGGGACCAGGTGTATATACAAATACTCCCTCCCCTCCTTTCTCTTTTCTGGGCCCCTTACAAATATGTAAAACCATCCAATTATTACAAGAACATATTCAAGAGAGAGAAGACCCACATAAAGTTTTGCAGGATTAATCCTGCATTCTTTGTTGGGAGAGGGAACAAGGTAGTATGTTTAAATAGAATTTTAAAATGAGGATTCATCTTCATTTCTTTATTTTGCATGGCTAAAAATCATCCAAGTTAAAACATTTTTTTTTTTCATCTCAGATAGGTATGTGGTTGTAGTGGGTCTGTCTGAGCTGATTTTCCCCATACAGCCTTCATGCTGCAGTACTGGAAGCCAGAAGGTGTTGNTTGTAACCTATGAGAGAATTATGTTTATCAACATTATTTTTAGATATCAGTGTGAGTCACCTGGATGCCAACAACATAATTAGAATAGAATTAATACAACAACAACCTACATAGTGTCTGATTATATTTCAATCACCTTTTTTTTCAACTCTTAAACAAGTAGCTTCTATTAGTAACATGAAAATGGAGCATGCTGAGCGAAACAGGAACAGCACTTTGCAGATGAGCTGTGGATTCTCAAAGAAATGCTTAAGTTTAGAAACTGCAGAATAGAGAATCAATTTTGCTGTGTGGAGAATATTTAATTACAGCAACATTTCTGCCAAGAATATGACATTCTGAAAACTCCATGAAAAACTGACACCGACGTCCCACCGGGAAGCTTTTTTTTCTGCCCATAAATAGACTGTAGGACCCAGCTATTTTTCGCCTGGGATACTATGAAAGGAGGAGAGAGGAGGTTTGTGGGGATATGCTGTAGTCTGCATTCATTGAGAAGGTAGAAAATATATGTACAACACTTCAAACTGCTCAAAATCAACACAAAAAACCTGGAGGACTTGCCAAGCACACTGATATCTATCCATCAGCTGGAGGAACATTGCAAAGAAGGTGAGAGGATGAGGCACAAAGTCACAGAAATACTCAAGCTATTTCATAAACCACCTGGCTAAGAAGAGACAGTTTCTTCTCTTATTCCTTCTCCATAAAGACTTTTGGGAAGCCTGGGGCCAGCAAGCCTGCAGAGGTGGCACAAGGATGCCAGAGGATCAAGTTAAATTAATATAGTTTCTACATCAGCTCCTGGTTCTGAGAATATTGTTGTTTCCCAATATAGAGAGATGATGGACACGGAGGTGACAGTGGATGGGATGAAGAATCAATCCAAGCAATTCCCAAAGTCAGATGAGGATAGAGAAGGAAAATCAGGAAGGAAACAGCAGCGTGGAATCACACCCTCCCTGGAGTAAACACTAAAAGCAGCAGTAAAGCACAGAGGGATTTTCCTACCCTTTCAAAGAACTTGAAAAAAAAATGAGGACCTGTTAGACACCAGAAGTAACATTTATATCTTAAAAAAACTGTCTAAATGCCTCCTTCAAAACTGTTTTATTTTCAGAATTTTAACTTCCTCCATAGAAGAATTTGGTAGGAAAATTCCACCCTAATCACATTTTATGGTTTTTTTGGTTCCTTTGAGGACACAAAGTACCTCAAGCTCAGATGCTTTGTACATAGACAAATTTAATTTTTATATTTGTCAAGTTTTCTAAATAAAATATTATAATAATTTAGTATGATGAAACATGCTGAAATTTCAGTATGAACTGAGATTTCAGTATACTGAAACATCACTAATAGAAGAAAAGATTCTTGGAGAACTTACTTGTGACACCTTCACTCATACAAAAATAATTCAGTCTCATGGAAATAAGCAAATATAAGCACGATATTAAGTATACTTAACAACAGTTAAAAAGAATATTCAATAATAGACTTTACAAGCAAAGATTATCAGCCTAAACTCAACAGTTATAAAAGGCTCAATTTCTGTATGATTGTACTTCACTAAAATATAAAGGGAAAATATGATCAGCCTCAGGGATTTAAGAAAATAGTTAATAAAAACCTAGTTAGGTTTTTTTTTATGATGAAAACAAAGCCATCTTTCTTAATGGTAAAGACACTGTACTCATTGTAATCAATTTTTGTATAGCTTCTTTAAAGGAAAACTTATTGATGAAGACAAAATTTCATGCAACAAAAAGGGAGAAGTTTAAAAGAAGAAAAGGACTCTTACTTTATAAAGAAAGAAACAGAATCTGAGAAAGATGAATCCAGAAGTTTCTTTGACAGTAATTATTCCCTTTTCAGCTTCGCATGCAGAAAGCATTACTGGAATTTCATTATGATCCCTGTTATTTAATCAATTATGTTGGTAGAGAGGTTAAATTTACTATCAAATGGGAATTAACAGGAATTTAAAAGGGCTGTAGGAGGAACCACAACAATAGGATATTACAGTGTTCTTTATGCAAGCCTGAATTTGAAGAAACCATTCATGAAAACATTTTAGATTGCTACTAATTAATCAGATTGATACATATAGTCTCAAAACCACATCTGACAGCTAATGGTACTTCTCAAAAAGCCTGATCCAAAGCCTATTGAAATCAAAGGAAAGACTCTCATTGACTTTGATTATGCCACACAAATGCAATTCTCATATGTATAGAGTGCCCAGTAAACGATCTGCATTACAACAATCATATTGTTATAACAATATTATTGCATGTTTTTAATGACTAGTCTATTATTTTTAAGATGCCAAGCATTTGCTGAGCAGCCTATACATTTAAGAGACCCATTTGCAGGGCACAATGCAAAGTTAATGAGAGCCTTCACATAGATTTTAATAACTGATTCCATGGGGACTAATTTCAGCACAAGATGCCAAGCATGAATAAGAGACAGAAGGGGTTCCTTTGATGCAAATGTGATCTTTCTTTCAATGTTTTTAAGAATGACATTTTATTTTCCAGAAATATCAGGTTTTTCCACAAAGTGACCCCCTTCTCTTGCTCTTCCTAATTTTTTTATGAAATCAATGCTCTTTCCAACT
The DNA here is from genome assembly GCA_013401335.1 of Brachypteracias leptosomus. Classification (NCBI taxonomy): domain Eukaryota; kingdom Metazoa; phylum Chordata; class Aves; order Coraciiformes; family Brachypteraciidae; genus Brachypteracias; species Brachypteracias leptosomus. Next base: position 111,927 of record VYZX01024257.1, read on the forward strand.
CAATGGAGGGAAAAACAAGTTCTAGGAAAGGTGGAGGATGTTCAGATATCCTTTTATTTATATTCTTTCTTCCTTTCCTTCACCCGTCCTCCTTTTCCTTAATCTTGCACATGGAGAATTCTTTCCTTTTCTATAAAGTAATGATGCTTCCCAGCAGAAAGTCATAATCTTACATTAACCTACTGAGAAACTGTAATATTACCACCCCTTTGCCTAAGGACAAATTAAAGCATATTTAGGAATAACGAATGCAATTTGGGTCAGCTAAACTAAATCAACAGATCACTCCATGGAGGAATTCCACATGAGGTATTTGTGGAAATTATCTGTATGTATTTTAAGGGTGTTGGGAACAACCAGAGTTAAATCTTTACAGATCTTGGCAGTTGTTTGTGATCAATAAGTCTCTCAGAAGTTAAAAAGGACCTCACTTCTTCAGGAAGAAGCTGTGCTTGACTCTACCCCGTAAGTAGAGGGGACTGTTACTGGCATTTCTATGAGATGAATATTGAATAAAGCACTTAAAGTGACAGACAGTAATTAAAAAGATGTAAAAATGGATCGTTCCTACAGCACAACACAATTTTCAGGAGTACACTGCATTTCAGAATCTCCAGTTAACTCAGTCAGCACCAGGCAGAACATCCTATCTACTTCTGAAAACAAGAAGAAGGGAACTGCAAGGTGTTTAGACAACAGTGACATGTCTGAAAATGAACAAAATGAAAGGACCATTAAAAGGATGGTTAAACCTCAGGAGAGAGTCAGTTAACAGATATACACTTAGAATGCTGAATCAATACCAAAATTATGACTTAATATTTCACTCTTCTCCCATGATTCCATATATTACCGTCATATTCAACTTGGTACAGCCTCAGGTAGTTTTGCATAACTATAGACAAAGTGTTTTATAAGTGTCAGTCAGGCAGAAAGATGTTCTGAATGAGGGGGGAAGATCTTTTCTAATTTTTTTTCTAAGCTTTTAATAATCAGCCCTCCACAATGACCCAACACAATGAATGATTTCATTTCCATGTGCCATCAATGACTCGTGCCTGCCTGCTTTCTTTGTATGCCTGCACCGTTAACTGGAATTAAACTGTCATAGGCTTAACATAAAATGTCATCTGCAATGAAAAGAAACGTGCTGTTTTCCTCAAATGTGAAGCTGGAAACACAGGAGTGGTCGCCTGGTATTATTTGCCTAAGACAAGAAGCACAAACAAGCGAACCTTTACTAATTTTTTTAATTTGTCTAGGCTGACATCATCTGCCTATTCCCTTGTTTTCTTTCTGCTGAGAAGGTTACTTCAAGCTTATCACTGGAAAAAACTTTGGAATAAAGCTGTAATTCGGTAACTTGGTCTCTGTTTCCATTCTGTTGCCAAATAGTTCATCATTTCCCCAAATATCTCTGCTGTAAGCAATTTTCACTGCAGCCTTACCTAGCCAAGTACTGCTGAGGCCCAGCCACACACTGTGAACGGTAGTAAGGAAGCTGACTCCTGAAGACTATTCCTACCTGGAAGTTCAAACCAGAGTTGATTTGACTTGCATGCTGACATCCCCAAACCCAAGTGTCTTTCTCCCTTAGTTTATCCCCTTCCCCTTCCCTGCCCCCCCTTTTCTCCTTCCTCACCAGAAGACATCATATGAATCATAGAATAGTTTGGGTTGGAAGGGACATCCAAAGGTCATCTGGTTCAACCTCCCTGCAGTGAGCAGGGACGTCTCTAACTAGATCAGGTTGCTCAGAGCCCCAAATTATGAGTGAATTGCTATTCTACTTTTTGACAATAGAGGAATACAGACAGAAGGGGTTTTCTTGATAAATCCAACTTTTCTATATCCATTGTTGGAAACATGGAATCACAACTTCTCTTATCTTCCACTCCGCTATCTTCTCCCACAATTTTTAATGTCCCATAAATTAGGACCTTTTGGAATATTACATATTAAGCACCATAAATGGAATGAAAGCCCTTTCTGCAC
>VYZX01024259.1:5097-34811 GCA_013401335.1 Brachypteracias leptosomus
GAAGAGAAGATCCTTTTTTGTGCTATTAATATTACCTAGTTTGAAATGTGGCAAATAACCTGAAATAATTTGACAGAAATTAACGCAGGAGTGACATTAAAAGGAAATTTTCTAATTTGAGATCTGACACTATTCCAGTCTTCAAAGTGTTAGTGAATATTTAATGGATCAGACTGAAAGGATGTAGACTGAATTATTTAAGGGTAGCATAAACCCTTGAGTATTTAACCCCTGAATCATTGACATTCATAACTGATGCTTAGTTATTCTGTTGTCATGTTGTTCATTCCCAGACTTGCTTTCACTCTATTTCATTTTTGATTATTAAAGAAACATTGGTCAACACAGTACAGACAAAACTAAATTGATATTTCTCAGATGCTATAACAGAATACTCTAATCCCACTAGCTACCATAATACACTTAAATTAAATTTTCTAAAATATTATAGTATTAAGTAGAAGAAAATAAATCTTAGAGTGGTTCTCATGAGTCTGTAAGGCCATTCCAGACAACACACTTTCTGTTAATGACAGTGCTTGTTCTTAGTGGTGATGTTTGGGGCTTGTGTTGGGGTGAGCCAAATCTTTGTCAAATTGCTGCACTTTCATTATCTCTAATTAATTTATTAGCTGGATATTGGAATTTGACAAGGTAGTTTCTACACTCTGCTTAGAGAAATGCTTAATAAAATGCAGTCCTCTGTGTTGTACATGGTGAATAACAAATACTGAGTAACTAGATAGTGTATAGACAGGAGTTGCTTTGGTTATGCTTTTGCGTTGTCCCTGAACTAAGCATCACAGTGTAAAGTGGTTTTGAGTTCCAGACATAATAATCCAAGTATATGAACACATCTAGGTACTTGTAGATCGGGATCTTCTCATCTTAAGGCTAGATTGGATATACAAAACCAGTGTGGTAAAGTTTGTGTCCATTCACACTGACAGTGTAAATCAGTCTCCCATCTACAGCATTAGCTCACTGTGATTTTTGAATTCTCAAAGATTCAGATATTTATTCTAAAAGGAGAAACCATATAGGAATGCAATTTAACCGATTGGGCCAGATCCATTGTTTAGCAGAGCTGTCTTTGGTACTATTTGGTTGGAAGTGGGGGCAGAATGAATTTGAAGCTGTCTGTATTATTTCTCAGTGGTTGGGCTAGCTGAAGTGCATACCCTGCTTTTGTGTGACATAGCTGTTGATGATTCCAAACGCCTGTCCAAAAAGGCAGCTATTACCAGAGTGTAAACCTGATCCCTATCCCTTTGCCTCTTTGTTCACACCCTGTCAAAATTTATGTCGCAGAAAGGTTTCTAACTTTTTATGGTTTGTCTTCGTTATCCTATGATTTTGACTGGGAATTCCCACAGCATTCACAAAAGCATCAAGACTTGCCAATACTGTATAAGGAGAGAAGGAGGTAATGAAAGCTAATTTTTGAATGAAACTTTAAGAGTGAACATATGAAGCAACAGGAAAATTGGGTTACTTAAGTTGTTCAAAGGTTTGCTAAAAGCCATTGGATAATGCTAGATTGCCTTATATGTCTTGAATGTTGGTATCTGAAGAATGACGTATTTTAGGGGTTAGACTCATATTCTGACTGAAAAATATCTTGGTCTACAGCATTATTCAATGTATATAACTATAGCTGAATGCAATCCAAAAATATTAGATCCAGAATTTACTGTTCTTTTTCTTACACAATGACATCATAGTGTACAAGTAATACATCTGAACAGCACCAGTATTTTTTCAGTGAATTAAGAAGTCATCAATGTGAAGTAAGACTTTATCTCTCGCCTCATAGAGTTGCTACATGTAAGAAAACTAATGGTTAATGGCTGTAAAGCATAGCTAGTTAATTCATTCTCTTCCCCACCTACACATAATGAAGCACTGACATTTGATTTCTTGAAAGTCTGTCCTTTCTCTAACCCTGCTCCTGTCTTGTTTTCTGTTTCCAGAGGCTGCAGCCTTGTGAGCTGCTGTAATGTCTATCGGTGTAAGTCGTGTTGAAAGACCAAGGCTTTGATAGCTAATGTTAGTAACGTAAATTGAAGAGAAACATGAGATACACAGAAAATTGTATAGATCCTATTGCCCAAGTGAAGGGGAGCCACTAATCTCAAGGCTGCCATCTCCAAATGAATTTTTCAGATTAGCTGCTCAGTCTTTTGTTGTTGATGTTGTATCGACTAAAATACTAGTTGTACTTTTTTAATGAATGAAGCGTGCAGTTAAATGTTGCATACTGACAAAGCAAAATAGACTTGCAGAAGTGGAGGGGTGAGGGAGGAGTATAGCATATTCATACCACACTCAGCTGTCTCGCCCCTTCCCCTTCAAACAGAGCAGTTAAATGCAGCCTCAACTTGACACGTACAAGCCAGAGTCCTGACATTTCTGTTTTCCCCCTATTCTTTGTAATTACCTCTGTCTCAGGCTAGATTTTTCTGTGGATGACTAATAAATTCTTATTCATCGGTTGGGTTAATACAAGGAGGGGACATTTACACTTCTGGCTTATGGTAAAAAAACCCCAACATTGTGAGCCCATTTATATACCCAAATTATAAAGGCATTATGTTTTAAGCCAAGAGGAATGATTTACAGAACTTGGGGAATAATAGCTGAGCATTGACAACAGTAGGTTATTAACAGCTTCAAGGTGAGGAATGTCTTTTTCTTTGCCTGTCTGTAAAATAAGGGTATGCTTTCTACCTAAAAAGGCAGTTGGGATTAAACAGTCATTTCAATCAGTAGGACTATGAATACTACTGCTGCACTTCATGTTCCCATCTTGATGTCTGGAGAGCTTCAAGTACAACTGGCACAGACATTCATAAGATCAAGGTCAAACTGTCTGCATAGTAAATGATGGAAACTACTAATTCACCCACAGATGTGGCAGCAGAAATGACTAATCTTTATGAAGTTTATCGATACATCTGAGTATTTGAAAGACTTAATTAATTACAACACAGTGAATCCTGCATTAAGTGTCCTTCTTGAAGGTCTTTAATAGGTAGTTCAACACTAGGGCTTGTGTCTATGCTGTATGCATATAAATTAGTTTTCCAGGTTTGCTGCTTTCAGGATGATGCAAGAAAAGACATAACTTTACTTAACTGCAGGTGAATCCATAGATATTCAATCCATAGTTTTTACTACTCTAAAGTTAGTTTCTGTAGGCTGGTAGCTAAAGTCTGACACATTGTAAGGTGTTTTTGCAGACCCTGCCTTTAAAAATAGGATTAATATGCAGTTTTTGAGAAGTTCACTGTTGGCAGAATAGTTCTATTGAAGTTGAAAATGAGTTTACCAATTGATTTCTATAGAAAGACTAAGGCCCATGGTAGGAATTTTTGAATTTATGAGGAATGTTTCTAAAAGCTTGCCCACCAATATTATGTTTAGAGTAGCATGTCATAATGAGACCTTCCCCTTTTGACAGAGTTCCCATTTATTCATCATGACAGAGCTAGGCAAAGAGCATACAAATGACTTCTTAAATATTTTAAGCAATGATTAAAAGCAGATTTGGACATCAGACTACACTGATACTCATGGGTTGCATGTACCTACAATAAATTTTTGGAAAAATGTTGATGTAAAAGTAAGCTTAATGAAATGATTCATGGGCATTGAATGGAGAGGGAACTTTGAGAAGTCTGTCTTAAAAACTGTCAAAGGTAGTCCAAGATATCTTCAAATCAGGCCAGCTTTCTGAATTTCCATCAGTGAAACTACTGATGGTGAAACGCTTGCCATCTGTCTGTAGAACAACAAGTAATTGATGTGATTTTCATATATTTTCATATAAATGCAGGCATGCATTTAAAGCTCACTGACGTTAACAGCAAGACTTCATGTGGGACTTTCTTGTTTCCTGAGCCTTTCTAATCACTTATGATTAGAAAAAGAAAAGAAATTCAGTAAATTGTTTGCTGTTGCTCATTGATCTTTTGAAAAACAGAAAGCTTTTGATGCACTATATATACATTTTTTGAAACAGCAGCTTTATTGAAGAGACTTGGGTAGAGCTCATATCTAGGTACTGGACAGGGGTTGAGAAGGTGTTCACAAGAGGTATTCCCAAAGGCTTGGCAGGGGTTGGTACTTGTATGGAGGGCACCTTTTTCTATACATCTTTGAGTCTCTAGGACTTGGCATTTCCCTCATCATTGGTACCTAGATGTGTGAGGGATATGAAGTGAGATTCTGGAGGCTTGTAGTGATGCATGATTAGGATTTTTTTTGCTACCGTTCTGATATTGACCTCAATACTCTTTTAACTGTATTAGTTATGTTTTAGATTTGACCTTCTGAAAAGATTCATTTGCCAAATGAAAATGAGTGGTGCATTTGTCTGATGGATGAAATGAGAGCTGTATAATATTTTGTTTTCACGTGCAAGCTAATTTGTGACAGGGGTGTGGACATAGCTCTGGAGAGGTTCTAATCCCTGCAGTTTAAATAAGGTATTAATTATAATCTTTATTCTCATCTACACTTCTGTTGTGTTACAACTGTGTAATATTTCATCATCACATTACTGGGTCAAGCTAAATTGTATCAATCTTATTTGATGTGATTTGTCCATATAATGCAAATACAGCTCATGTGGGCATATTACATGAAAAAAATTGAGGAGGGGTAGAAAAAGTGTGATTTGAAGCATAGTAAAGTGGGCAGGTGGGCTCAAGTTTATTTGGCTTATTAAGACATAAATAACAGAAGGGCAACAAAATTATTTTTATTATTCCAAAATGCACAACAGACAATATGGGTGTTTTACAGATATATTTTGAAAACACATATTTTTTCCATACTTTTTTACTACAAGCTATTCTGGTTTGCAATTTGAATTCAAAATTCCTTCATCCAGAATGGAATAATTCCTGATAGGAATAATATGCTCAGTGAAGTCAGCTCATGTTTAAAAATGAAATGAATGAGAGGCAATTTGATTTACCTATTTTTTCACTTTTAAAACTTCACTAGACAAAAGAAAATGTCCATGCAGATTAACCTTATAAATAAAATTAATAGAACTAATATCTTTCAGTAAAAAAGCTAAAAATGAAATAAGTTAAAATATCTATTATCTATTGTAAGAGAGATCCAGAGTAACAGACAAACTCCCTTTAAATAAACATGTCTGTAAGGGTCTCAAGAGCAGATGTGTCAGGCAACCTCAAGAGGTCATCTACTCTATCCCCTTGCCCTATGGCAAATTAATTTTGAACCTGTTAGGAACGACAGAGAGAATGTGTTTTTGAAGACCTATAGTGGTCGCTGCTTCACAGACCCCACTCTCTTCCTTCATTCCTCCCTTCCCCAACCCCCTGCCCATTTCAGTGTCTAGCTCTCTGTACCTTTTGGAAGATTTGCCAGTGACTACTCTGAATCTTTCATTAGTTGTTCTGTTCACTATGAACATGGAGAACCGACTGTTCCTTTTCTCTTTGTAACAGTCTTCAAGCATGTAAAAGGTTCCATTAATTTCTGCCCCCAGTGTAACCTCCCATAAGCAAAACAACCACATTCATTTAAACCTTTTTTTCTAAGCATTTTTTAGGCCTTGCTCCATTGTTGTTATTTTTCTGTGGATTTTCTTCAGTTTTTCAATGCCTTGAAGTTCTGTGTCCAAAGCTGGCAATAGCTCAGCTGAGGCCCTTATCTTGAACTGGGTGGTGGAAGCAGGTTGTGTCTTGTAGGCTCTACTCCTGACATTCCCACTTTTCCACAGCAGTGTGATACTGTTGACTTGTCCTTAGCTCGTATAACCCCCAAGTGTTTGGTGCTGAACTGCTGCTGAACCAGTTGCTCTCCGTTCTGTGTTTGTGGGGGTGATTGCTTCTGATGCAGAGTAGTATCTTTTCATTTCCCTGGTAGGATTCAATTCTGTAGGTTTCAGATCATTTTCCCATTCTGATTCAGTCAGTTCTCCAGCTTGCTTCCAGACCATCCCAGCTTCATGTTGGCCATCGCAGAATTAGATTGCTGCAGAACTCTATGAACTTCCATTCTCAGAAGGGACTACTGTGACCTGCTTTCAAGGCATGTTATCACACCATTTTGCACTACTGGGATCAGGTGCCTCTAGATTCATCCCTGAATAATTTGTGAGATTCCTATGTTAAATAGTGTTTAAAAAATTCTCATTATTACATTCTGTTGCATAATGAGAGGAAATCCAGGCTTTCTGCTATGTGGCAAAATTTTCAGGATTGTTTTACTGATTTAGGATATGTTTACTCAGATGAACATAGACAGCTGATGACTCTTTTTTCAAGTTATCCAGGTATGAAGTAGAGTTCATGTTATTTGTGTTATTATGGCACTGAGCCTGAGCTAACAAGCCTTACGGAGAAAACACAAGAGTACAAGTGACATTCAATATTTGAACATAGATTTTGGCTCTTAAATAAACATGCTGTTGCTATTTACAAAGTGTAATGACTATATGAAATATTTTGCCAAAAAGAAATCATGGTCTCAGCTGAGAGAGGTTTACAGTCCAACTGATAGAAAGTGAGTGCACAGATGTTGGCTGTAAGAAAACAACAAATAAGTGCGTTCTGAGGAGAGATGAAAAGCAGGGGATAATAAAGACTTGGAATTTGGTAACTTTTTGAAAGCATAGAATAAGCAAAGTGAACTAGGCAGTGGAAATCCAGGGATATAAAGAATGAGGGTGTAGTAAGAAGAGGAGGCAACGCCAGAAGGAATCGGAAGCAGCGTTCTATAGATCTATGCAAGTGATTTTAAGGAAACTGATGGGATAAGTAGAGAAGGCCTGAAGAGAAGTTTAGTCAGTAGCTCTCCATTTCAGCCTTAAAAATCTTTGTTTCAATCTTGGCAGTTTCTAGATAGCCTTGCCTATTGTCTTCCTCTTAAGCCCAATCAGTACCTTTATTGAGAAGTGAACACTTAAAGCCAAACTGCCATCTCAGGTACCCTTCATTGGCTGCTCCCATTCTGACTGAAGGAGCAGTAGGCTGGCCCCAGTCCCCGCACGGTGCAGTCGGTGCTGTCGGTGTCGCAGGTCTCACAGTGGCACTCTGTAGCTACTGGGTATGAATACAACGATTCAGGGTGGGCACCACAGCCAGGGATCTTCACCGTTTCATACACAACCTCTTTGAAGGTGCATGTTTGCTGAACAGATGATACTGGTGGATATTTATATACTGGATCCTGAAAATTACAAGAAGGAAACACCTCGTTTGAAATTTGTTATGGGTTAGAATGCCAATTTCTTTTATAAAATAAAGGACCTGATTTGAAAATTCATTAAACTGGTGGGAAAATCCCACTGAGATCAAAAGGATTTGGATCACACTTGTCTCATTTCATCTAGATTCTTAGATTTCTCTTTCCAGGACTGATTTGGCAAATTTGTGCCAGACAATCACCAGACAATCTTGCAGGTCAGTTGCTTGATTCTTTAGATTATTTGGAAAAGTAGAGGAGTCTACATAGTGATGGTTGCTTTGTTGCATCTGTTTGCAACCACAAATTGAACACAAAAAGTGTAGACCCAGATCCATTTCATCTCTAGATATATGATATAATGCGTGCAGCCAGTTAAAGACTGAATTTTACTAACATCTTCTTGCCCTTCCCTTTGTGGTTCCAACTGGCTGTGTATCTACTTTCCTGTCAAATATCCCAGCAGTTACTTAACTTGTTCTTTAACAAGGCTTGTCCTGCCTACGTGTTCATTACGGACTAGAGAAATGGGTTATTCGTACATCACTTGGAATATTTAATTCTGGTGCCTGAAATTAAACTTAAGATCCTCACCCTTGTGAAGCAGTATCCTGAGCACCACGTGGCATTCACTGTAATGCAGAATTCACATTCTTCTCTTTCCACTGCTATGGTGATATTAGTGAGCTGACAACTATTGCAACAAATTGCTTTCCAGCAAAAGAACAGCACGTAACAATTGAGTGTCTTCATCCTGTGTATAAATACAAAAAATACATCTATACTGGAGAAACGTATAGTTATTTTTAACAGGAAATACAGAAAGGGGGAGAAATTGAGTCTTTGCATTGTCCTGAAGTGGTTCTATAATAGCAATCTTTCAGAAACTTCAGTGAGAACATAGGATAAAGCCATTAAATAGATCTAGCTGTATATTTACTGTTAAAGGAGTTTGATTTTTCATAAATGACTGAAATGGCATGTCAGCAATCTTTGTAGAATAATAATAGCAGAGTACCATACCACTTTCAATGAAATATTTTTATCTAAGTTTCTGTACAGAGAATGTGTCCTGTCTCTAAGGAGAAAGAAGCAAGGGAGAGAAAGAACAAAGAATAATCTGTTTTCCAGAAGCAATTAATTACTTACAGCGTTAACGATTTAAAAAAAGACTTCTAGATCAGGATCTGATGAAAACTTACCTGTATTCTACTTGGCTTCCTGGTAGTACCTGTATTCTACTTGGCTTCCTGGTAGTAGCTGTAGTGAAAAGCAAGCCCTATGCTTACCTTTTATACTGAGTCGTGTGTAACTTATACCTTGAGGATTTACAGTGTATTAATGCAGCAAGCATTAGTTTGGTACTTGGTGAAAGCGGATTAATGTTCAGCCAGACAGTGAGATCAAGCCTTGTTAAGAGGAAGAAAGAAAAGCAAAACACACTCAGGAAGCGATGGTGAAGGTTACTGTCACAATGGCTTTTTAGAAGTTGCACTGGATTTGATTCAGTAGCATTTAGCAATAGGTGAACCTCTCCACAATTTGAAAGAAGGCTGAGAAGCCTGTTTTTGGAAAAGAAAAGGTTCAGGTGTTTCATCTGTGTTTTATGTCAGCCCTCAAACTAATAGGCTTGGGGGGCAAGCTGGTTCTCTGGTAATTCATAGTGGGGACATTGCTAGAGTGTTTCTTGGCTAAGGAGCACGTCCCTGAGTTTTTCAGGGTATCAATTGTAATTGCTTTTCTCTGAGGTCTTACCCAGTGAGCTACGTGTGTACTTGTTTATTGACCTGTCTTCCAAGAAAGCTGAGAGCATGAGTTTTGTTAAACCATGAGTAATGCCACTTCTGTTAAGCATTTGAAATACCACTGTGGTTGTTCCAAATGCAGATTTCTAGCCCATTATATGCAGTTCCTGTCGCACAGTCATATTTTTTTAACTTATGTAAAGGATGTCTGTATTGTGGGAAGGGAGCTATAAAGGTGACATAATGAGGCTCCAGATCTGTGTTTTCTATCAGTGATCTCAGATCAAGTATTGCCATGTTATAGGGAAAATGCTAGTGTTTTTAACAGACAACCAGCAAACTCAACTTGAGCACATTCCCTAGTTTGTTGTGTTAATAAAAGATTCTGTGGATAGCGTTCCCCTGCTTTTCCTGCCTTTTTCCTGCCTTCAGAAGTTAGTGATACGTGCCTCTTCACCAGAACAGTGGCAGAGAAATAACTTCATTGAGCTTCACGTATCACTTCTGGGGAAAATGACTCACAGTAGCGCCGTGTTTACCATCATCTGCCCAGGACAGCCAGTCTTGCTTTGTTATGACTGTTCTGTTATGGTCAGTCTGACTTTTACAGAAATCCATCCACAAGAGAAAACTGGGCAAGGACATACAGTTTAAAGCATTTTATCATGAGAAGAAATTCTCACTGGCTATTAGTTGTCCTGCAGACGGGATACTGAAAAAAATGGCTTTTACAAATGAGCCCTTAAGTGTCTCATGCCTTCCTGTGGTCCTGCAGGCTGGCCATCTGTTCCAGTTTGCATCCAGTCTGCAATACCTTAATTTGATAATGAATTTCCTGTCACCAAAGTTAGAAAGCAATCCACAATTTTTCCCTAGACATCTCCTGTAATAACAACTCTGTTCGAATGAGAACACAGCTCAATTAAATGTATAAAGATGTCAAGAAAGCAGATATCTTCCTCTTCGCTAATATAAACTCTGATCATTTGATAGTGGCCTTTTCTGTCAACAGTCTGTCTTCTCAGGGAAGATTCTCACTTGCTGTAAATCACTAATTACAGAGATGCTGGACAAGAGCTGATTACAATTTGTTATATCCCTACTGGGAATCTGGCCTTTGCTAAGCACTAATTTATGCAAATTGAATAAAAATAAACTTCATTTGAAAAGGACAATACAGAAAATATCTAATCTCTCAGTTGCAGTGATCTGTCTTGTGGTTTAAGGAAGTCAGGCACCTTCTGAAACCCATAGTTTCACAAGCAGTGCAAGTTTAGCCCCTGCCATGCTGTTCCTCCCCTCCCCTCGTTCCTTCTCTGGTCCACTCAGCCTCCTCACTTGTGCCAGTGCAAATTAGGGAAATCATTGTGATTAAAAGGAAAAAACCCAACCCAGCTGTCTTTTACAGCATTGTTAATCCATAGCAATTTGTTCCACAATGCAATGAACAGCTGTAGCAGTGTGAGTGATGGGATTGATTGGGGAGGGGGAATAAGAGGGCAAGTTACCAGGAAATGCTTTACATGTGTTCTCACTGACGAGCTCAAGAAGCCACATTGCAAACACAATACAAACTTTTCAACAGGAAGTTTTTGTCCTGCACTGACTTCAGGGTCATTTGTTTCTGTAATCATCAGTTCTAGGTTGGTTCTCCAGCTGTCAGCTCTGCTAAATTCGTTGGGTGAGTATATGAACATGCATTTTTAGGGTAGCAGGAAACTACAAACAGAAATCATCTAACCACCGGTCTATCACCTGAGGAGTAGTAACTTGGTGAGTTGTTACTTGATTGATTTTGATTTTATTCCCACACCTTTTAAATTACTTTTCATGATGGGCAAGATGCTGTGTGAGTACATGTTTTTCTAAGATTATTAGCCATACCCCTGGGAAATGTTTATATGCTAACTGTATCATACTCCTTCAAGTTTATATTCCCATTAGATTAAAAAATGTTTATGGTAGCTGTGAGGGTGTGGGAAAAGAATGGGAGATTGGAGAGGAGGATTGTAAACACGCTCAAGTGACTTGCAGCTGGGCTGTTGAAAAACACAGATATCACACTAGTTGCTCAGCTTTGTGTGCTTGATGAGCAGAGTATCCGTGTTTAGATAACAGGTCTGTGAAGGACTCAAAGGCACGTTATCAAACACAGGGCAGGAATCTTAAATGTTGTGGGAAAGATCTAAGCACAGTGGAAAACTACACCTGCAGGAATCCTTGATACCCAGGAGAAAGCACCAGATTCAAAATCTTTTGCTGTCCCTCAAGGCCCGAGCTCCACGGTGCTGGTGTCCCCACCTGGGAGCCTCGACCCGGGGGCTGCTGCTGAGATCCCCCGGTTCATTTCAACCCTGGTTTTGTGGTTGTTCCTGCATCCTGCCTGTGCAGCTCACACAATAACAGGGGGAATAATAAAAGAGGGGAATAACAAATGTTATTTATCCAGAAAGCCATGATTTTTACATATATGTGAACATTATATGTAGGTTCTGTTGTTGAATTTTGTATCTACTTGAGAAATAAAAATACTTGCCATTTAAAACAGTTTATACTTTAATTTAGGGAATAATGTCAGAGGGAAGGGGGCTTCATAAGCTACAGCAGCTTTAAAGTGTTAAGTAGTGGTTGTCATTATGCCTCTAGGCTGGATACTAGGTGTTGCCCAGGTTGTCAGAGAGGAGTTATTAAAGCCATGCTTCTGCAATTCTGTGGTGGTTTAGCCTAGGAAAATTAAAAGATGGTGTAGCAAGTCTATGCAGAAAGATTCAGACCTTTGTGTGCTCTACTAGCTCTTGGAGCTAGCAGAGCAATTCACAGATCTGGAATGTCTTTGCAAATGGCTGTTTTCACTGGGACAAAGCAGTCTCAGGTTCTTCCTCCACCTTTCTAGGTTTAGCTTATTAGTGGGTCCATTGTGCAGAATCCAAGCTCTAGCAAGCCCAAGGGGCTTGAGCAAGGACTCAAGTTGCTGCAGAATCCTGTAATTGCCTTGTGATTGAGAATGGAAGAGTTGGGTTGGAACACTTAATGGTCAGGACCTGTCAGTGGAGGTTGCTGTCTTCATATTGAAATGAGTGGAGAAATTTGGCAAATGCTGTAACAGAACATCTGGTCTTCAACAAAGACAGGGAGTTGGTTCATTGTAGTACAGGTAGTCCTGGAGGTGAAGACTCTGCAGCTTTTGAGCAAGTCATAGTGGGCAGCAGATTCATGTGGCTGTGTTAACACCTCAGTGGCATCTCAGGGAAATGAAAGGCTTCTCTGTATCGCTATTTTTTTGTTTTCTGTGGCTATTTCCCTTGGACTGTTTATTGTTGTAACCCAGCAAGCTATTGGTAATGCTGCTGCCACAAGAGAGCACTTGCTTTGCTCTTTCTGATCACGTCAACTAGAAGTGCTGTAGCACATTCTGCTGCTGTTTCTCTTCTAAGCAGTAAATGCTCTGTTTCTTCTGCTTGTGGGGGTTTGGTTGACTTTTTTTTTTCTTTTGGCAAAAGCATCTAGTACAGAACTGTGTTTCTTATGCATCCTAAACTAAGGACATTTCTTCGAGAGGTAGTGGTAAAACTAGCAATTCTGTTACTGCAAGTTGTAAATCTGCCTGTGCTTAAAGGAAGGTAGATTAGATCTTTCAGAGAACTTCAGCATCTATCAAAGTGCTATTGGGAAAATTGGTTATATGTGTGCAACTCATCCACCATGAGTAATACATCTGACTCGGTCCTGATGTATTGAACCTTCTAGTGGAAAAAATACGTCTGATATAAAATACAAATATTATTTGTAAATTATTTCAGCTGCAGACTAGCTTAGCTTCTAATATTTTCTTTCAAAAGGACTGTCAAGGGATGCAGTTTTAGCTTTGTTAAATTCGTGGTTGTGGTTACATGGTTTAGGTCTTGTTATGTAAGTATGTCTGTGGATAATAGTTTCTGCATCTTAAAGCTGTCTCTCATTGAAAGTATATCTCAAGGCATGTTTATGGTGCTGAAGCCCTATGGCTTTAATTTAAATTTCTATGGGTTAGAGCAGAATGAAGAGTTGGGTTTCCTTTCTTAGCTGTGGAGTTGTGCACTTTGATGCCCTCATACTGAATATAATATGTGCTTGTGTCAAGTATCTTCTGCACGCAGCCTGTCCTGACTGAATACCCTTCTTCTCCTTTTGTTTGTCCAAGTGTTTTCCTGCACAGGTCCAAATTTAACTGGAGATATTTACGGCAAAAGACCTTATTGCTGCTACCCAGTGTTTGACTAAATTGATACCCTTGAAGTACACAGATTGCAAATTGCTTCTGAATCTGTGCTCCAGGACTCCCTGTGCAGGGCTGGTATTTCACAGCACAGCAGCACAGGCCTGTGTTAAGTAATTTCACTGCAGTGTTGTCTTTCCTTTTGGTTGTTGTTGGGTTTGTTGCTCACTACTGGTGGGAGAGGACTTTTGCATTGCATTACCCCTCAATGTGCCTTTGGGTTTACTGTGATCCTTATTAAAGTCAACAGGGAGACCCTCATTGCCTTCAGTGGTAACTGCATTGGGTAGTTGGTCCCTATTGTTCAGAACAATTTTTACTGATGCTGTTTTAATTTGAGACCATGTATTTAGTAGCATAGAACTTTAGAAAGCTTTTGAGATACTAGTTTTCATTACTTGGAGCAAAGGTTATACATCCCATATTTTCAAATACCTGTACAAGCTGATACTCTCTTTAAGTCTTGTGGAAATCCTGCCTGTATTCAACAGCAGCAGAAACTAATCCTTCTGAAAAGTGTGTAATAAATACAGAACAGTGCAAGGAGCAATACAGATTATTATGTTAACATCATTGATTTATTGTCTCACATGATATAAATGCATTCATGCCTGATTTTTTTACCATATTTCTGAATATGTAAACCATCTGCATTTTCTTAAAACCTTCAGCTGTTTCCTCTTGCAAAACTACAGTGTGGTCTTGCCTTCTGACATAAGATCGTTTGATAACTGCAGTGGTATCTAGTAGTAAATGTATGTTAAGATTCTGCTTAAGACTAAATGAAGTTTAAAAATTGTATGTTTGTTAGGAATACTTTTTTTCTTTTTTTCTTTATCATTCTTTAATTTTACCATCTCACTTGGCTTCCAAGTATATTGTTTTTCTGATGAATTTTTTTTTTTTTTTTTTAATAGGAATGCCTTCTCTGTGTGTGAATAAGTAGAAGTTTTGAACCTGTGACTGTCCTGGAGCACTCTTGTTTTATTTTAAGCTTTCTAGGTACTGTATCCCCAAAGTGGGGTCATTTACTCGATGTGCAGAGTGCCAATATAACACACAGAGCACAGGTATTTTATTTAGTTCATGTTTGCACAAAGATGGGTGCTTGGTGTTAATTCCACAAAGCTAGCACACCAGCATTCTGTATCACCAGTTACTTATACACAAAGTTTTAATTAAATACATGGGCATCATTATTCACCTCTCTGATTGGTTAAAACAAGCTCGCTTGCTGTGTAAATCACTGCACACACTCTGTCTTTTGTTCTTCTGAGGCAGAGATGTGCTGTGGGCAGGTGGTCTGTGAGTCGGTGGTCGTGATCTCCCCTTGCCACCTTCACCTTTAGTTACTGTAGATCTTGGCTGACTTCATGTTTCTTTTGGCAATTCCTCAGTTCCCAGTGCCTTTTGGGGAGGATCTTTCCTTTTTATCAGTCTTTTCAAGCTCTTCTTCAAAGGCTTAGTTGCTAACTTTCCACAGTTCATTGATAAAAGCAGATACTTTGCTATTTCTTAGCTCCTTCTCACCACCAGATCATGTTTCACAAGGCCATGGCAACTCTTACTTTGTTATTTTGCTAATTGGAAAAATTCCTTACGTGCTTGTTGAAAAACAGTAGTTGTACTGATAATACAGAACAGGAAGGCATCTTAATGGACTTAACAAAATAGATTAGTCATATTAGAAAAGAGCTGACAAAGCAAGGGAGAGATATGATGGACAATATGTTAAAAATCATATATCCAACTGATACATAACCTGCTAGGGTTTCCTTTTTATGTGAGCAGTTCTTGGGTCTGTATGGGATTGATGTCATGCTGTTGACAGTGAAAGTGCAGAAATATTTCTATGAGGATGCTAATTGAAGAAACTAGAAGCAGGGCTGTGAGGTTGCATCTGATACGGTTCATTATGGTTTGGTTTTGCTGGTCTTGCACAGACTACAGAGACATGCCCAGCTCTGTTTACTCTAATTCAGGTGGTGCCTGTGTGGAAAGAAGGAGCTGTGTTAAATGGTGTCATCTTTGTCACTGAGCAGTAGACTGACTTGTGACTCATGGGTTATTAAGCAGGAGAGCAGTTTGATGTGAATGGAAGCAAAACTGTCTGAGAGAGGAAGACCAGTTTATTTTTAAGATTTTCATTTCATTCATAAAAGATAGCCCCAAAGTTTCAAATCCTCCATTGAAGGAAAGCCTTCTCATTTTTCAGTTGCTTCAGGTAACTGTCTTTCTGTCTCAAGTTCCTGTCTGCTGAAGCTGGGGCATGCACGTGGTCTGCCAAGGCAGCTGCAAACCCTGGAAGCACTGGGTTCCCCAGCCTTGAAATGTAGTCTCCTCAGCAACCCAGCCTGGTAGGCTTCTCAGCAGTCAGATGAGAAAGCTGGCAGGAAACCTAGGGTTCATAGAATTGTCAGGGTTGGAAGGGACCTTAAAGATCATCCAGTTCCAACCCCCTTGCCATGGGCAGTTCATGTGCATATTCAGTTTCACTGAACTTCATTGAAATCATCTTTTGTCGAGTAAGTTTTCAATAAATTTTAAATTCATCATTTGCTATTTTTCTACAGAAATGGTACATTTTGGGAAAAAATGTATCAGATTTTCAGAGTTTCAGAGCATAATGATCTTGGGTTACTGAGAAGACACTTACCTGCATTCTCTTCAAACATATTAATCAGGAGCTGACTGAATTTTGAAATCTAAACCAACATGAAAAACAAATAAACATATCTGAGTATTTATTTGAAAAGTCAAATTCACTTTAGTTGCATTTGAGTGCTTTGGTACTACATACCCTTCCTGACAGTAAATGCTTGGGGAAAGGCTGAGATCCTGAGCTTCACTGACACAACTTGCTGAGTGGCAAGCCCAGCAATTTCTGAGCTAGAAGGCCTTCTGATTTTCTTTCTTGTCAGTGTTTGCAGCAAATATAGGCAGAGTCTATCAATAACAACATTTACTTTTTTTTTTTTTAAACTTTCATATAAATAATGCTCCAAGACCTAAATACTAAAGAATTCCTTGAGTCCAAAGGACAAAGGCTGCCATTAGTAGTTTGTGTAAGGAATGATTGCATTTTTTTTCCTAAGTAGCTTGTTTCACTTCTCTGTCACGTTCAAATTTTGTTAAACCTAGCAATAAAGATGACAATGTTTCAGACACTTAGAAATTCATCAGTATTTCTGTTACGTTCTGTAACCATGCTGAGAAGTTGAGCAAGCATTTGTCTATTGTGGGTTTTAGAAGAACTTCTGCAAAACTGTGCATGTCTTCCAAACCAGAAAGTTTGGCAGGGCTGTGCCTTGTTCACACGTAGACAGTGGCACCTGCTAATTGTTTTCAAGCTCCAGCTATGATATGGAACAGAAGGCTTGTTTGAGTCTTGCTGGCAGTGTGCACTGGTAACACAGCTTGGGCTGAACAATCCAGCACACTTGGATGGGAAGCCCATCTTACTTGGGTGGCTAAATAAAGTCTTAGGCTGAAGGTGTCTGACCCATATCCTTTTTTTCAAGTGGAGTAATTTTAGGTCAAATTGCTTAAGAAAAACAGGTTGAAAAGAATGCATACAGCCATAGCCACCTGCAGCTGTGATTTTTACATTTTATCTGACCAGCTGTATCTATGATATTAATGACTTTTAAGTATTCTAAACATTTTAAAAAGATTTTTTCTGAGCAGTCCTGTGGAGTCTTTATTCTAGGGCACAGAACCACTATTACACAGAATATAGGGTGCTGAAGTTGTTCTGTGAGCTGGAGGAGTTTGTGATCAGATTACAAATTTGCAAAGAAATTTCATGAATCTACTGCAGGTATAAGTATTGCAGATATTTCCTTTAATGAGGAAACAGATCTGAAGCTTAAAGAAAAAGCTTTACAGCTCCCAGCCCAGAATATAGCTCAATAAAAACAAAAAACCAAATCTTGTTTGTTAGGTTGTATTACCAGAATGTTGAAATAAAACCCCCCAGGCATTGTATTTGGCTACATTCCTGATGAAGCTGTATTTTTCCAGACATTTGCAATAATTTAAAACCAGAATACTTATTCTTAAATAAAGCAGATAGAAAGCTGGCAGGTTTAGGCTTGAGCCTGGTTGCTTTGTATGGCTCAGCCAGGGTCTGTGGTTACTGTTGTCAGTGAAGGATGTAGCTCTTTCCTTTCCCTCCTGCTCTGCCTTTCTTATTCACACCATAGAAATGCCACTGGTCTTATGCAGAACGAGTCCCAGGCACAAGCAAAGCAAGCTGTGGCAGGGTCTTCTGGGGGGAGAAGAGACCCGGGGTCCTGCTGCCCCACTTGCTTTCTTATGGCAGAAAAGCAAAACTACTTGACAACTGGAGTCTCAAGCCAGAGTCTTGGCCAGACTGACATCAGAAAATAGTGCTCACCATTCCCTTTAGGATCCTCGAGTCCCTCTGATCTTGCCAAGGACTCTAGAATAAACATTTTTTTTTCTCATTCTCATGAGGGGGTTGGGACCCTCCTCTCCTACCTGCCTGGCAGATGTCGGGCAGCTCTGTGGGAACGGGGCAGTGTGGGATGCCAGGCAGGGCAATGGGCTAGACAGAGGAGCTGGATGGTGGTATGGGAGGAAGGAACAGGCCAGGCATCACACAGGACAAGCCTGTGAAATAAGAGTTGCTAAATGTGATTAAAATTACCTTGAAATTGGATACCTGTGGTCACCGATCACCTTTTACAATATTGATTTATGTTGTGTCTGTTTCAGCACAGCATTAAAGGCTGTTTGAAATGGATCAGTCTAAACATTGGCTGCTCAGCTTTATAGGAATAGAAAAGTCACTGAGCAGAAATCCACCTGTAATCTCCGTAGTACTGCCTGAAAAAGAAACAGTCCTACTCAAGCTCTGCTTTAATTATATAAATGAGCAAGGTCGTAGTTGCTGATAATTAACCAGGCCTTGTGGCTTCTTGTGGTGCCATCTCGTGGCTCCTGTGTAAAAGTTCACGTGTTGCTGGAAGTTCCTTCACAGCTACAGCAGCTTTTGCAGCATTGCAGGAAGCAAAGCCAAGGGCTGGGGCTTAGGACTGAAACAGCACTTAAAGCCTCCTGGCTATTGGCCAGGCTCCTGCCGTGCTCTCAGGCCTTTCTAGACCTAGTAAAGCCTTGGGGTAAAAAGAAGTTTTAGAACCCTCCCTGCAAGAGTGGTGATGATACAGCAGTCTTCAAATGCAACGACTGTACTTCAGGCCATTTGGCTTGTCCCTGTGTGTGAGAGGCCCGGAGAACTGTGCTCAACAGAACAAGCCTTCTTTCTCATCTCTAATCTGTGGGACATTTAACCATAATCGTTCCTGCTGGTGTCTTAGGCAGAGAGTCGCTCTGGGAGCGGGTAGGGAGGGTGCAGTCCTGCTTCTAGTGCGCCTTGTTTGGGGTAAGGAAAGAAGATGTACAGAGCAGTATATACGGTGTTCCTCCCAGTGCATTCCTGCGAGGGAACGCCGCCCATCTGACTCTTCTCTAAACCTTGAAAAGGAGTAACGTTCACTCCCGTTTGTACTCCTTGTGTCCCCGTGGCAGGGTGCCAAGCAGATTGTTAATGAAAGTCTGACTTTTATTAGGCTTCAGTTTTTGCTTGTTGCCACAGCGAGAGAACTGGTCATTACCTTCAGTACTATTTAAAGGATTCTAAGCAGTATTTAAGCCACTGTATTTGAGTGGCTTAAAATGCAGATATTTTAAAGCTGTGGAGCTGTTCTGCATATTCTCATACGTATTTTTGCCTTTGTACGCTTGATAATGTATTTAAGGGTTACACTATAGGGCATCACGTGTGCTAGAGATGATCCAGTGTTCATGAGACCTATAAGCTCTGGAAAAACAGCCAGTATGCTGTATTCTTAATTTCTGTTCCTCACTACCAGTGTCATCACCTGCTTCTGGATACTGGAGATTATTATAAGACTTGAATGACCTATTTAGCTGTTCTCAATTTTGAATGATGGGTTTTTTCCTCCCTTATCTGCTGAATTTCTTCCCTCCCACCCCCTTTTAGCATAGAGCAGAAATTGTGAAAGACTATTGTATAGTTTTTTAAGATACTCATCCCTGTATATTCTGGGAGCCTTTTATAAGGAAATTGAAGATAGAGTACTCATGATAAATTTAAGAGTGAGGAAGGGAGGAGTCCTTGCTTTTAAGCCTTATAAACAATAGCACCTGTCAGATATTCTCAAGTCCTGATTCACTATCCTACGGCAAGAGAAAAAAGTTTTAGAAATAAATTTATACATTTCCAACAAGCAGCAGTTAAGACCTGGGGAATTTCAAAAGCACATGTACACTTTTACAGGCACATGACACACTATACCTGTTTTCCAATGCACAGGTCAGAATTTTAATATCAAGACATAACTCCCAGCAACCTGAGATCAGGTCAAACTTATGCAGACATTTGCAAGTCTGGCCTTTGTGTGATGTTGAAGAATCTCTCTGCAGCACTTCATTTAAAAAGTGCAGTTTCTAGATACACAAATTAGAGTATTTATGACGTATAGAGACAATAGTTTGAGTTTAGTATAATACTGTAAAATGGCATATATGATGAGGAAAAAATCCCTGATACATAGTCTGCCCAGGTAAGAGTGGTCTTCCAGGAATTAAATCTAGAAAAAATAATTGATGCTATTTCCTGAAAATATAAAGAATTCTTTTTGTTAGTAGTGGCAAAAACCTCACTTAACTATTTGAGTGTGAATCCCTTCCAGTTAAATAAAGGACATGGATTTTCTTAGTTAGGGAATAATTGGATTTTGCCTCTCAATTTATTTCCCTATGATAGAAAGTCTATAATTTGCTTATGTGACGAAAAATGGCTGGTGAAAAACTTTATTATATCCTTTGCTCTGCAATGAACTGTAGTATACCACCACTAAATGGAGATACTATCAATGAAGCAAATCTATGCTTTTAAATATTTTTTCTGTCTTTCAGTATTTTATCAATATCTGTACATGTGAGAGAAAATGGGAATTTTTTCTGTGCTTCAGAAACTTTTCCCATAAGCTTACTATTCTTCTGTGCAATATAAAATGTCACACTTCAGTGAAGTTAAGAACAATCTCTCAGCTAACAAGACAATATCTCAACAATTAACCAAAAAGATCTCCCATCTCCATAAATGACAGCTTGACTGTAACTGTCCTTGAGGGGAAAAAGCTTTTATGGAAGAACTTAAAAAGTGGTTGTACAAAACCTGAAAATATGTGGAAGACCCATGAGTCTAAGTTAATAGTATGCAAGGATGTGAACTTAACTGAAAAAGGAAGCAAAAACATAAAGGAAAATATTAAAGGGACAACAATAACAAAAGGCTAATTAAGACTGATTTACCCTGAGGGTGATAGATCTATTGTTCATATTGACTCTTTCGTAGGCAAGGACACTACAGCAGATCTTCCTCATAAGGTCTCCAGGAATGTAGTTGGTATTGTGCTGTCTGAAGCTGGAAAAGGTGGCACATAGCAGAGAAATTGTGCAATGGTGAAAAATTCAGTGCAATAATGAAAATTTTAATGATCTGAAAGAGAGACTCCAGAACAGTGTAAGCATTGATCTTCTGCATCTTTTTTTTTGGTTTGTTTTTCATTTTTACCCTCCTGTAAATAGCAGGCAAATTCATTGATGTTTTAAAGGTAGAAAATTTCATTTGATTCAAAGATGAGGTGAAACCGGTGAAGAGAATTTGAAGTGAACTAACAGAAACAGGATGAAACACAGTAATAAACTGCAAGGGACTAATTGCAAGAATTTCTGCTGTCAGAACTTCATCCATGTGTAATGGCTGCTGAGAAGCAACATGTGAGTGTACTAATCAGCTGCAAGATAATTATGTTTCAGCAGTGCAAATGGCAAACACAATGTACAGGTATATTGAACAGGAGGAATCAGTAGTGCTGTTGTACTGGTAAGACCTCAGGCAGACTGTGTATGACACAGGCCAGCAAGATGAGCTGAAGTTAAGCTGGAGTATGTGCAGTGCTCAGGTGAGCGTGGGAGATGGAGAACTTTGCCTGTAATTCGTTAGCACAGGCAGGGTGGTGTGGCCACTGAATTACAGCTGAGGGACTAGAGCTGGCTTGGGCATTGCTGCTCTGGAACAAGAGGGCAAGAATACTGCTTGGGTCAGCCTAGCAAAATAAGGCTGAACAAGCTGTAGTGGGAAGCGTGTGTCAGGGAGGCTGAATGCTTGAATGTGCAGTGTCAGCTGAGGTGTAAATAGCTCTAAACCTGCAAATGGAATACATTTAGCCTGCAAATAACAACAGGCTTTAGGAGGCAGCATGATACGTTTGTTGATAGGAATATATTGCAGCAGAGTCTGTCTGCTTGTTTCTACTCCTTGGCTCATGTTCTGCAGATGGCTTTTGGACAGGAGGAGGAACAGTTTCTGTGGCTGGGAGAGTTTTGGAGCAGTGCTCAGAGTCCCTTTGGTTTCATGTCACTGGTTGTAACTATGAAGTGGCAGAAGAGTGACAATCTCCCAATTAGACTAATTTTATTATTCTATAGGTTTTTTACTATAATTATGACAAAGTAATTATTTATGCCTTAAGAAGGAAGGGTTTGAACAGATTGTGTTTTCTAATGGGCTACTTCCTCTGAGATATTAATCTGATTAAAGAAACAACTTGTGATTACCCATCACTTTCCTTAACATTAGTCTTCCATATGATAATGTTATAAATTTGGTGTCTGCATTTCTCACAGTAGTTCGAGTGCCTTCTATTTTGTTTGCAGGGATTTTATCAGAAATGTTTCTTGTGTAAGAAATTTCACTGAATTTTCAGCCTCCTTCACAGAGGCTGCATGCTTCAGAATAGAAAGACATGTCTTTCAGTTGTTTCAGCTATCTTATGCTTCTAATGCATTGCTGATGATCTCCCTGCATAGACGTGCTGTTTCTGATTTCCAACAGTATCATCTCATGCTGTTTCCTCCACTCCCCTGTGCTGTCTGCAGACCACTCATCATTTTCATTTATTTTTTCCATTGTCTTCAACCTCTTCTTCTTGTCCTTTCATCTGTTAATGCCACCTAAACTTAGTTCTATTTTGAGATTTGTGGTGTGGGATCTGTCAGTTTTCCTCTGAAGGAATTCTGGTCAGCCCTTTAGTGAAGAACATGGCTAGAAACTGTGCAATAGCTGCATTTTTTCTTTCCTACTGAAGCAAGACATTTGGTTCACGTTACCTCATTTTTAGGAGGGAAAAGAACTACAAGGCAAGGAAAAAGCAGAACATATGTCTTTGATATCAGAAAGGCATTTTCCCTGGTACAGATAATATTGGATTCCTCTATTAAAGCTTGTTTTGAGCTTATAGTGGGCATGGATGTGAGGTTCACTCAGACCTGTCTTGTTAGCAATGGCTGGCTTCTCTTTCAACTGCACTTCTTATTTTCTACAGGTACTGTGCAACCTTGATACCTCATGAAACCTGCCTTAGCTCGGAAGAAAAATTTGCAATTATTTTTTCCAGAAATTCTTCAAAATAAATTGTGAATATTTAGATCTCATTACAACAGTATATTTCTTTTTCTTTAGCACAAGAACATTTTGCTTTTGTGGGCAGTATACCACTTGCACTCTTACAATAATAGTAACCCACAGGGTTTATTTTCAATTGAGAAGGTTTGAATTTAAAGGACTGCAAGTGCACAATATGATTTAGCAAGCCTGGAGGCAACAATCTTAGTTTCTCCCTTTTTTAATGCTTGAGTTGAGCGTTTCTCAGCCTCTGTATTTTCTAAGCTGTGGAGCTGGGGTAACCCATGTACCTGTGTTGAGATTGAGAAGTGTTGACTGATAATAGCTGAACATTTGGTCCAGAGAGTTGGACCTTGATTTCCATGCTTGCTTAAAGGGAAAAATAAGAATGAACAGTTACTTTATGCTTATGGTGGATTTTAACAAGTGAATTCAGTTTCCAGAGCTTGTATCTTCCTGCTTGAGCTCTGCCTGAATGGAGGCTTTACCATCCTTTGCCAAGGGGTCTTGAGAAGCAAATAAATAAAACTAAAAAAGCTTTGCTCTATTGTGATTCTTTCTTTCTGGCATTATTTCAGATTACTACAAAAATTATTTAAGCCTCTATATCTGAAAAGACTGAAAAAGCAGAGTTATTTCATAGCTATATCTTGTTTTCATGACAAGCAAACCTTATTTAAGAATAACTGAAAATCTGAAAATTTGCATGGATTGTGGGTCTAGTTGTCACATCTTAAAAAAATAATTGTTGGCCTAAGAATGAAAACACTTGAATCTATTCCCCCTTTAATTTTGATTTAGTTGTAAAGTTCCTGAAAAGCTGGACACTTTAATTCAAAAGCAGAATTGAAAATTCTCAAAAGGTGAAGGAAAATCCTATTTTGTGAACAGAAGAAAATGGAGCTTTTGACAGTTCTTTCCCATTCCTGATGCCATGAGGCAACTAATGCAAACTAGGTGACTTCTTTAAAGTTGCTATTGGGTCTCTAGGAGCCCTACTGTACTCCTAAAAGGGAAGGCTGGCTGTACTGACCTGAATTGGTGACCAGTGGCAGAGCAGCATTGGGTGGAGCCCACCATGAGAAGAATCCCCTGCTGATGGCTGTGAGCTTGGTGGAGGTTTCCTGGCTTCCTGAAGAACTGGTACCCTCTACAGATATGCCCAATTTCTATGGCTAATTGCACGTGCAGTTATCTTGATAACATACACAAATCAAGTCAGTTTATACCCAGGGAGAATTCACTCAGTGAACTGAGGAAACACCAGAACGCTGAGAATTTTTATAGGGACCAGAATGGAAAAGGATTAAGTGCTTTGCAGTTCCCGTTATTGTTGGAGATTTGTATGTCCTTGCATATTAGAAAAAAGTTCTTTACCCTGAGGGTGATAGATCAGTGGAATGGGCTGCCCAGAGAGGTGGTGGAGGCCCCATCCCTGGAGCCATTCAAGGTCAGGCTTGATGGGGCTCTGAGCAGCCTGCCCTAGGTAGAGATGTCCCTGCTTCCGTAGGGAGGTTGGGCCAGATGAGCTCTAGAGGTCCCTTCCAGCCTGAAACATTCTAGGATTCTATGATTTGTCAGCCCCATGCTTGCTCCTCTGCTGGCTCACATCTTACTATCTCATAGAGCCCACAGAGATGTGTCTGAATGATCCACTGTCCATCCCTTACCAAGGGTGGGAATTCACCAGTTTTGCAGGAGCTGGGCTGCAGTAACTAGGAATTGAAAGAGTCTGGGGTGATCAACCAAGACATGCCACTTCTTCAGTCTCAGTCAGTTCATGTTAGATGGGAACAAAGTAGATGCATTTTCATTATAGTGGGAAAATGTAAAGGAAGATGCATGAAATGGAAATGAATTTTAGCTGTAGAATCTCATTTTAAACTAGAAAGATTTTTCTTTTACTTATTACTGCAGTGTATTTTCTCTCTTTTCCTCAAAACAGCCTTAGAACTTTGCAATCTGTCCTCAAATGACACCAGAAATGCTTGTAGCCCGTGATTTATGGTTTTGATGTGAAAATAAATTATCAAGCATTGACAAGGGCTATTTCAAACTGCTGCTGCTACCTCTTAATTATTTAATAGTTGCTAAAGAACCAGGCCTTTGTCAGAGCTCTGACATTTAAGAAATTTGTTTCAGTTTTACCTGGAGCCTGAGGGATGCTTTGCTGTCTTTAAAACAACTGATGGAGAAAGAATTAATAAATTCAAACAAATTGGCCAGGGGAATGTGAGTGCACTGAATTTCTAAGCACGTAAACAGAAAACCAGCAGCACAGTATCCAATGATGGCAAAGCCTCCGAGAAGTTCTGCTGCTCCACAAGTACCAATGCTTGTGAGGTATTCTTTAAATGTAGTGGCAAAAGGAGTGTTCCTGGAATGGGTGCTTTGAGATCAACCCTCTCTGATTGATACCTGGTTGAAAATGTTTGTGAAAGTTCCTTTCAGCAGCCTGTTGCAGTGCTGTTTGTCACACACTTTCTGTCTTTTGCTCTTGTTAGTTACTGGGGCGTTATTTAAGCCAAGGCTCTGCCAGACTCTTGCTGTTGGTTCCAGATTCAAAGATATATTTTCTTTCTTCACACCTACTGGTGGTGTAGTGTAAGTAGGAATGGCGATCCCAGGTAGGGGAATGTATAAAGAGCTATCTGAAAGTAGTTGAACTTCCAGCCTTTAGTTGTGATCTGTCACTCCAAGTTTTAATATTTTGCTGTCCCTCCCCAAATGAAAAAAAAAGAACAGGCCCGTGTCTTTAAAAATGACTCATAAAATGATTTGTGCATTCGCATATCATTATGCAAAAGACTTAGAAATAGCAGTAGGTAAGAATACAAAATTTAATGCAATGTCATTTTTCCCATCTATAGGCCAGTTGTTCTGTTTGCAGTCTCAGCAAAACCAGAATTTTTACATCCATTAACAGACAAACAAGAATTTCAATACCTAAGAAACGATCAGGAAAGTGGAGCCAGGCTCTTAACTGAGGTGCACAGCGGAGGGAGAATGTGGCAGTGCTTGTAGATTGAAACAGAGTGGCTTGGATTAGGTATATGGAAGAAAAGTAATTATGAAAATAATTAATAACTAGAATAGGTTTGCCAGAGAGGTGGTGGGGTCTGTGTTCTTGGAGGTTTTCAAGACCCATCTGGACAAAGCCCCAGGCGATCTGGCCTGGTCTCACTTGGATTTGAGCAGGAGATTGGACTACATGAACTCTTTTGATTCCAACCTAATGATTCTGTGATTAATAAAACCTCTCGTGCCACAGGAAATTCAAGAAACAACTCTGTGCTTAATCACTTCTTGTATTAGTGTATTTTGCAAGAACTACATTAAATATTGAGAAATCAAAATGATCAAATTAATTGTAAGGTAGGAGTGAAATTTTCACTGTAATGGTTTAGCCTGATTATCCTCCAAATTACAGAATATAAAACCAGACCAAAACTTGAAAGTACAGACAGTGAGTCTGTATGGGTGTAAAATACTTGATTTAAGAAAAAAAAATAAATCTTTTTTGTTAGGTTTTCAGCCAGCCTGTCTGACTTAATAGTTTTGAGGAATGAAGCAATTTTTTTTTTCCATCAGCAGGATAAAGAATAAAAACAATCCTCTTTCTGAGAGTCCACTTTTTTTCAGTGAGTGAATGAATACCTTACTGAATTTCATTGGAGGTAACTAAACAGTAGAGTCACATCTCTTTAATTCTCAAATGTGCTTTCTTTAGTCATCGTTCCCAGAAAGGGTCTTTCTGATGGACTTTCTAGACAGTTTATTCTGATGAATTGCATCTGTTGTTTTCATTAGTTCTATTATGCTTTGAGTTAAAGAGGAGGCCTTTTAGACACCTCAGTGTAAAGCCTCTGATCGTAATCTAGGAGAGGTGACCAACTGTTGCCTTTGGGGAGCATTATACTCAGAACATGTCCCTTGTAACGGGGTTGTACTGGACTCCTGTTGTACAGGTGTGTATGGGGGGGATCTGTGGGTAATTCTGTGTCATGTATTGCAATGACTGTTTCCTTTCCTCACTCCTTGCTACAAGGTAACTCTACTTAGGCTTATTAATTAGTATTTGAGCCAAGAATCGCTCCAATACTTCAGTCCTCTCTGTTACATGAGATGCCCATCGAGATATTGCCATAATTCATCCAAGAATCTTGGTTAGCTGTTAACCGTGGTTGCATTTTGTTTGGGGAAAAAGTTAACTTTGGGACCTGCTGTTTCCAAATTATGCCAAGGAAAAATGGACGCATTACCTTTCACATAATAGAATCCATATCCTTAAAATATTGAGGGATTCTGAGGTTTTCATCCAGATCTATATTCAGAGAATAGTTCACAGACATCCCAAAATAGCAATTAATAACAAAAGAATACCGAGAGGTGTTTTTGTTATCAGTGGCCAGAAAAGCTGCCTTTTTTTTTACCTCTCTGAAGAAAATTAAATGCATTGTAGCTGAAAAGTCACATGTTCTTGTGTTTTACATGGCCTCCCCCAACTAGTGGAATTGTGCTTAGCGTGATTGCCAAATCTGGGATCCATTGCAGCATAGTCTTTGATTATCTGGTTTCATATTTTGCATCGTCCAATAGCCCACTGGTTGTGGATCTTCCATACCACTTGTCAAGCTTTAGACCATAATTCTACACAGTGTGAAACTGTTCTCTTTTTTTTTCATATTCCTAGCAAGAAGAAATGGTTAGGCCTGACCCATATAGCTCTTCAATATTGAGTACAGATTATTACTGGAGAACTCTCTACATCAAAGGCTATTTTTCTGGTGCTTATTATTTAGAAGAAAAGATGAAATTCATTCTATTTGCTATTGCTTTCTGCATTGCATTCTCTCTCTGGCCATGAGTTCTAATATTGCCACATATTAGGAATTTCTATTGAAGCATCTGCTGTCAGCAATAGGAGAATTTGGCTCCATAATCACACTCTGGCTTGATGTTGTTGGGCTCTAGCTAACACTACTACATCAGTTACACGTAGTCACAAATACCCGTGTGTTTGACAGAGCCTCATGGAACACCAAGAAACAGATTTACTTGCCATAAGTCATTGGTCATGATGTAGGAGATATGCTACTTTGTGCTGGAGAGTTAGAGCTAGATAAAAAATAGTTGTCTTGTATTTCCCAAGATCTCCAAGGCTGGAAATTTGCTTTAAAAATGTGAGAATAAAAGAATATGAGCTCTTTTTAACAGGTTTTCTAATTAATCAGTATAAACAAGCAAGTTCAAGTATGCAAATGTTGAAAACTGAAATGAGCCCTTATTCAGATCAGGAATACAAAATAAAAGCTTTTCTGCGTCCAAGTAAACATTTAATTATGTATTTAAAATTCAAAATTAGATAGTGAAATATGAATATAAACTAATAGAGTTGAGGTCATGCTATGTGAGGAATATTCTAGATCCTAATCTGACCCACATACTCCCATGATGAATTTTCATTAAAACTGGAATATTCTACCAAAAAAGTGCCAGTTTTTGAAAATTAGCACAGTGTATTTAAAAAATATCTTCTCATGAAATTTTCCACTGTTTCTATTAAAAAAACAATTTAGTCCAAGTATCAGGAAAATAAAATGCAATGGTGATGAACTGTGAGGCCAGGAGCAAGCATAAAAATGCCTGTGGTCTGTGTACTTCCCATTTACATTTACTGGCCAAGCCACGTTGTGGGTCAGGCATTGATCATCCTCACAGTGCTTTGGAAGAGTCAGTGAAACGAAACTAGAATTTTCAAACTGAAACCTTATGTGTCCTTTTTGATGGTAGCTCTGCAAATTTAAAATGTTTATTCTGCCTTCCTTATTTTTCTTCTTCATTTTGATTAGCAGTCTGATCACAAGATCATAAATTATCAATTGCATCTGAATCTCAGCTCATCTCTTTACATGAAGTAAATGATTCTCCAGAGCAAATGGTTCCATTAACTTCCAAGTAATTCATTTTCATTAGTAAAAAAATTTATTTTGTTGTTGTTAGATAGGGGTCTACAATTGCAAAATTACCATTCCAGAGTGCTAGAAACTTTTAAAAAATAATTGCTGTGCACAATTAGGTCACGCTCTCAGAGAGGCCCCTTATATTTTTATGCCCAAACTATATATCATAACTAATACTTCTGTTTAACTCTCCAAACCCATTAACCAAAACTTATTGGATGGCACTTAGTAATTTTGATAAAGTATTTCTGAAAGCAAATCATCTTGCTTAACCGTGGGAGGAGAAAAGAACATTAATGGCTCTTTATTGCTCTGTAATATTGATGTATTTGTATCATATTTATGTGAACTTTTTTCCTCTTGGGGGTGCTTTCCCTTTTTCCCCTCTTGTACCAAGCCACGATTATTAGCAACATCTTAGTGACATCTTGGGTACCTTTTCAAAGTAGACAGCTGATTTAGAGCCAGACAATCATAGAATGTTTCAGGCTGGAGGGGACCTCTAGAGGTCATCTTGTCCAACAATGCTTTGGCACGAGTCAGGAATGCCAAAGAATGATCTTGTAGTTGTCAAATGTGTTAATGATCTCAGTCCTACAACGGAGAGAGAGCATTCCCATTTCACAAAACCCCAATTTTGACACATTTTGCATACAGTCTCAGAAAAAAGTTTGAAAAGTAAACTGGAATGAAGACTGTTTCTCTCAAAATGAGACATTAGGTTAGGTAGCTGGGGCTGTTGTTGGTCAAAGCGTATCGTATCGGCACCCATCATATGCAAAATATCTCTACTTGCAAAAATACGTATAACAAACTCAATTATATCTACAACTATAANCAAAGTGGAAACACTGGACATAGTTACTAATACTTTTTGGTTTACCACAAATAAGAATAGGGGAGGGAGGGTGGAGGAAACTTTCATGGCACGAACCCATGAGATGAATTTATTGTGCTATTACTAAGTGTTACTATTCAATTCCTGCATGTTCCACATAGTGCTG